>CM066328.1:112946150-113398650 GCA_033807585.1 Hydrophis major | reverse complement strand
TAGTTGAAATAGTGGATAATAATATAAAAACACTCTTGGTTGCGATTTATGCCCCAAATGATAAACAAGAAGAATTTTATAAAAAATTACATATGAAAATAATTGAACTGGACTATGTTAACATACTTATGATGGGGGACTTTAATGGAATTGTAGACAATAAACTGGACGACACAGTAAAAACAACACGACAAAATAGGAAAACTCTCCCTAAATCCTTTTTTAAAATGATAGATGAACTAAATTTAAAAGATATATGGAGAGAAAGAAATGCTAAAATTCAACTATATACTTTTTACTCAAATAGACATTTATTATGGTCCAGAATAGATATGATTTGGACCTCAACAGAATTAATATCTAATATTCAAGAAATAAATATTGAAATAAGTACATGGGCAGACCATAATCCAATGACAATTAAATGGAAAGGACAAAAAAGAAGATCTAGATGGACATTAAATAATACTATTTTAAAGGAAAAAGACTTCACACAATGGATGGAGAAAGAATTGGCCTTTTTCTTTAGTGAAAATAAAAAAGAAGATACTTCAATACAGAATGTTTGGGATACAATGAAGGCATATGCGAGAGGATTAATAATGGACTAAACAAAGAAAAAGAATATTAGGCTGAGTCACCATTTCTAATGGCTAATCTAATTTCTGAGGGAAGAAAGTGCCATTAGGTAAACAACATGGCAGAGGAAGCTGTCACCTGGAACCATCAAATGTAATTTCCTGGGAGATGTGGCCCATGGCATGTCTTTTCTGACAGACCTAATGGACTACATTGGTAAAAGTGGGGCAAGGACAACCCATTCCAGAAGTGGTATTCAGCAGATTCTGACCAGTTCTGGAGAACCAGTAGCGAAAATTTCAGAGAACCAGCAAACACCACCTCTGACTGGCCCCGCCCCTATCTATTCTCTGCCTCCCAAGTCCCAGCTGATTGGCTGGGTTGTCTTTTGTTGCTCTACACAGGAGAATAGAGCTGGAAAGCAGGTTATTGGGGTGGGAGGGAATGGGGATTTTGCAGTAACCTTCCCAAACCACACCTACCAAGCCACACCAAGAACCAGTAGTAAAAAACAAAATGAATCCCACCATGTCATGAACAGCTTTAAAGGTTAAAACCAGCATTTTGAATAGGACAGGGATACAAATTGGCAGCCAGTGTAGCTTGTGGAGCAGAAGTATATCATACATTGTTCAGGAAGCACATATAACGCTTGAACTGCTGCATTCTGCACCGGTTGAAACTTGAGGTGCTTCAATGGCAGCCCCGTATAGAAATCATTACAATAGTCCAATGGCTAGGACATGAGCAACTATGTGTATAGCCTGTCGATCCAGGAAGAGGCACAACAGGTGCACCACATAAAGTTTTACAAAAGGTTCTACAAGCCATGACTGCCATATGCATTCTTTATTTATGCATTCTTTATTTATTGATTAGCCCTTGAGCCATATCAAACTGTAAAATATGCTCATTGAGCAGGAGACATAAATCTAGGAGGATCCCCAAATTGTATACCAAATCTGTCTAGGGCAGGGCCATCCCATCCAGCACCAAAATAGTGGAACCAATAGACCTTCAAATCCAGAGCCACTGAGTCTTGGCTGGGTAGCCTGTTATTCCTCATTCATTTCCATATAGCCACCAGTTACTGTGGATAAGATGTTCATAGATTGCTTAATTCATCAGGGACAGATATATTACTCATACCATTAATATGTAGCAATCTTTGGGGGCTTCCGGTTTCGCGTGGCTTCGGTGGCAGCAGGAATTTGCGACTGTCCGCGATTCCTGCTGCGCTTGCTGCCAAGGTGCCCCCGATCCAAATGGGTCAGGGGGATATGGCTTCCCTGTAGAGGCAGCCGAAGAGAGAGGGGATCCAGACAGGGGGTTGGGGGTGTTGCAGACCCCCTCGCCTGGCAAAACCCTTTTTCCCGAGGTGGTGGAGCGGCAGTCAGTAATGGCCGCCACGAAGAAGCCTGCAGCCGGGTAAGATTGGTGCTGGAGGAAGCAGGGAAAGTGAAAGTGCTGGCTGAGCCGGATCAATCAACAACTATTAAACACTCTGGAAACTGAATCGTTTGAATTGCCAGAAAGATACATTGTTCCTAAGAAGATCGGAAAGCGGCGAAGAAAGGTGTCAAGAGGAAAAAACTTTTTTTTTCTTCACTCTCCCACCCCATAGAAACAGCAGATAAAGATTTGGAAAATTTATTTGGGTACTGAAGGTAACTCAATTTGAAAGCTAAAACTAAGGGGTAAAGGATTCCTGGACATTGGATTTAACAACCTAAGAAATCGGAAAACCCTTATTGGAGGTATGGATTTCTGAACATTTAAAAGAAATTGTTGTTGTAAGTGGGAAGGGAGAGGAAAAAAAATGGAGCAGAAGTTGAAAAAGAAGGAGACTGCCTAGAACTTTAAAGAAAGATATATTGTAATTGGAACTCTTTGATTAAACAGTAACCCCAGAAAGACAAAGAGAAGAAAGAAAAGAAGTATTAAAAGAAATAGTTTATTTGGATGCTTTGGTAACTTTGGAATTTTTGGGAACTATTCTTGATTAAAAACACTTGGGTGGTTGTTTTGGAAAAAGTTTTTCTCTTCATGATGGCATTGCTTGTGGATGAACTAAAAATTGAATATAAAAAATATAAAAAAGAAGAACAAGATGGAAAAGATACTTTGGGCACTCTATTTCAATTTCTAGAAATGGCGGTATGCACTTATGAAAAGTTGACTACGCAGCAGGAAGATTGGGATAAAGAAGAAGAAGAAGCCATCTTTGAACAATGGGTTCTTTTTGGGGAGGAGGAGAAAGAGGAAAAGAAAAAGGGGATTTTAAGGTTTGAAAAAACAACCAAAAAAGAGAAAAATGAGATGAAAGGTGGATATAAGATTAGAAAACAACAGAAAGGGAGTAAGCAAAAGAAGAAAAGGGAGGAGGAGAGACAAAGGGGTAAAAAGGGCAAGGAGAAGAATAAGCAAGAGAGAAAGGAGGGGATGAGATGTCTTAATGATGGAAACAAGACTTAAAGAAACAAAGCCTATTTAGAGACAATGGGTAAATTTAATTGAAAAAGGGATTCTGGGAGGTACATAAGATTGTGTTTTTATATGTGTATCTAGAGTAAAATGTTTAAGTTATAAATGAGTATCAATATATATGGTTAGCTTTTTAATGATATGGATAGGGGTTATATATGCTTTTATTTACTTATTGTTGTGTTTTTACCCTTCTCATTAAATTTATTGAGTAACTTTAGAATGTACTAAACAGAATCCCAATATAAATTAAATGTTATTTTAAGTAAATTTAAGCTAGGGGAATGAGTCAAAGGCGTCACTCCAATCAGTGTACAGGAGAAGTATATTAAAAGAGAAAAGATGAATGAATAGCTGGAAACAGAACAGACAAAGAATGATAAGTATTATGAACTGAATTGAGATAAGATAAATAAAATAAAATAAAGAAAGATAAAAGGGGGGAGGAGCTATATAGAAAATTGAAAATGGTAATAGGATATGGAATAATATATAAAGTGAGTATGATTTTTGAATTTGTGTCAGTGCGAAGAGTTTTAACCCGGGATCAAGCAGCCTTCAGAAAATATGTTTTTTTTTTTTATGTTTTATGTTTTGTATGTTGTGTATTGTTTATGAAAGGCAATAAAACTTTAATTAGCAAGGAATATAATTTGGATAATAGAATGAAAAGGATAAGATACAAAGTTGAACAGATAACGTAAATACCGATATTACAATTTGGAACTATTTTGTATGCTCTATTGGTTTTCTTAGAAAAGATTTTTTATGTTATTATGCCTTGATTGTTTATGTATTGTTTTTATAAAACTAATAAAATTTGTTTGGGAAAAAAATAATATGTAGCAATCTTTACAATTCCAGTAGCAGGTTTTGTAATTCTTTTCTTGAAAACACTAGAGACAATTTTCTCCACAATCTCTTATGGAAAAATGATTCCTCTTTGCTTCTATCACCTGCATTTGCTGATTTTCTTCTGAAACATTTATCTTCCATTCCTCCTTCACAATCACCCCCATGGTACAAGAAGACTTTTTAGCTTCTATTTTGGCAACATATAAAATTAAAAACACTTCATGATGGAAGGTAACATCTAAAGATATACTTGAGACTGAAAAAGAAAAAAACAACTAGATGCTGAATAATTAAGACTGAGTATGTTATAATTATCATTTCTAATTTTGAGATTGATTGCTTTTGCCACACAGCAGAATTATTTAACAACACTGTGAGAGGAATGGAAAATAAGGAACAAGCAAAGACTTTTTTCATGCAAAGTCATGCAGGAATATTCAGGGAGATGGTTCTTCTTGACAGCTCTCACTTTCTGTTGGCACTGTAGGCAGGGGATTCCACAGAATGATCCAATTATAGGATCTAGTTCTCAGATTATTCCAGTAAGACAACCTTGCAGTCTATTTGGTGATTTTGAATCAAATCACACTTCATCACCAGTTTCTATTTTCTTCTCTGCAGGAGGAGTTGTAAGAAAATAAAAAAGCATTTGCCCTGAAAGAAAAATAGTTTGGCTGCAGTTAAAAGTATGGTTATGATTATATCCCACTATATTTCAATGTGTATGTGTATATGTGTATACTGCTTTATAGTGCTTTACAGCTCTCTCTAAGCAATTTACAGAGTCAGTATATTTGGGTCCTCATTTTACCCACCTCAGAAGGATGGAAGGCTGAGTCAACATTGAGCCTAGTGAGATTTGAACTTCCAAATTTCAGGCAACCACCAGTCAGCAGAAGTAGCCTGCAGTACTGTGCTCTAACCACTGTGCCACCATGGCATGTGTGTGTGTGTGTGTGTGTGTGTGTATGTATACATACACACACACACACATACAGATAATTGAAGTTGACAAGCATACCTCTGTCTTCCTACTTTGCCCATAACAACCTGTGATGTGAGCTGGGTTGAGAGTGAGCGGGTAGTCCAAAGTCACCAGCTGGCTTTTTTAATTATGAGCCTAAATAACATGGCACTTAAATCATTTGGACTGTAAACTCTTTTTCATATTAAACAAAATCCTATGAATTGGTTCAGATACAGCCTTATCCATAGTTATAATAAGATTCTGCTAGATGCATGGCCTGGCAGATCTCATAATACTGTAGAGCATATTTCTGAAATAGGCCTCTAGAACACTCATATGATGTTAATTTCATTTACTTCAAACCTTTTTTTTTCATTTTCCACATTTGCATCTCTGTTAACCCTACATTGTTAACTCTACTGGCCTATAACAATACTAGGAGTGACATGAATGTGAATCTTTTCTTCCATCTCTCGTCTTTCATTTCTTCACAAGTAAGCTTTATTCATCAGAAAGCCTGCTTATGATTTCTTTTTAATGGGGGAAATTAACATTAATGGTTAAAATTAAAATTAAATAGATGTTAATTTGACATTTGGCAATTGCCTGGGAAGGCAATGTGGATGGAAGCCAGTCTTCTTCTTGTGAATCAAAGAAGAGCCTGTTCTCTGGAGAGCAACTGAAAAGCTCTTTCCTTCAAAGATGTAATTCCCTGGATTTTTAAAATGCTTCATGGGAAATTACATTTTTTTTCTTTCACTGTTGTGGTCTCAAAGAATAAAACAAGACAGAAAATTAGAAATCTCATTGTCCAACACATGTTTTGTTAGGGATAACATTGTTTACCCTAACTGGTTTAGGTAAATAATAATATGTAATCATAGTTTGTAAGTTAAAGTGTCTGCAACTTTAACTGTGGGATAGTAATTAAGGGAGTGGTTGTGAAAGCACTTTAAAAGAAGCAAGGCTGCAGCTTGCTCTCTCTCTGGCTTTGATGATCCCTGATTACTGCAAGGACTCAAGACTGCATTGCTCGAACGGGAGAGAAAACTAAGGACTGACTTGTAAGTGAACTGACATAGGATATTATAAACGGACTTTTGCTAACTGAATATCCCTGAATGGACTGACTAAATGATACATGACTATTGGTTATTTTGACTATGCTATGAACTCATAATGGAATAAACTATATTTTTGATAGCACAAGCGTATCTGTTATTTTTACTGTATGTTAATAAACATACAAGCTTAGCTCACTCATTTATCTGTGTGCCTATCTGACTAACGCTGCACATTCTGTTTAGCTTGTCTCCCTAACCCTGGTTGGGGAAACCAGGCTTAACACTGGTTATGGGCCCAGAGGCTGCAAAGTCAGTTTAACTAGGATAAAACAGATTTATGTAAAAGTGATAGTTTGTCTTGTTAAACATTACAGTAAATAGACAGCTGTGTTTTATTAATTATAGTTTTATATCCATATAAGAAAACATGGCACAAGTCAATCTACAAAGTTTGTCCCTTATATCCAAGCTGGATGGAACAAACTATGTATCATGGTCTATGAAATGTAGTATGCTTCTACGAAGAGAAGGTTTGTGGAACATAATTGAAAATCCACCAAACGTAGAAGAATGGGATGCAGAGGATGATGAAGATAGATTAAAGATAGAAGAATTTATGCATAAAAATGAACACGCTATTCGCATTATTGCTTTAACCTTAACTGATCAACAGCTTGTTTATATCCATGGAGAGAAAACGGCTGTTGGGTGTTGGCAGAAGCTGAAGAGGATTTATGTTCGAGATAATGTTGGTGCTCACATAAATCTAACACGGAAACTTTTCAGTACACATCTCCAAACAAATGGTGATATGCTGAGTCATTTGAAAACTATGCAAAGCATTTTTCAAGAACTGCACGAGAAAGAGCTTATTTTCTCTGAACTACACCAAGTCTACATAATTCTATCTTCCCTTGATGAAAGTTATGACAACTACGTAACTTCACTTGAAATTTTGCCAAAAGAAAGTTTAACTTTAACTGATATAACTGGCAGATTGATTGAAGAGGCCAGAAGAAGGCTTGAAAGAGATGAGTTAAGGAGGGAGCAACCTCAAAAAGAAGATAATTAATCTCCTACTGCATACGCAATTAAAAAGTGCTTTAATTGTGGAGGAAGAGGACATTTGGCAAGATTTTGTAAAAAGGCAAAACGCCAGAACACTGGCCAGAATACTAAAAGTCATCAAAAGATAAATAAAAATTTAGAGTTAGCCATGTATACTAACGAAGCTGTAAAAAATAATTTATGGGTGGTTGACAGTGGAGCATCACAATGTATAACAAATGATAACAAAAATTTTATTAAAATGTCCAAGAGTACACAGCAGATATCGTTAGCCAATGGCTGGAAACTGAAAGCTAAAGGTCAAGGTATAGCATATTGTTCTTTTATAAAAGAGAATGTAAAAATGTTATATGTACCACAACTTAAGTTTAATTTAATTTCAGTTAGAATTTTGGTTAAACTAGGATATGTAGTTACTTTTAAAGGAGATAACTGCATAATTGAGAAAGAAGATAAGAAAATTACTGCATCTTTAAGAGGTGAATTATATGTGTTAAATGATGATGGTTTAAAGGTGGCTAACACAATTTATGAAAATAAGAAACCTCATGATGAATGTATTCACTTGTTATATCGAAGGCTAGGGCATTTAAATTTTAAAATGCTTAAGAAAACTGTTGAATTATCTAAGGGAATAAGTTTGAAAACTTGTAATAAGTATTTGCAATGTAATGCCTGTAATCAAAGTAAGAGCAGGGTCACACCGGCTAATAGAGTTGATGGATTTACTACCAAAGAGCCTTTAGAGGTAGTATTTGCGGATTTAATAGGTCCGAAAAAACCAAGTGTAGGAGGAGCTCGTTACATATTAAGTATAATGGACCACTATTCTAGATATGGGTTTTGCTATTTAATGAAGAGCAAAACTGAAACATATAAAAATCTCTTTAATTGGATTAAATTTGCAGAAAGGAAAACTAAAAAGAAATTAGTAACTCTTATAACAGATAATGGTACAGAATTTACAAATAATAAATTCCAGAACAGACTCAAAATGTTAGGTATTCAACATAAAATGTCTGCACCATATAGGCCACAACATAATGCCTTTATAGAGAGAAGAGGCCAAACATTACAATCAATGGCACGAACTATGATGTCTGATTCAGGATTACCTGACAATTTATGGGGAGAAGCAATAATGTGTGGTAATCATATATTAAATAATGTTGTTAATTCAACAACAGGTGAATTACCATTCACATTGCGGCATGGTACAAAACCTGATTTAAGTTACATGCACACATTTGGAGCACCAGCATGGGTGCATATCCCTACACAACTTAGACACAAAGGACAACATAGAGCTAAAAGATTATATTTTGTAGGATATACATCTAATCATAGATCTTATAGATTCTGGGAACCAGGTACATCTAGAGTTTACACCAGTGCTAGTGCAAAATTCCTAGAACATGTAGGATGGAATAGATTAGAGCAAGATTTAAATAATGAAGTAATTATTGAACCCTACAAAAGGCAGAAAGATCAGACTAGTTATAAGAAGATTCCAATTAAAGAAGAAGTCCACGAAGAGCAAATAGGACCAGAACAAGAGGAAACAGTTGATCAGGAAGAGTTAGATAATCAAGAAGAGTTAATCAATGAAAGTCCACCTGTAAGTCCTGTAATACCTAGACGTACTACACGTGTAACTAGACCACCTGATAGATATCAAGCAAGTATAGTTTGCCAAGTAACTAAAGTTCCAACTAGTGTGGATGAACTTAGGATGTATCCTGCTAAGGATCAGGAGAATTGGAAAAAGGCAATGGAAAAGGAACTAAATTCATTAAAGGTAATGAAAATATATGAAGATGCTAAATTACCTCCAGGAGAAAAATCCATTGGGTGCAAATGGATATTTAAAGTAAAAACTGGAAATGATGGGACTCTTACCCATAAGGCTAGGTTAGTAGCTCAAGGATTTAATCAAACTGCATCTGATTACGATGAAGTTTTTGCACCAAGTCTTAAAGCAACATCTTTAAGAGCAGCATTAGTGTGGGCAGCTAAGAAAAACTATGTCATTAACCATTTAGATGTAGAAACTGCTTATTTGCATGCACCATTGCAGCACACTATATATTTAAGAAAACCAGTAGGTATAAAAGACAATAAAGTAAATAGTAATGATTGTTGGAAACTCAAAAAGAGTCTTTACGGGTTGAAACAATCTGGGTTTGAGTGGAACCAATATATTGTGAAAGAGTTAAACAATATAGGTTTTAAATCTGGTTTAGCAGATCCATGTGTGATTAAAAGAGAAAATAATGGAACGGTGTCATTATTGTTATTATTTACAGATGATATTGCTTTGATAACTAAGACTAATAATGAAGCTAATGAGATTATATCATTATTAGCCAAAAAGATAAAATTAAAGCATTTGGGTGAAATTAAAAAGTATCTAGGATTGACAATTAACAAAACAAATAATGGTTTTAAGATATCTCAAGAAGATAAAATTTGCCAATTAATTAAAACGTTTAAAATGGAACTTTGTAAACCGGCAAAGACTCCAATGAGTCAGGAAGTTTGCCAAACTGATGATCAAAGTCCCAAATTTGATAAGTCCATATATCAATCTTTGATTGGAAGCTTATCATATATAAGCAATTGGTCTAGGCCAGATATAGCTTATAGTGTAAATCAGCTGGCACGTTTTAATTCAGATCCACATCAATGTCATTGGCAATCATTAAAGAGAATTTTAAGATATCTTAAAGGAACAATGAACCATGCATTGTATATAGAACCAAAGGGTGATTTGAGTCTTAGTGCCTATGCAGATGCAAGTTTTGCAACTGATATAAACACTAGAAAATCAACATCTGGGATGGCTACATTATTTGGTAAGACACTAATAGGGTGGAGGTCAATCAGACAACAGCATATTAGCTTGTCCACGATGGAAGCGGAATTTTCATGTCTGTCATTATTATGCACTGACTTGATTTTGTACAAATAGTTATTATTCGACATGGATATAACTGTGAAAGATTCCATTATTGTGTACGAGGATAAACAAGCAGCTATACAGTTAGCTACTAGTATTGCTGTAAAAACTAGATCAAAGCATACTGATTTAAGATACTTAAATGTCAGAGAATCTGTAAAGAATGGGCTAATTAAATTGGAATACTGCATGACGGAAGAAAACATTGCAGACCAATTTACAAAAGCTCAAGGAGTAATCAAGTTTAAAGAGAGTTGTAACAAATATGATTTAAAGATGTAAATAGTTATATTTATTATTATTTCCTAAAAGGGGAGAATGTTAGGGATAACATTGTTTACCCTAACTGGTTTAGGTAAATAATAATATGTAATCATAGTTTGTAAGTTAAAGTGTCTGCAACTTTAACTGTGGGATAGTAATTAAGGGAGTGGTTGTGAAAGCACTTTAAAAGAAGCAAGGCTGCAGCTTGCTCTCTCTCTGGCTTTGATGATCCCTGATTACTGCAAGGACTCAAGACTGCATTGCTCGAACGGGAGAGAAAACTAAGGACTGACTTGTAAGTGAACTGACATAGAATATTCTAAACGGACTTTTGCTAACTGAATATCCCTGAATGGACTGACTAAATGATACATGACTATTGGACTGTTATTTTGACTATGCTATGAACTCATAATGGAATAAACTATATTTTTGATAGCACAAGTGTATCTGTTATTTTTACTGTATGTTAATAAACATACAAGCTTAACTCACTCATTTATCTGTGTGCCTATCTGACTAACGCTGCACATTCTGTTTAGCTTGTCTCCCTAACCCTGGTTGGGGAAACCAGGCTTAACATGTTTCCTTATTTAGTGTGGGATTGATAGTATAATATTCATAATATATTATATTATAATACTTACTCCCTTCTTTATTCATTGCTAAACATATAATTGTGTTAGCTAAAATACCTGGCTGTTTTGTAATAAAAAATAGCATCATCATCATCAGGTTCACTGAAAAAACCATATGCTACAATAAATTCAAGGCCATTATGATTTCCTTTGCAATTTAGTAGCTAAATTGCAAATTGAATCAAACTTGCAGACATGTAAGAATCCTCTGCACATTCATTCTACCTTCTCTTCAACTAACACTATGCTAATAACAATATGATTCCAGACTTTACATCTACTGTAAGTCTGATTTATACAGTATAGACACTATATGTGAACTGATTTAAGTGGTGCTCTATTATAATTATATTATTGTAAGTGCAAACTATGAGTTTAATAATTAATTATGGAGAAAAACCTAACATGCCACTTTGGATGAAATGATTCAAACCACTGTTTGAATTGTTGCCTGTAAACATTTCTCACAAAACAATGTCCATGTAGTGGCAATAATTGATAATAGAACCACATATCACTTGTTAATTTCCCCCAAGGCAATGTTCTAGAACCAACTCTCTTCATACTCTACATAAATGACCTCTGTGATCATATTAAGAGCAACTGTGTTCTTTTTGCTGATGACGTAAAGCTATTCAACACCAATGACAATACTGCTACCCTTCAAAAAGATCTTGACTATGTATCAGAAGGGTCAAACAAATGGCAACTTCAAATCTCAACAAATAAATGTTCTGTCTTACATATTGGCAAAAAAAAATAATCAGAAAATAAAATACAAGTTGAATAGTCAAGACCTTGTTGATGATCCAAACTCTGTCAAGGACCTTGGAGTACTCATCTCTAATGACCTAAGGCCCACTGTAACTACATAGCCAAAAAGCATTAAGAGTTGTTAATCAGACTTCCGGTTTGAGCCCTTTGGCAACGAATTGAAATCTGTGATCATGCACAGTTTCAATCCGTGCTCACCGCCAGAGCACCCCGAGCTGGCTGGTTTCAGGGCTAAGCCATCTTGTAAAGGTGGTGAAGAGGGGGGAGACTGCCAGCAGGGTCGAGGAGAGCAACATCTCTTCTCCCCAGCTGGCCATAACTCCCTTTCCCAAAGGTGTTTGTAGTGGTGGTCAGAAATGGCCACCCCAAAGAACTCGACCGGAAAAGAAAGTGCAGGAGGAAGAGAAGAAGAGAAAGCTTTGGCTGACCGGGTTAAACTGAAAAATCAACAACATAAGGTACCCTGGAACTTAAACTATAAAAATAATATTGTTCCCAAAGAAGATTTTGAAGCAGCGAATGAGAGAGGGAAGGGAAAGGATTTGTTTTCTTTTCTTCCTCCCTTTCTTATACTGATAACTAAGAGTCTTAATTAAGAAATTGACAAAAATTCACTTTGACATTATTAGACATTGAATCTGAAAATAAAATGTCAAAGGGATAATAAAGCTTTTTGGATATTTAAAAACTTTTAAAAAAATTTTAAAGCAGGAAGGGAAAGAAAAAGAATAAAAGGGCAGGATCTGGAAAAATGGAGGAGACTGTCTGGAACTAAAAGGAATTTACAGTGAAACCTTAACAAGAATCCTAAAAGATATACTTCAACTGAAATTTTGTAACAAAATAATAGAACCCCAGAAAGAGAAAGTGGAAAAAAGAAGCAAGAAGAAACAACTTTGGATTATTTGGATTATTTGGTGATTTTTGGATTTTTGGCTATTTGATATCCAAATGCGAAGCCGGTTGCTAAAGTGCCAGAAAGCAGCAAGGGCACCAGGTGGAAAGGACAGGGTTGTGATCACACAGAGATGTCCAAAGCATGGAGCGCACATAACTAAAGGCGGCACACGCAGTTGGCTTGGGGACTACAAGGCAGCATCTGCGCCTCTTCCCAGGTGTGTCTCTAGGCTGCTTCCGGAGCTACGGGACGCTCTCCGTTGCCTCCGTTGTCTTCCTTGGGCTCCCTGCCATGGGGTACACCCACTTCCTCCTGCAAATTACGCCTCGCAACTCTTCTCTCCCTTTCCTCTCACTCCAAAAAGATCACCATCGTTTCCTGCCGATTCGGGTTTCTAGCCACGTTGTGATCCACTAGTGAGGTTGCCATCTCGGATGGAGGCATCGCAGTCTCCCTCTCTTGCTCACTCTGAACTTCGCATGGACCAAAATAAAAAGATCGCCTGCCATCATGTTTTGAGCTGCCGCTTCCGCATTTGGAGCTACCACCGTGTTTGGGGAGGTGCCACTTCCACGTTTGGAGCACTGCCGCTGTTTGGAGCTCCAAATGGCAGCGGCACTCCAAACATGGAGGCGGCAGCTCCAAACGTGGCAGCGGAATGGGCAGAAGGGAAAGCAACAGCGGCAGGTGCCAAAGGTCTTAGGTCTGCAGCAAAGGTGTTTGGTGGGAGTAGGGAGCTCTCCTTGCTTCACCATGATCACCCATTAGGAGCAGCTGGTGGCAAGGAATTGCTGCTTGTGGGGTGCTCCTAATGGCAAGTCCCCTGCCCTTCTCCCTTATTTTGCATGTTTTAAAATAGGCCTAAATTTGGGGGGAGGGGCTTAATTTGATTTTGTGCCAAAAAAACATGCTGGGCCTTCCTATTGGTGGAGGCCGTATTGTTGAAGAAACACGGTATATTGATTGCTATAATCTTAAAGGTATAAATTGAAGTTTAAATAAGAGTTGAATGGACAAAATTAAAAGATATAAAGATGTCATACTCCAATTAGTAACTACAGGGGAAAATTTATTTCATGAAAAAAGATAATATGAAATTGAAACAGGACAGACAAGAAATACAAATATAACAATTTGAATTGAGATATGAGATAATAAAAAATAAAGTTGAGAAAATCAAGGGAGGGGAAAAATATGTAGAAAATGTTAAATAGTAATAAGATATGGAATAGAATACAAAGATGAACATGAAATTGAGTTTGTGTCTGTATGAAGAAGTGATAACCCATGATCAGGCTATTTTCAAAGAAAAATGTTTTATTTGTATTATATTTTTGTGTGTGTGTGAAAACCCAAATAAAATTTATTTTTTTAAAAAAAGAGTTGTTAACCAAATCCTGCATAGCTTTTTCTCTGGCAATATCACACTACTAACTAGAGCATACAAAACATTTGCTAGACCAATATTTGAATACAGCACATCAGTCTGGAACCCGCATTATGTATCTGATATTAATACAGTTGAGAAAGTCCAGAAATATTTCACAAGAAGAGTTCTCCACTCCTCTACTCATTGCAGAATACCTTATGCCACCAGACTTGAAATTCTAGACCAAGAAAACTAGAAGTATGCCACCTTCGGTGCGATCTAAGTATAGCATATAAAATTATACATTGCGATGTCCTACCTGTCAATGAAAACTTCAGCTTCAACGATAACAATACAAGAGCACACAATAGATACAAACTCAAGGTAAACCACACCAAACTTGATTGCAGGAAATACGACTTCAGCAACAAAGTGGTCAATGTCTGGAATACTCCAGACGTGCCTACCGTCCCTGTCCTATTGTTTCTTTTTTATTTTTCTTATATGTATCCATTTCATGTATCCATAACTATGTTTATTCTTATAACTGATATCTTATAATTGCTTGACAAAATAAATAAATAAATACAGTGAGGTGGGATCAATGTGGGAATATGGGGTGCATTTGTGAATAGCAAGAATCTGAAATGATTCAGATTCTTGCATCTAAAAATAGATCAATTTGCTGGGCTTTCAAGTCTTATAGGCAGTGCTTGTGAGATAAACCATCATCACTGATTAGATTATGATATACCATGGTTTATCCTAATACTGCAAGACAGAGGACAAGAGAAGGCTGAGTGATAGCAGTATAAACAAAAAAGGGCATTCAGATAGCTCCTTAATTACATAGTCAAGTTCTGCGCCTTCAAACCATGAATAGACATAGTGGACAAGTAAATAAATAAAGTGCTGTTCAATAATTAATTAAAAACACTGAGTTGAAAGTAGCCATTTAGTCATTAAATTCAAAATCTAAGAATCCAAATTAAAACATCCCTGATAGGTAGCAATGCAAACTCTGTCTGAATATGTCCAGTAAAGAAGTCCATCATCTCTCTGAATAATTTGTTCTTCTGTCAGATTTCTGTTTTATTAAGCAGTTTTTCTATTAACATTTCCTAATTCCTTCAATATACTTCAGAAATATTTTCTGCAGGACACACTTTCCTAGAATTATTAATGTTCATCTCTTAAATGAAGTACGGGTTTTAGATACCATACCAAGAAATTAAACATAAAAAGCTATGTCTTAAAGCAGTCTGCAAAGATTTAACAGCATATTGTGCTAATTGTGATGGTTTAAGGCTGCCCCAAAGGGAAGATCAATACTACTACACAGAAAAGTAAGGGTGGGGATTTTGAATACTATTTTTAACCCTTAAATTCTTTGGAATGTATTTTCAGGCCTCGGCCCTGGACGCTAAGAAGATTCGAGTTACAGTAGCCATAGAGAACCAACCCTGCCACATGGAGGTCGATTCGGGATCGTCCCTCTCGATGGTGTCATGGAAGACATTAAAGCAGCTCATTCCTACCATCCAACGCCAAGACCTTCAAATGCAACGCCTTATCCTTAAAGATTACCAAGGGAATCGGATCCCTGTGGTCGGGTCTTGTCGAGTCCGTGTCTCGTTTAAAAAGCATACGGCATACTTACCTCTAACGATCATCGATAGGGACAGGCCTACTTTGTTGGGCCTCCAATGGTTTGCGCCACTAGGCATCGAACTAGCCGGCGTGAACCGAGTCGGTGATTGCGAGTGGGAGGAGGATCTTATGTCTGAATTCAGCGATGTCTTCGCAGATCGTCTGGGCGAGTATAAGGGGACCCCAATCTCGTTCAGCCTCGACCCTAAGGTCTCCCCGATCCGTTTAAAGCCCGTCGAGTTCCGTTCGCCCTTAAGGCCAAGATAGATGAACAACTTGACAAACTAATTAAACAAGGGGTACTGCAACCCATTGATCATTCCCCATGGGAAACTCCTATTGTAACCCCCATTAAACCAGATGGGTCAATCCGAATCTGTGGGGACTACCGGGCCACTCTAAACCACGCCCTCCAACAGAACGCGTATCCAGTGCTGGTGGTGCAGCACCTCCTTCATTCTCTGGGAGGTGGAAAGGTTTTCGCTAAGCTAGATTTAGCTCAAGCCTATCAACAATTGCCCGTGGACGATAAAACAGCCCAAGCCAAAATGATAGTAATGCACAGAGGTGCTTTTAAATGTACCCGATTGCAGCTCGGGGTGAGTGTGGCCCCGGGAATATTCCAAAGTTTAATGGAACGATTGTTACAGGGAATCAAGGGCGTGGTTCCGTATTTTGATGACGTATTGATTGCAGCTCCTAGTAAAAAAATTCTGCAGAATCGTTTAAAATGTGTTCTTAAAAAATTCCAAGAAGCGGGCTTGAAAGTAAAAAGGGATAAATGTCATCTGTATACCGACAGTGTTGAATTGCTAGGTTATCGCATTGATAGGCAGGGTATTCACCCAACTGAGAGTAAATTAAGGGTGATTAGAAATGCTCCCAGACCTCGTAACAAAACTGATCTTCAAGCATTTTTAGGCCTTATCAATTTCTACAATGTGTTTTTACCGCATAAGGCGACTGTGGCTGAACCATTACACCGGTTATTAGATAAGAAAGCATTGTGGGTTTGGGGTTACTGAGAAGAAAAAGCGTTTAGAAATGTAAAAAATTTACTTACATCTGATTCTGTACTTATGCAATATAATGAAACATTACCCTTGGTTATAACTTGTGATGCCTCACCGTTTGGGATGGGCGCTATTTTGAGCCATGTGCTACCTAATGGAAATGAGGCTCCCGTTGCATACTTTTTGAAGACTCTGTCCCAGGCAGAATGTAACTATGGACAAATAGACAAGGAGGCTCTTGCAATTGTGTCAGCCGTAAAAAAATTCCATGAGTATGTATATGGAAGGACATTTACAATTGTAACCGACCACAAACCTTTATTGGGGATAATCGCTGGGGACAAACCAACTCCCTACATATTGTCCCCAAGAATGACTCGATGGTCAGAGTTTCTAGCTGCTTATAATTATCGATTGTTACATCGACCGGGGAAAGCCATTCCCCATGCCGACGCACTCAGCAGAGCACCACTACCAGAGACCCTCGACGATCCGGCACCAACAGTATCGGCGTTACAAATCGAAACGCTCAACTCGCCTCCTATGACCGCTCGAGATATCGCGAGGGAGACCAGACGAGACCACACCCTAGCACGAGTCCTAGGCTGGGTAGAGCGTGGATGGCCATTGGATCAGATCCCAGATGACTTCGCACCATTTAAAACAAGACAGACTGAACTTTTTTCTCAAAAAGGCTGCGTTATCTGGGGCGATAGAGTCGTCGTCCCAGAACGACTCCAAAAGACGCTGTTACAAATCTTGCATGATGGACATCCCGGGATCGTGCGAATGAAGGCACTCGCACGGAGCTACGCTTGGTGGCCAGGCATGGACCGACACATCGAGCAATGGGTCAAGGCCTGCACCAAGTGCCAACAAACCAGCAACGCACCACCAAAAGCTGCACCGATTGAATGGGAGACGCCACGTGGACCCTGGTCCAGAATCCACCTGGATTTCGCAGGGCCGATCAAAGGACAGACATTGCTGTTGACTGTCGATGCATACTCTAATTGGTTAGAAATTCATCGAATGGCCAATACAACCTCCGAGGCAGTCATTAAAGTCCTCAATAGACTCTTTGCAACTCATGGATTGCCGGACGTCCTGGTGTCTGATAACGGACCACAGTTTACAGCGCTAATGTTTGAACAGTACCTTGCTGACAACGGCATCCGCCATGCGCTCACCTCGCCGGCGCATCCTGCTACCAACGGCCGAGCAGAAAGCATGGTACAATTTGTAAAAAAGACTTTACAAAAGCTGGACTATGATAATCTTGATGAAAAAATAAACCGCATTCTACTTTTACAACACATCACTCTGCACAGCGAAACCGGCAGAACTCCCGCTGAACTTCTCATGGGGCGAAAACTCCGTTCCCACCTCAACCGACTGCACCCTGCTTACAAGCCAGATCCAGTGGACGCTACCGTACCTTCAAGGTAGGCGACCCCGTTTGTGCAAGAAATTTATCGGGCGACCCAATTTGGATTGAAGCAACGGTAATACGCGAGACTGGGCCCAGATCCTATATTGTAAAATGTATTGATGAGAGACTATGGAAAAGACATATTGACCAATTACGGTCACGACTTATAACTGCTAGCCAACAACTTCCCAACGACCAAACTGAGGGGGGGGAAGGAAGAGAAGATGACGATATGCCAGGAAACCTGTTCCAGGAAAGCGATGAATCAAGTGAAACTCAGGAAATGGAGCAGGAAGAAGAATCGTACGCTCCAAGGGAAATCACACCAGAATGAGAAGCTGAGCCACTACAAAACAACATCCTACCTCAACGGGACTGCATGCAGCCAGTCCAAAGAAAATCTGACAGACCCAAGAGACAACCGTCCTATTTAAAGGACTACATAGTCACAAACTAATTGTGAAGCCAGGGGGAAGGGGTGTTATGTATGTAAATAGTTGAATAAAGGCAAGCTTGGGGTAAAGTGCAGGGTTCTGGCCCTGCACTTCTGATTGGGTGTTAAGCGGCTAGATTGGATTTGGTCGGGTTCTGAGAATCTGATTGGCCCTTAACGAAGGACTCTTATTGGTACTGGAGCTAGCGTTTCACAAGCTCCTGTTGGTTATTTCACATTAGCATTGCCTATATAAAGCAGAGTTGTTGTTATACAAGTTAGAAGTCACTATGCAATAAAGAGTTGAAAGTTCACCAACTAAGACTGTCTCCATTCATTCTACCCATGCCTGAATCTATGACAGGAAGGGAATGGGATTTTACAATATCTTTTCCCTGGAATGGGGTGGGAATGGAGATTTTACAGTATCCTTGCTCTGCCATTCCCACCAAGCCATGCCCACAGAACCAGTAGTAAAAAAAAATTAATCCTACCATTGGCCATTTTCATATATTTGGAGATTTTCAGGAAAATTTACATATAACACATTGGCAAATTAAACTGAAGCAAAGCTGGCTTAAAAGAAAATGTCTACATTCATAGTCATCATAAATGAGAAACTCTAAGGCTAGTTCATGTTTTCTAAATTATCGGTTTTCTTTAAATCATGAAGCATCAGCATGGTTTCCTCCTTGTTTCCCTTAGTTTTATTCCAGAACTACAACTTTTTGACAATGTACTGGATGACAAAATAAGAAGCCCCAAATCACTCAGTTGAACTTCATAATCAAGTGGAGACTTGAACCTGAGTCTCCTCAGTATAAACTCAATGACTTAATTAGACTGACTCTTAATGGAGTGTGAAATTAAAATAGTGAGTGGGAGTATTTGAAACACAGTGGTCCACTATTGTGAGTCTATGCTGTATTTAAAAAAAAAAGATTCAGGAAAGAATAACTAAATAGTTTGCACTGTTGTTTATCAAGTAGTGAGAAATCTTCACAGTCACCGACTCCTGGCTTCCTTCCACGCGGACATAACACTTAGCATTGAGATGAAAAGCTGCTAGATCAATAAGAGAGAACAGGCTTTTATCACTACTGGACTGGGAGCAGAAGGAGTGGCAGGACAGGGAAATGATGGATTGAATGGCTAACTTTTGTGGATTATCCATCACTTTTTACATCTTATGTAATGGGTATTTCTTGCAGTATAAATGCAGATTATTGTACCAGTTGAAATTTGAGATCCTATATAACCCTGATTCCAAATAAATTTATTCTAGCATTCAGTTGTTGACTTTCTGTCAAAACCTGGGTAAATAAATGCCTTATAAAGTGGAAAGGTAAGAATGAAATGCATAGCTTGTCATCTCTTTCTCATTTGTCCATTTTAGATATGGTCTCTTCCTAAGGAAGCCACTGTGAGATTTTTCTTTTCTTTTTTTTTTGGTAAAAGTTTTATTGATTTTAACGACAGACAAAAAACATATAAGACATAAAACATAACATAAAAAGATCATTCTTTATAAATTTACAGTGTATCGGTTGGTTTACCACTCCCTTTTGTGCATCCATTTCATAGTCATCAAAATAATTATATTACATAATAACTCACATTATCAATCATCAATAAAATATCCCAATATCATTATTAAACAATCATTTGACTATAATTTTACTAATTCATGCTTAAGCGAGATAACTATAATTAAGTTAAATTATTTTATAACAAATCATAGAATCATACCAAATCTATCTTAATAAAATATTCTTAAAAATGATCAAAACCAAGAAAAATTATATATTCATTATTTCCTAAGTTTCTAAATATTCTATTATTATATTGTATTATCTAACCATTGATAAAAAAGATCCCAAACTTCATAAAATTGTTTATCTTCTTGTTCTCTAATTTCAAATGTCAATCTCCTCATTTCAGCACATTCCAATATTTTCTTAATAATTTCTTCCTGCAATGGTATTTTCTCACTCTTCCAATGTTTAGCAAATACAATTCTAGCTGCTGTTAATACATTTACAATCAAATACTTTAAATTTTTATTATATATATCAGGTACGATTCCCAGTAAAAAAATCTCTGGTTTCAAATCTATGTGTTTCTTTGTCATTTTTTCCAGCCATATGCGAATTCTAGTCCAATATTTCCTGGCTTCCTTACAAGTCCACCACATATGGTAATATGAGCCAGGTATCTGATGACATTTCCAGCACTTTTCAGATTTATTCTTGAACATTCTTGCTATTCTTGTCGGGGGAAAGTGCATAAGATGTTTCACTGTGAGATTTTTCAAGGCACTCATATAATATATAAAAATTGGTTTTTATGGCACGTCTTTAAAAAAGTTCAATAGTTTTCATATATTCAGAAAATAACTCAGCTAGTGACTGGCTATGAATGAAACTCACTGTCTGCCTTCCAGAGCCTCTCTGCTGAAAGCCAATTAAATAAAATAATACTTATTCATTCCAATAAGATGGGAATTTTATTAGGTGACTCAGTTAAAAGGGATGCCATTGAATACTTTATTGCCCAAATTATTGTCCACAGCACAAGTTCTTGAAATATTGGTTAAAGTATTAATTACAGTCATTAATTTGGTATTAAGTGAGGGCAAAATAAAAAGAACCTATGTGGTAGAAAAATCTGTGGGAAATGGACAGTTCTATAAGTGGCTATGGAAAGGTCTTTGTTTCTGGAAGCCCACAATAGAACTTGCTCACTGAAACTTCAGAAGGATCCTTTCTCTTCAGAGGACTATCACATATCATTGCATGTAATATAAAAAGATTTGGGAGAGATATTTCATTGAATGGATGTTAAATAATAGGAACAATATCAATGAAACCTGTTCAAGATCTTATTGTCGAGAAAGAAAGAAAAAACACAGCACAATTTCCTTGGGAGAGGTGTATGCATGAATGGTGCCTCTTCCTCTATGACCAGCATGAGCATTAGCTGAACAAGCTAAAGAAGGAATACCATATAGCAGTGGTTCCCAAAGTTGGTGGTACCGCCCCTGGAGGTGGTAGGATACCTTGGGGGGGGTGCTAAGAGACAAGGCGGCCAGCAGGGGGGTGCTAAGAGGCAGCAGGGGGCGTTAAGAGGTGCCAGCCCCGCAGGCTCACTGACTGCCAGCCCCGCAGCCCATTGACTGTTTTATACTCTGTAGCCGGCACCTCAAATGAAGAACCCATGCGTGGTGAGCCTTGCCAAGCCTGAGGGGCAGAGAGGTGGGAGGTGGCGGAAAGGGGGCGCCTTAGCTTGCAGGCTGCCCTCTCCAGTGGAAGCGGCAAAGGCATGCCAGATGGCCTGAAAGCAAAACCCTCCCAAGGCGCGCAGTGGAAGGGGTGAGCGGTCCGGCATTAGGGCCCCCTTCCCCGGAGAACAAGGGAACGTGCAGTGCTTGCCCGGCATCTGCCTCTACACCCAGCCGGGCTTGTGTGCAGGATGCTGGTGGGTGCATCTGTGGCTCTCCAAGGCGCATGGCTCAGTTCGGTTCGGCTCTACGTGGCCATCCTGGACCTAGAACCTAGCCTCCCTCTGCAGTGCAGTTCTTCCGACCAAGCCCTGCGCTTGCTTGCTTAGTTTCGAAGCAATCATTCCCTCCGCCTCCACCAGTCTGGGCTGCTTCCACATGCCTTCCTCCTCCCGGGCGGAGCGTAAAGATGGGCGGAATGCTTCCCTGAAGTTGGGAGTCTCTGAGCGTGTGCAGAGTACCTCCCCTTGCTTGGCCCAATGGAAGTGGAAGTGGACCTTGGGTTGAAGCAAAGGGGATGAAGTCGGCCGCATCACTGCTCCAGGGAGGTTGGCATTGCAAAATTGGATGCCAAAAAAGAACTGGGTCAGGGGGCTGGAGAAGGGGCAGCTTCATTAAGGAGCAGGAAGATCTTAGCCATGGTTTATTGGTTTATACCTTGGCAACTTGTGTGGACTTCAATTCCCACTTTGCTCTACTTTCCCAAAGTGCTGCCACTGTTGCATTCTTTCTTTCTGTCTGTCTGTCTGTCTGTCTGTCTGTCTGTCTGTCTGTCTGTCTGCCTGCCTGTCTGCCTGTCTGCCTGCCTGCCTGCCTGTCCGTACATACATACATACATACATACAAACATACATACATACATACAAAAGGTCTGTCTGTCTGTCTGCCTGCTTTCCTGCCTACATACCTGTCTGCCTGCCTGCATTTCTGTCTGTCTGTCTACCTACCTACCTATCTACCAATATAGATCTATCTATCTATCCATCCATCCAAAATTGTCTGTCTGCCTGCCTTCCTGCCCATCTACCTACCTGCCTGCCTACCTGTCTTTCTGTCTACCTATCAACCTACCTATCTACCAATATAGATCTATCTACCTAGCTACCTACTTATCTACTGATCTACCTACCTACCTATCCATACATTCATCCAAAAGTTCTGCCTGCCTACCGACCTACCTATCTATCTACCAATCAATCTATCTATCTACCTAGCTCCTGTCTCTCTCTGTCTTTCTCTCTATATCCATCCATCCATCCATGTTCGAAGCGCCAGCCCCGCAGGCACATTAGGAAAGTAGAGCAAAGCCAGTCTGGGAGGGAGGGAGAGAGAGAGAGAGAGACCTGATGCATCAGATTGAAATGAGGCCTAGTTTAGACTGAGGCCCTTTTCCACATTGAAACATCTTTGCCAGCATATTGAAACATCTTTGGCTTCTCTTAAAGGTTTTATGGACGAAACATGGCCAAGACTATCAGGAAGCTCTCACATTTTGTTGAGGCTTTAAACAGGATCCATTGGACCAGATCTCCACCCTAAAAATTACTTTTCCCCAATGTATTACAGTGCCAATTCTGAAAAAGGCAAAACCAAAATGTACTGGTAAATTATAAGGAGAACACACACACACACTCCCTTCTAACCCTGCTGGAGCAGGTGATTGGACTAGAATAGATATCTCATTATCTTTCTCCTCCCTCCCTTCCTCCTTCTTTATTTCTTTTTCTTTCTGTCCCTTCCTTCCATTCCCCCCTCTTTCTTTGCCTTTTTTTCTTTCTTTCCCTTTTTTCTTTCTTTTCTTCCTTCTCTCTCTCTTTTCTCTCTCTGTCTTTTCTCTTTCTCTCTTTCCCTCTCTCAGGCTCACCCCATTGACTTGACTTGCTTGGGCAAGTCCCTCCAGTACAGTGGGCTCAAAGGGGTGAATCTGTGGGGCCGGCACCTAGAATACGGCAGTGGCGGAATGTTTGAAAAGTAGAACAAAGCCAGAAGTCGGTAATATGGCTGCAAAGAATCACAAAAGCTTCTGGGTTGTGCACAAGAAGGGACACACATGTCAATGCAATTCAGCAATATAAAATAAAGAGATACAAATAAAACAAATCAACAAGAATCAGCAAAGCATTTCTGATTAGATTTTATTCACTACTAGAATCTAATCAGAGATACTTTGCCGATTCTAGTCCAAAGACTTGCTCCAGCAGGGTTAGAAGGAGTGTGTGTGCATGTGTGTGCATGGCTGTCAAAATCCCAAAACAGGTCAAGTATCTCTGGGGAGGCCAGTCATAAATTAGAACACTTGCTAAACAACCAGCCATTAAGTGAGGACCACTTGTTTGCCAGTTACCTGGCCATGCCCATCCAGTCACATGACCACCAAATCATACCTACCCAGTCATGTGACCAGCAAGCCACACCCATCCAGTCACATGACCAGCAAGTCACGCCCACCCCATCACATGACCAGGCACTGAGGATAAGTTTGTAGTACCAAGGGGGTGGTGGACTGAAAAAGTTTGGGAACCACTGCCATATAGTCTTCTATGGATATTCTGATTGGAAACAAAGTGAGATAAGACTGGGATATGTGAATCAATGAGTGTTCAATAATTTTCTCACTCTTAATTTTGTTCAGTAGCCACCCAACCATCGTTGTGTCAAAACAGCAGTAATGTAGACAGGCTTTATGTCATTATAACAATGGCTGGAGGATGCTATGAAGACACTATAAAGTTCTAATGCAAGAATGTCCTTAGCAATCAGTTGCTTGGAACAGAAATAGAAGAAAGCTGTTGAGTTCTTGTAGATATCTGGTTGACATAGATAGAATTAGAAAAGCCTTTAAACTAATTCAGCAGGATTCTTGTTATATTTTTATCTATTAGCCACTGTTTTCCTTACTCTGTCCTCTTATCTGTTTCGCCAGTTTCAGATGTGGCTCAGTAGAAATAAAGACAGAGTCCAGGTAGTTGCCTTGATAAGCTTTATGTGTTTATTCAGCTGAATAAAGATGAGCCCCTCAAAGCAATAGGGAACCTTGAACACACTTTGACACTCATATCTATATATTTGCTACATCATCTACTTCATTATACAAAAGATTGGTATACTCCACCCAGACAAACTTGCACACTCTAGATTAGATAAAGAAGTACAGAAACACTAATCCACTTTCCTTGGAGGTCTTTCAAGAACATTGGTCGGTAAAGTGAGGACCCAGATTGTTGGGGACCATATGCTGACTTTGTAAACAAAGTGGGCTGTAAAGCACTATGAAGCAGTATATAAGTCTAAATGCTATTGCTACCTCAGAGACATTAAGTGTTTCCTGAGGAATTTCCATGCTCTTGAAGGCCTACAGAGGCAATGGTGCCATCAGCATATATGTTGCCTCAAGACTGTCAATATTACATTCCTGGTCAATATCTCCTGCATCAGAGTCCTTAGAACTCACCTAAACCCATTTTGATTTTCATATAAGGCAGTGACACATAAAGACAGCTTCTCTACTATCACCAACTTTATATTATATCCATATTTGCATGGTAATTTGCTGTTGCAGTTTATTCCTGAGCAAAGCTGAAATCTAGCTGCAGTTCACTAACTAATCTGGGAGAGGTGGATGTTTAGTAATTAACTAAATGCATTGCATTAATAATATTTGGCTCATGGGTATCATCTTGATTCTGAGCCTCATGATAAATAGGAGGCAGCACCTTATATAACAGTGGTGGCAAACCTTTTGGGGCTCCTGTGCCAAAAATTTGTGCTCGCTGGTGCGCTTGCATGCTAGTACCCAGAAGGCAATGCGCACGCCCCTATGCATGCATGCACAATTCCCCACCACCACTGCCCCCCGCTACCTGCACTGCACCTCACAACTGATTTTCCACTGGTTTAAGGACTTTTTCGGCCTCCCAGAGGCTTGAAAAAAGCCTCTGCAGGCTGAATAGAGCTCAATTCAACCCAAAATCAGCTGTGAGGCACGTGCATGTGCAGTGAGGTAATTTTGCCTGCGGCTCGCGTGCCAGCATAAATGGCTCTGTGTGCCACCTGTGGCATGCATGCCATAGGTTCACCATCATGGTTATACAAGAAACAATTCAGAACTTTATGTATTCTAGTGATTAAAGCAAGTGAACAAATCTACCACTAGTGAGGAAAATTGGACACTAAATAAGGGTGTTACATTCCTTCACAGACAGAACTGAGTAGCTGCACTGCCCCTCCATAGTTTCTAACAAAAAAAAAGACACCTCTATAGACAAAAAGAATTATTACCATAATTATGGATCTTACTTTTTGAGAATCTGAATACTTTTCAAAGGTAGTATAGGGACATTTTTTTAAATGATTGGCTGTGGAAGCTGACTTAAAATATATGTCACATTCAAAATCTTGGTGTTAGAGCACAGCTAAAATCACAGTCAATAAAAATACATTTTTAATGAATTTGGAAACAATGTTCAACTGAAAAGAGAACTCAAACATCATCTGTTCTAAGCAATTAATGAACATTTCAAAATAACATCTTGTCTAAGGAGGATTATGACCCAGAGTTATATTCTGACCTTTCTTTTCTTCTTTTCCAAATTTTAAATTGGATGTACATATATTTATCTTTGGCATTTTGTCACAGTAAAAAAGAGTTTTAAAATGATTTTAAAACTTTTAATAGGAAAGAGAGAGAGAAAAGCAGACAGAGAAAAACAGAGAACCAAACTTGCTTACCTAGAGTGCATCCATAGTTCACTATTTAGACTGACGTTCTTTGAAACACAAAATATACACAGTGATGTAATCAAGGCCTGTTGTGATTAAAGACAAGAAACTGCACACTTGTGAAATTGTGTTTTTTCCCCCTCATTGCAGCAACGGCATATAACATGTAAATAAGTTCTCAAGACATTTGGCCTTTTTTATCCCTTAATTGACAGACTTGGCCTAAATATAATTACTGCTTAAAAATGCCTAAAGTTATTTATATCAGGAGCTCAGGTCAGCATATAGAACACTCCTTCCTCCTACTTACCCTACAACAATTCCATGAGTAGACTAGTTTGAGAAAGAGTGACTGGCCCAAAGTCACTCAGTCACTCTTTGCTTGGCAGTTGGTGAACTTAAATCTGGACTTCCCTAGTCCAGTCCAACACTCAACAGTTTTTGACCTATCATTAGTTTTCCAAAGCTGAACTGGACATGTGCACATGTACAAAGCCAATATTGCAAAGGTAAAATGTATTTTTCTGCTGCTGTCCAGCAGTTTTGCAACTAGATGTGGTAGTCCTAAGCCTGATAGAAGCTAAAGCTATACTCATCAACTGTTTCCTTCCTCACTGTTATATTCCATAGGGTGGGAACAACCAATCTGTTACTATCATTAACCTCTTGAGTCCTGGAGGCTTCATGATGAGTCCAATTCATGTAAAGCTTACTGCTATGAAATGTGGCCTGCAAAAACCCAGATGGTTACTAGATGGCAACAAAGAGATATCAACAAAAAAATAACCTCCAACTCTTTGCTGTCATCTAATGCTCATTTGGATTGTTCCAAGCCCAAATAATAAAGCCAAAGCTAAACTGCACATGTACAAAGCCAATATTGCAATATAAAGACAGCAATATAAAGCTGTCTGTGAGAAGGTACAATGCTTCATTTAGAGCAAAATCAATAGACATATAGCTTCAAGTAAGTCTGGACTTTTGAAAAGGGCCTAAATGCCATACAATTTTCTTAGCAACATTTTTGGGAAAGTGATTGATTATGACCTCCTTCTTCCTATGGAAGATAGAGAGTGACTAGTGAAGTGAACCAAAGCCACCCATTTGGCTTCATGCTTAAGGTAGGACTGAAACTCACAATTTCCTGATTTTTACCTGGTGTCTTTAATCACTACACCAAACTTGTCTAAATTTATGTCGGTAGTATATGTAAACATATATCTACTGAATAAGAATGATCAAATGGATTGTCTTATCTTTGATCCCATTTCAAGGGATTCAAATGAAGACTCACAAATTTTAAAAATCCAGTATAGCATACAACATTAAAGTGGAACTTTGTAGAATGTGTTACCATCAGTGTTGTGCCAAAAATATGAAATACTAAAATAATTGGAATGTGTCAGGCAAACATGAATAAGTATAATACAGTAGACTTTAATACAGTACAGATTTTACAGAGTTTTATAAAATATAACACAATCATAGTTTTCAGTGGAACAGTGTGGTCCTCTGAAATGGCAGATGGGAGTAATAAGAGAATATTCATTCATAAATGAAAATACATTTTCTAGACCTAATAGATTAGTTTTAATTAGTACTACTTCCTAAATGCTTGTACAATGCTTAAAAATAAAGCATCCTAAATGCTGTGCTAAATATGCATGATGAAATCTAATTTTATATAGTCAGATCAGAAAATAGAAAATTACATTAGATTTTTAATACAGATAATGTTTACTATATTAAAACCTCCCCTTTCTTGGAAGCTCATTTAGTTGCATTTTGCTATGAGAAAGCATAGACATTTTGTGTTTCTTAGAGCATTTATAACTAATCTCATTTAGACCCAGTTTCCAACCTACCCAAATAATAAGATTTAAAATGTTCAAATAATCCCTTTTAATAAGTCAAAGAGAATCTTAGGGAAATAGAAAACTAATATGAAAAAGTCATGCAATTAAATTTCCTAAATAGTGGGAATTCGTGACTATAATTAGAATCAAGTCACAGCAGTTGTTTTTTTTTCAAAGGGGCCTTTGCCCTTTCCCTTAATGGCATCAGATTTTCTTCACTAAACTGATAAACTTCCCAGACTTGGTGAGCCTGGGAAGTGGGATACTCAGTTGATCCAAAGCATTTTTTTTACATACTTACCTTCTGATGCCATCTAATGAAAATCAGACCAAACATATCCTTACTTGCACTAGTTGGGCCATGGCAGAACTTGAACAAAACTATGTAGGATCATTCAAATACCACCCTAATCTGAAGTCAGACCATGGAGTGTCACTATGGAGCATATTGCTGAAATGTTTTGCCTTTTGAATTCATTCCAAAGAAACAAAACAATGGAAAGAAACTAATACAAAGAGCCTGCCTGTCTGCCTGCCTGCCGAGAGAATAATGCTCCAAAAACAAAACAAAATGGATTTAGCTGTTTCCCATGCAGGTAAAGAAAGATTGACTAAAAATTTAATAGTTTCTGTGAGGGGTTCAACAGAAAAGAAATCCAGGAGAAGAATTCTCAATACAACCACATAGAAGAGGCAGCAGTTCTGTAGACTTTCAGGTTTGTGCACATGCAGATGTGTTGACTGAGCTCTCTAATATGCACAGTCACCCCACGACATAGCTGGCTTTGCAGATCCAGGAGTCTTTGTCCAAAGACTCATCACTTGAGATGATGCTTCACAAATATTTGAAGCTCTTTATATTTGCCAGCTCAGTGTCATCAACAGTGATTTTTGTTCTATGCTCTTGACATGGCACAGACTGGTAAAAGTACTTCAGTCTTGGTCAGGCTGAAGAGCATAGCAGTATCTGAGAATTTGTTCAGCATCAAACTGTAGATTGCTGTCTTTGTGTGCCAGGAATCCATAGTCATCAGCAAACAGGATTTCTTGAATGACTGTTTGGAGACATTTTGTCTGTGCATTCAAGTAGCAAAATCAAAGAAAGTCAAATTACATTTGAAGTATACTCCCTCCTTCAGACTCTGGACAGCACTTAATAACATGCAAGCAAAAAAACAAATTGAACAGGACTGGGATTAGCAAAAAATCCTGCTTCACCCCATTCAAAGTGGCAAATGCAGTTAACATATCACCATTGTAGATGGCCTGTTCTGTCATTCTATCATAGAGTAAGTGAATAAACTTCATGAATTTTCTTGGACATCCTTGGAATCTCAGGATAATCCAGAGAGTCTCTCTATTCACAGTATCCTTGTTGACCTCCCTGTCAATGAAGACAGAATAAAGAAGTTTATTCTGCTTGATAAACTTTTTCTGGATTTGAATCACAGAAACCATCATGTCCGTTATGCTTCATTCTGATTAAAAATCACACTTTGTCTCTGGGGAACTACAGACTTTCCAGTAACAAGTCTATTCAGGAGAATGTGGGCAAAAATTTGGTTGAAATGGACAGCAGGGCGCTAACACAGTAGTTTCTTCAGTCTGATACATTTTCATTATTTTTATAAACAGACACAATGAAGGTATCACAGAAGTGGTAGGGTGTCTCCTCTGTGAGCTAGATATCTTCTTTTTTTAATAATATTTATTATTGAAGTTTAATAACACAATGATAAGAAGATAATAAAATCTAAGAAAAATATAAAACAGAAAAAAGAATATGCAAAGAGAAAAATAAAAGGCGAAAGAAGGAAAAGTGGGAAATATATAAAAAGGGGGGAAAGTTCCTTAACACTTTATTGTTTTAACCAAAAATCCCTTCATTCTGAAACTCATCTTTTATCTATTGTAACTATTGGCAAATAATAAAACCTAATCTTTCAATCTTAATCAGAAAAAAATCCACTAAGAGATATCAGAAATCTATGACATTGTTAGAAATATCCTCCATAGTTCTCAAAGACCGAGCGTTGAAAAAAATCACAGACTTGCTTTGTTTGTTCCTACCTTATACTGTCAGCATCTTCAGAGAAAACAGATGAAAGTAGCCCAGGCAAAATAACACTCAAGCAAAATTCAACTGAATTGTAGCATGGCACTATACATACATCCAATGATAATTTGAGCTTAATATTTGAGATTTTTTTTTCCTGCAAAATGTCTAACAAATACAGTATATTATAGTTACCTGCACCGAACTGAGTTCCCCAATAGACTGTAAAAGCCTATTCAAAGCCTTTTGTCACAATAAAGCACTCCATTAATCCATAGACAAAAAATGTTGGATAGAGAGGGCATCATCTTTATTCTTAGGCTTTTGAAAATAATTTTATTATATGTATCTATGGAGCTAGACATGAGTCCACTCTTTTCCATACTTTTTCTTGGTTGTTATATATAAAATTTTTCAAATTCCCAGTAAGCTAAAGGCCCTTCTACATAAGGACTTTGTCCAATTCAAAAGGACTTCTGAAACTTGCAAGATCAGTAGACAGATGAGGCAATTTATTTCTGAATCTGAAGTGAAACCTACACTGTAAAAAAGGAGAGAAAAAAAGGATTTTTTCTTTTTTTTAATAGTGAATCCCTGCAAAGATCAAGGATAGTCTATTTCTCCATTTTTCTCAGTTCCTGGGATTCATTTTTCCTAAAAGTAAATATATCTTTGAGTCAAACTCTGGTTTTGTTCATAGATGGGTTCGTGTAGGATTTTTTTGGCAGCAATGTGGAGGTGGTTTGCTTTTCTTTGGGGTTATTGTTATTGTTTTGATTTCTCAGCCTCCAGAGATGTTTCAGAAGTGTTCACAAGTGATCAGGTTGACTGTGGACTCAGACTCACAAGCTCTAGCAAGTTCTTTAAGAGACAAGTTGGTTTCACTTAGTAGTTCCCTATGTCAGTGGATAACAATTGTATCATTATATTTTCTTAGTCTTTTGAGACAATGGAAAAGATGAGGACATTTGAGTACTCCAATAAAATAGAAATGGTTGCAATGTAGAAATATCTTAACACAGGGGTCTTCAAACTTGACAGCTTTAAGACTTGTGGACTGCAACTCCCAGAACTCTTCCTCCAGTCATGTTAGCTCAGGAATTCTGGGAGTTGAAGACCACAAGTCTCAAACTTACCAGATTTGAAGACCCTTGCCTTAACAATTAATTCCAATTCCTGAAACTTCAGAAGGATGCTTTGCCTAGAATTTACTTCTCCTTTCCTATCACTGAAGCTTACAGTCATAAAAACATAAGCAGTGCCCTGTTGGACTGGACCTCTGGCCATCTAGTCCTGCAGTCACTCTTTGTTTTTTATTCTTCACAAGTTGTTTATCCATAACAGCATCTATCTTTTTATTCTATTGCTATTAAGCTTACTGAGAAGTCATTAATGAGGGACTTTATCAAGGGTATTTTGAAAAATTAAGTAGATAATATCTACTAGTTCATACTTATCACCATTTTTATTAACAACCTCAAAAAACTTTAGTTGTTTAGTTTTGTTTGTGAGGCCATTTTGTTACCCTTGAGAGAGGATTGCATCTCCAAATGGTTGATAATTTTATCTTTAATAGCAGTTTCCACAATCTTCCTCAGAGCAGATGTTAAGCTGACAGGTGTATAATTTTCCTGGTTCTCCCCATGAGTCCTTCTTAAAAATTGGAGCTACATTGGCGAACTTCCAATCCTCTAAAGAGACAAGTGTAGATATAGGTTGCATATTGCACTTAGGAGGCCCATAATTTGGAGATGAATTGCTATATATGAGTTTCAAATGAAATGTTGGATAAAAGTAAATAACCTATATAGCAAAGAATAATAAAACAAATTTCCTAGTTGGCGCATTCTGGAATCCATGGGAATAACCATGACAATAGCAAATATAATGTCGTTCTTTCATTCAGAAAATGTGTAAAAAACAAACTCATCTTTTTAGATATAGTATATTAATTTCATGATTCTTGTGTAAACAATTAGCCTTTATTCTGCACTTATCCCTTTATCTAAGTGTAGATATTAAAGTTTTCCAATACTGCTACCTTCCTAGATATAAGATCTCTTTTTTTTTTTTTTCAGGTTAAATCACTATCTTCATCCATTTTTTTCATATAGCTTCTACATCAGCATTCATGATCTATGACTATGAAATTAGAGATATAATTGCAAAAGCATGCCTTAGCCCAAAGTAAAAGAACTTCAGCTGTTGAATTGAAATAAAGTCAAAACACAGAATCATCTTTTCATGAGATGATAGTTGAATATTTTAGGGCAATTGGAAATCAAATTCATCATGATAGCAAAGCCAAATGCATATCCTAGTTAACATTTGCATGCTATTTATAACCCAGCCATACATAAAACATGTAGATTCTCCAACAGGGGAAGCAAGTAAATATATACAGATGGTGCAGCAAGTTCCTAATATAAAATCTGAGCTATTTGGTCACAAGCCCTTTGTTTATAAGTTTATCTGTTCTGATCATTTTACAACAAAGGACATTTGCTTTTTAAAATTTATAAATAGTCTTAACTATTGTTCGGTTAAAAGAAAATATAGAGAAGTAACAGATTTTGTTTTTTAAAAAAGAAATGATCATTTAACGATGATTTTTTTTAACCAAGCAGAATGGTCTATCCAAACAATCCAGCACAAAAGTTATTTTTTCTTTGTATCTTGACATGCTCTACATTGTTTCCTTAATCTCTCAGTATCACACTTTACATAGATTGAATTCTGTTATAATAAATAGTAATAACTGATGAAAATTATGGTAGCTAAAGACCATATAATGATGAAAGAAGGTAGCCTACTTAAATTGGGTTTCTTTTTCTTTTCTGTAATAACTGCATAGTGCTTTAATGAATACCCACAGAAAGGGAGATGAGAAAACTACATATAAAGCAGTTCTAAATTGTTCTATTTTGATGGTGTGTAATTGGATTGCATGTTACTTATATATCAATATGTCTTCCAGATTATCAGAGGTTGGAAGATAGATTCATTATTTCATTTTACAATATGAAGGTGAGAGAGAAACCTAAAATGAGGCTGAATGCAGTGGAATTGGTTTATATAAAAGACTGTGCAGTACAACATGAAGAAAAATGGGTCGTGTTAAGCCTGGGTTCCCCAACCAGGGTTAAGGAGACAAGCTAAACAGAATGTGCAGCGTTAGTCAGATAGGCATACAGATAAATGAGTGAGATAAGTTTGTATGTTTGTTAACATACAGTAAAAATAACAGATACGCTTGTGCTATCAAAAATATAGTTTATTCCATTTAGAATTATAGCATAGTCAAAATAACAGTCCATTAGTCATGTATCGTTTTAGTCAGTCCATTCAAGGATATTCAGTTAGCAAAGTCCGTGTAGAATATCCAATGTCAGTTCACTTACAATAAATCAGTCCTTTATCTCTCTCCCGTTCCAGTAGGGAAAAATGCAGTCTTCATCCAGTAATTAGGGATCATCAAGTCAGAGAGAGCAAGCTGACGTTCCTTGCTTCTTTTATGGTGCTTTTTACAACCACTCCCTTAATTACATTCCTACAGTTAAAGTTGCAGACACTTTAACTAATAAACCATGATAACATCTTTATTATTTTACCTAAACCAGTTAAGGTAAACAATGTTATCCCTAACAGGTCCTATTGAGTATGGGTTGATTACAAAGTGAGTGAAAAACATACATTGGTTTGGTCTTACACAGAGAAGGCATGAGGATTGAATCACAAAACAAAGACATACAGTATATAACCAAGAAGGAAGGTGTAAGAATATTAAGAAAATCATGGACTGGTGGAGACAAAATAAGAGAGGTGAAAAATTAAAGAACCAAAGACAAAGTATGAAGTGAAAGCAAAGATAACTTGCAAGGATTAAAAATAATGATGGAAAGACACTGTAAATTGTGTTGCTGTCCTTGTAATATCTTTTCTTATTCTACCTTATGCCTTAATGTATCATGCTTGCCACTTTTCTTTTTGCCAATTGCCTTCCACAAAAGGGTAGAGCAGGAGTGTCAAATCCATGGCCTCACGGCAGTGTCATGTCATGTATCAGGATTTTTTCCCCTTTTGCTAAACCGGGCATGAGCATGTCTAGCATGTGACACATTCAGCCCATGGGCCAGATGTTTGACACCTCTGGGGTAGAGCATGATGAGGGTTTGAATAATGTATCACAGTCTAAGTGATGCTATAATGTTTACTCAAAAGTAAGACTCATTCAAGAAAGGACTTATTTGGTGATAATGAGTGCCTTCTTTGCATGTTTTGTCCCTTCCTTTATTGCTTTCATTGTAAAATGCCATCATAATAGATTTAAAAAGCCAAATTTGAATGTTGCTGGTTTATGATTTATCTTCCCTTTCTTTTCCTCTCCTCTCCTCCCCATCCTTTTCCTATCCCCTTTCCTCTCCTCCCTTCCCCTTTCCCCTCTTCTTTCCTCTCCTCTCTTCCCATAATTCAGCTTCTTTAACTTAAGAAGAAATAAAGAAAAGGAGAGAAGGTATATATATTCTGATTAATATTGTGTAAAATATACATGAGTAATATTTTTGCAGATAAACAACAGTGATCAATCAGAGCCAATAAAACTATCCATCACCATTAATTCTTTATATCTTCCTTGTTTCTGATACAGTATGAATTCTTGAAATACTGGATTTTTTAAACTTTCTGTCTGAGCAGTATGTGGATTCCAATGATAGCAGAGAGAAAATTCAATTTGGATAATTTATGCCTATCTGAAAATTAATCTTGTCAAAGCAATTTCATTCCTTTATCATTTAAATACACCTGCATGGAAAGGTATGTTTTTCAGTCTACTGTGGAATTAAAGCCTATGACATTTTCATTTACTATCAGAAATTCACTATGGGGGGAAATGTGAATTTGGCTCACAGATCTTATTCCATTTCTCTGCTGTGATACAATCTGAAGAACCCAGTAACCCAGGTGTTGATGTTAGCTCAAGGAAGAATGTCAGGATTATGGCTCAGAATAAATCCAAACAGAAATAAATAAATTGCTGACATAGAATCCAGCATAAGAGTCAAATATCAAATTGTATCAAAACTGAAAATCAAATAAAATTCTTTCTTTCAGAAAGCTAAAGTCATGCTAATTGCTGACTAAGTAAGGTAAGATTATTTAAGAACAATATGCAAACAAAGTGCAAAAATATTACTCATGTATATTTTACACAATATTAATCAGAATATATATACCTTCTCTCATTTTCTTTATTTCTTCAAAATAAGCTACTTTCCCCTGAACAGAGTAACTCTTTTCAGGGGAAAGTAGCTTATTTTGATTTTTAACAATGCTTATTGTTTTTTAATCATAAATATACACATACACAAACACACACACACTCTCTCACACACACACACATACACAATCAGGTAGGACAATCTGATTGAACGTTTATTGGCAAAGCCTGGTATATAAATCTCCCACATTGAGCCATGAATTCTATATGCTGACATTTTCTCTTAGTGTGGATTATTTAAAAACTTAGCCATGAATGAGAAAATTAATTTATGTAATTATTCCCAACAACAAACCTTTTCTGTTACAGATTCACTATCATAATCTTGGATTCACCAGAAGGTTTATTATATGTGTTAGGAGCCCCTGCCTTATCATAATCCAATAGCTATTTTATGCTTAACTTTCCCACAATGTCCAGATGAGAAATTATTCCAGTCTGCTCAGATTTGCCTGGGCAGATAAAAATCTAAGGCTGTTTTTTAAAAAGGAGTACAAAATCTGGGTGTCCTTTAAATAATAGCAAAGAATACAATTTTCATAAGAGCCAATGGTTGAGTGATAAACGGCTGGACAAAGAACCAAAAAATCTGAGAATGAATCTTACCTTGGATGTGGTTGACCTGGGGCCAATTATTCCCTCTCAGAACTGGGAAGAAGGCAAGGGCAAATTGCTTCTAAAAAATATTGCCCAAAAAATGTGCATGGACATGAGGCTTTTAAGAAGAGACTCAACAGCCATTTGTCTGAAATGGTATAGGGTTTCTATGCTGGAGCTGAAGGTTGGACTAGAAGATCTTCAAGGTCCTTCCAACTCTATTATTCTGTTCTGTTCTGTTTAGGTGTGTGTGTTTGCATGCGCCAGATGTTTGGCAGCCTTCTGAGAATGTTCACAGGTGTTTGGTACCTCTCTGAAAGTCCCCAAAGTAAAACAAACTCCCACACCAATAACTTGGAGTACTGAAACCTCATGAACTGCTGGAGTACTGAAACCTCATAAATCAAAGCAATCTAGTTTTATCCTAGGCAAAAATTGGCTATCTTACCAGTTGTATTTCTGTATTAATATGTTTACTTTGAATATTATAGAATCTATGAAAAACTGAAAAACAATAAATATATTATGTCCTCTGAATACAGACAACAGCACAATTTTTCCTTTCTTGCAATTTCATCACTGTGCCAAATTAACATGATACCAAGTGAAAGAATTCCTTACCTACATCAGGGAAATCACCCACAAACAAAACTGAAAATTAAAAATAGATCTTATGAACATTTACATCAATAAGAACATTTCCTGCACTATTATGGAAACAAGGGAAAATCCACTATCTCATGGATATTCGCATGAACATTTCTTGAGACCTTGAGATCAATTATTTTGTGAGATAAATAAGTGTAGACATGTGTAGACACTGTGTTTCACAGCAAATATGACCTACTCAGAAAGTAAGTGCTAGCTTGATTTTTACATGTGCGCCCAATATAAGCTCCACCCTAAAAATAAGCCCTAATTAAGACCTCCACCTGTTCCAGGGCACAGAAGTAAAAATTAAGCTAGGATAGGGATGGGAGAGGTGGAGCTACCCTATTACTTACCTTTGGATAGTTGCAGTCAGGCCTTGCACGCCTCGGCCCACTTATTCTGCAGCCAGCAAGACTTCCCTGAAGGTCTCTCTAGCCAATAACAGAGATTCAGATCGATCCAGACCTCTGTTACTGGCTCCAGAGGCCTTCAGAAAAGCCTTGCTGGAAGAAGTTCCTGAAGACTTTTGATAGTAAAAAAACAGGCCGGGTGGAGGGCAATGCATGCAAGTGAAATGAGTCAGTGGATGACACCGCCACACACACACACACACATGAAAATAAGACTAGGTGCCTTTTTTGGTGTCAAAAAAAATATAAGACCTGGTCTTATTTTCAGGGAAACATGGTATTCCTTTAACATATATATTTATTATTGATTACTGAAGAATCACTGTGTGTTTTTTTAATAAAATATTTTTTATTAAATTTTTCCACATTTAAAAACAACTCATATACAATCTTCACAATGTTGTGACATCAACTTTTCCATTTGAATCAATATACATATATACATATATACATATTTACATTATTTTTATTCCTACAGTCTAACCAATTGTACTATTTCTCCCAGACCATATAATATTCCATATCTTCTCTATCTTGCAATTCTAATGTGAGTTTGACTATTTCTGCACAATCTATTATTTTCTTTATTATCATGCTATCTGTAGGGATGCTATCTAATTTCCAACTCTGTTCGTACATAATTCTTGCTGTTATTAGTACATGTATTGTGATATATTTAATTTTTTTCTTAAATATTCCTCTAATTCTCCCTAAAAGAAACATTTCAGGCTTAGGTTCTATTTGGAGACCACTGTATTTTTTATAAAAGTGAGAAATACAAAAATTCAGCTCCATCTTTCAAAAATATATATTTTTTAAAAAATTGATACATACGTATACTTTTATTACTGAAATTCCAGCAGGAAAAAGACATACTTAAGTCAAAGATTTCCATTTGGTATTTATCTCCCATGATGAGGCACACTTTTGTGAGTGGGAAAATACTACATCTAAACACTGTTGATGATGTGTTTGTTAGAATTCTGAATGGCTGCATTTCCAACTTTTTTCAAAGGGACTTTGTCTTTGTAATCTGATTCACAGGCACTTGTTGCAAATTATAAAAGTCTCAATTTATCAAGATTTCTTTGCTCGAATCACCAATGCACCAATTTGCATCCATTTTACCATTGCTCTGCTAATTGTTATTTGCAAAAAGAGGTTTTGCTGTATGCCAGCAATCACTTTCTTCTATTTTATGCATATTCATGAGACCATCATAGACAACACTGCTGTCACTATTTACTGCTTAATTTGTTTACTGCACAGTTCTATTTTGCTTTATTTATTGGGGCTTTGACATTGTTGAAAAACCAATTATTGCAATAATGAAGCAATATTTACTTTTCAGTGCACAACATTCTAAAACAAAGCATACCTTGTCTAACTTAGTTTGCATTGTGGCAGTGATCTATTAATAGTGCATTTTCTCCTCCCAAAGACTTCTCAGTCCTGGAGATGGTTACCATAGTCCCCCTTTACAAAGACATTATAAAACCTGCAACAAAGAAATTGGACAACCTGAACAAGTTGTGTGGGTGGGTGGGAAAGCAGCATATATCTTGTACTGAGAAATTGCAATGGAATGGATAAAACTCATTTAATGTCTGGCTTAAATGGATGCTTTAAGAGCCTATTCTATGGTCCCCAAGGCAGCATTTCCAAAACCATGGGAATGGACTACTTCCTGGTTTAAGTACAAGGAGCCTCCCCATCAGCCTTGGCAGTTATGTTCATTTCAGATTAGGGAATTGGAAAGTCAATGATCTGAAGAATTTTACGCCCCATCAAACCTGTGATGGAGGTAAGTGAGGAGATTTTTAGATCAACCACTTATATAGCCTAAATAAAGTATTTCTCACTGTGTGCAATGGGATTTTTTTTCTCCCGCAATTTTCTTGGCAACATTTTTTGGGGGAAGTGTACTGCCATTGCCTTTTTCCTATTGCTGAAAGAACTGGCCCAAGATCACCCAGCTGATCTCCATACCTAAGGTAGGCCCAGAATGCATATTTACCCATCTTCTAAGTTCAGCATCTTTAACTGCTACACCAAATTGGCTCCCTTATTTTTATATTTAATTTCAACATAATTAAAACTAATTTGAAAGTCATTTTCCAATAGCCCTACACACTTGGTCATCTTGTCTTTGTTCATTTTATAGAATGGGACCCTTGAATATCAGAAGAGGAGGAGGAGGAATAGTAGTTCTGAAGAGTTTGATATAAGCTGCTACTGCTCCTTCAGTCAGATCTCACAGGCCTTCCTCTCAAATCACAATCCATTGAATCAAATCAAATTCTAATCTACATCTAGTTTTCACTAATTCCTAGGTTGCTGTGTAATTCCTTACTCTCCAATTAAAATTGTTATAGATCTTTTCTTATCTGTTTTCCATCAGCCCCGAAGAAAACCCTCCTGCAGAAGCAGCAGCAATAGGTAAAAGCAAAATGGGGCTGACTTTTTAGAAGCCCACCTGCAAGAAAAAACATCTCTTTAGATTTGGTTTTGCCAGGGGATCACCATCTATGCCAATTATCTTGATTGGCAGGTTAGTTCACTTCTCTTTTACTCTTCCAGTGTCCCTTTTAAGTGAATTTTGTTCCATTCCCTATATGGCCTGTCTCGAGAATTGTCTTCAGGATTGGAGTAAAGTTGCATGTTAGGGCTATGCAGATCTTCAAAGTGCTACTCTAAGAACAAGAGAGATTTCTAATCTCCAATCCATGAAATAAAATAGTTTTACTGCATCTTTTCCACTCTGAGATGTTGTTTCAGCATTTGGATAGAAGCCACTATTTGTGAGCTGATTGCACCAAGCAAAGCAAATCAGCACTGCCTCAGTTCTTTATTGAATCCAAAAAGGGAGGTGTAAGTTTCCATACAATATATCATACATATTAATTTTGCTTTGAGTCACTATAGACTAGCTCGATATCTGTGCTTCACTATGAAACTATGTGGTCAGGTTTAATTTTGGGGGAGGAAAATAAGGGGGGAATTCTGCCTCTGCCTACCAACATCCAGCATTATTCATCTGGCCAGAGTTGAGGGCTGTTTGGAACCTGAAACAGTATTTGCTATGTGAGCAAGGAGACAGCAAGGAGCCTGGGAGTGGCTTAGCTCAACTGTTCTGTACTAAAGCTGCTTGGTGCTGTGAAACTAAAACTGAGACTCCTCTCCTCTACTTGTGTTTTGAATTTGGAAGAGATTTCTTTTCAAGTGGGAAGAGGGAATAGAACTCCTTAGCATCACAGTGTGTTAATAATAATATAAAAATACTAATGCTCTGATGGTCATTTTGAAAAATCCTTTCTTAGTGAGTACTTAGAAGCCAAGAAGAATATACGTGCCAAATTTCAAGTTTGTAGGCTTTATGGTTCTGGAGATTTTGTGACGATGCATGAGTCGTATTTCATTTTTATATATATAGATAACAGTTGCAGTTAAGAGAGAAAATAAAGTTCTCTTTAGTGTTGTCAAAGGGATAAAATTAGTATTTTAAAAAATTAATTGTACTGTAATTAGTCTATATATTTTTCTTTTTTGTGGCAGTACACGGTATTTCTTCAGCAGTCTCTCTCTGTAATATTATATATTGGAAATGTCTCATTGGCCTCTCTAAAGCTCATATGGCAGGATGGATGATAATATTCTGGCTTTCCCCATAAATATGGATCTGTTGTACTGAAAATATATCTTTTCTTTCCCACTGATCTGTTTTGAGAAAGGAAGAAAGAGAGGGAGGGAGGAAAGTCTTTGTTATGTTCCTATATACTTTTTATGTATGTACATATGTATATATGTATGTTTTATAGATTTTATTTTGATTTGTTTGATTGTTGTGAGCAATCCAGAATTTTTAAAAGTCAGGCAGCATACAAGCTTAATAACCTGTGGTTGTTGTTATTTTGAGAAAGGAAGAACAATTGGGTCTCACTTATTTGTACATGACTAGCTTGTTTCTCTCATTTGATCCTTTCTCTTAAAACTTCTCAAAGAGCTCCGGCATACTGAAAAATGAAGATGCAGGTAAACAGTTTCTGGGGTTTTATTCTATATCAGTCCACTCATTTTGTGGAAACATTTAAAAAGAAAACAAGATATTGCTATATTCCTTCTGCAGGTTTGATTAAGTCTTTTGTGCTTTTAGAGTGTCCTTCCCACTATCCTCTTTAATTGGGAAAGCTTTCTGATAGAGCATTGGTGTGCTGACTCACATTCTTGCATTAGCAAGTATAATTATTGGGGCCAACATATCAGAAACCTGTCTATGACTGTCTGTCTGCATTTTGGTAAAGGTATATTGTTAAAATAAAGAGTCAATTCCCCTTTAAACTGTACTGTTTTAATATATTGTGCTTAGATAGAGCCACTGCTGAGATGGTCATTCTTTTCCTCTCTTTGCCTGGGGTTTGTAAAATTGTTTTTACAATATTTATTGTTAATGTGGATTTATACAGCTTCTATTTTTATATCTGTTGTTTTATTCATTTGTTGTATATGCCATACAGAATTGCTTTTTGTGTTGAGATGGGCAACTTTACAAATTTGTAAATAAATGGATAAATATCAAATTGCTTCTTGTTTTTGTTGTTCTTTTTGCTTTTACAATTGTAACATAATCTCACTCAATGTCTGAGGAGTAGCAAAGATGACACGCCTTAAATGCTAACTGTATAAGCTTTCCTGCATCAGCCCTTTTCCTCAGATGTATGGAAGAAGGCTTATATTGTTGGTTGTATTCATATACATGCATATACAAAAACACACACATATAATTGTCAGCAGGGTTTAAATATGCTAGATGAAAGTCTTTTAAAACGCTATACATGATCTATGAAACATGAAGCTCGTGAGGTTGCTGCACGAGGGGGGGTTGTGGGGCTTTGGGGTTGTGCTGAAGACAACAGTAAAGAAAAGAGCACAACAAGGATTACGTTTTCTTGTAAGACATACAATGTTGATCATATTATAAAAAATAATTCATCAAGGCATTGAATAACAACTGAGTCGGGGTGGTACTTTCATCTCATCTGATCTGTAGCTGTGTGCAATCTCATACTGATCTGTAGCTGTGTGCAATGGCATTTACATTTCCAATAATACCTGAACTTTTCACTTTTGAATTGTTGAGAAAGACACACTGTTGCATATAATGATTTCTGAGGCATGTCTGTAAAACTACTGTATAGAGGAAAAGTCCTCTGAATGCTGCCTAAGACAAATACATCCAAATCTGTCTAATTCTTTCCATTTTGTCCCCAATAGACATAGTAAATTGTCCGGACTCAGCATGTCAACAGCAGATAGCTAGTGCTCCAAATAAAATAAAAGCCCCAAAAAAATCATAATTAATGGAGCCATTAGCATGACAGCAGATTCTAAGCTGAGGTCATTCAATATATGCTTTTATCTGCTTTCATTACTTTTTAAAATGTACTATTTTGACATTGGGATTTGCAGTCGATTTGTTCTGAATGTTCTTTTCTTTTTTGTGGTGGGCTTATTGTCTTGTGTTTATCTTTGCAGTTCTTTAAGGCATTTATTAAGTCATCTTGTGATTATATTTTATTACAGCTCTCCTACCTGCACAAAATTCAAGTTTTGTCATTCATACAATTTGGAAAAACGGCTCTCATCAAGTCCATATAGAAATATCTTTTTATCACTGGGTGTATTTTAAAAAAAAAAACTCAAAAATTCTATTTTCTTTCATCTTTACTATACTTATCTCAATTAGGCTGCTATCTCTCCCCCAAAATATACTAAATTGTCCAGACTGTTAACACTTACTATTGATAATCCCATTGTTAAATCTGTCTTTGCTTTAAGCAATACAAAAACACCCATTGAATCTCCAGAGCTAATTATTCTGTTTGGAAAAAGCCAACAGTAGAACTATAGTTTCAAGCGAATGTTTTAGAGGGATGTTTACTTAAAAGTCCTGCTAAAATCACTGCTTCTGAGGAAAATAAGCACTGTAGTAAAACCAAACTGTTAATTGATAAAACAAAAACTAAGTACAAACAGGAAGCAAGACCACATGTACTGAATTAGGGGAGAGGGAGTCTTACAGTTCAACTCTTAGCAGATAAACTTCAGTTTTACCACATATCTCACCTCTTAATTTCCACCCCAGAATAGATAGAAGTAGAGATAAATGGATGAATGGATGGATTAGATAGATAGATAGATAGATAGATAGATAGATAGATAGATAGATAGATAGATAGATATGATATATGATATATGATATATGATATATGATATATGATATATGATATATGATATATGATATATGATATATGATATATGATAAACAGAGATACATGCGCGCACACACACACATTCATACGTACATACATTATATCTGATGGGCAATATGGTCCCTCGAATAACTAAGAACTTTTCCTTTTTCAGATTCTGCCTCTCTTCTCTTCTTTACAGTCCTATGCCCAAGACCTTGAATAGAAGTGACAGATGAGAGACCCAAATATTAGATTCTGTAATCCTAATGTATTAATTAATGCCAATTCTCATAGGATCTTATTATGTCTCACCGATATTCACAAGTGAGAACAAGGAGTTCCACAGTTCAAAATATTCAAACAAAACAGAGCCAGACTAAAAAAAGGTTAACAGTATTATATTCCAGTCCTTGGCAGACTTCCCGGAATCTGTCTGGTAATTCAGAATGTCCATAAATTACAAAAGCCGCTCCACACGTATCCTTTCGATACATCAAACACTTTGCTTCCAAGCAAAGTTTGAGAATCAGTAATCCTCCTTAAATCACCTGGATGGGCGTGTCAGTCTCTCTAATCAATGTCTGGCTTGACACCTCCCTTCAACTTGGCGTTTCATTTTTCTCCTGATTGTAACATCAATCCACGATCTGTCAGTTTCCCCATTAGAAGCCTCTGACTCATTTTCTGGATCAGTTGCTGGCATGAGTGAATTCGAAGGCTCTGGCGAGGATTGTCTGTCCGATAATCTCTCATCCACCTGGCTCACATCTGTGTCCTCTGATAATTCAGACTCCACATTCACAGCAGGCTCCACCCTTTCATCTTCAGAGTCATCACAGTCCAAACTCACAGCAGGATCGATCCTTTCAGTCACAATACTATCCCTCACCGCAGGGCCCTTCCCCCGAGTCTGACGATCAGGATGTGGTTTTGAAGGGAATTGTGCATGATATATGTGAATAAGATCTGGGGCATGCACCTTGGATACATCCTGCCAAGAGCGAATCTCCATTTCATTTTCCAGTCTTCCCACGAAGTACTGGAATCGTCCCTTCAGCCATCATGAATCATAAATTCCGACCACTGTAGTATCCGTAACAGGTTCAGTGCTGAGCCTAGATGGAGAACATGTATCTTCTGGAGAACAGAGAGTACACAATGGAGTGTCAGATACTAATAGGGAGCGATGAAAAACAGGGTGAATGCGCATGGAGCGCGGTAAAGAGAGTCGATAAGCCACAGGATTAATAACTGCCTCGATAGGGAAGGGACCAATAAAGCGATGATCCAACTTCCTAATCGGGCGATCGACCCGAAGATGTTTCATTGACAACCACACCTTGTCCCCCACAGCCAACGGAGGCGTCGCTCAACACGAACGATCTGCGAAACGCTTATAATCTGCTTTTGCTCGTTCCAATTGTCTGGAAATTAATTGATGCACCGCATATAACTCTGACAAAAAATCTCGTGCCTCTGGAACTGGAGAATCTGCGATTGACAGGGGGAAAAACCTCGGATGGTAACCCACATTTGCATAAAAAGACGTCATGTGGGTGGAGGTGTGCCGAGAATTATTAAAGGCAAACTCTGCCAATGGAAGATAAGTCACCCAGTCGTTTTGTCATTGATTTACAAAACATCTGAGGTATTGGGCGAAGATGCCAATTACCTTCTCAGTCCCGCCATCGGTTTCCGGATGGTGCACTGACGCTAAACATACTTGTACTCGTACTGCGTTCATTAGACTTTTCCAGAATTGAGCGGTGAACTGAACACCGCAGTCTGAAACAACTCTGTCTGGTAAGCCATGTAAAAGGAACACGTGTTGTATGAAAAGCCGGGCAATAACATGAGCCGAGGGTAATCTCCTACACGGGATGAAATGGGCCATCTTAGTGAGCATGTCAACCACCACAAGCACCATCGTATAACCTGATGAAAGGGGCAAGTGCATTAGAAAGTCCATGGAGATCGCTCCCCATGGTCTACTTGGAGTCGGAAGAAGTCCAGGAGGTGCACCTGATGCTGCTTTCGCTTGTCGACATTGTACGCAAGAAGCAACATAGGAAAACACATCGTGGCGAACCTGAGGCCACCAAAAAGTCCGGGTGACCAAGTGCAGAGTTTTGTGAAAACCAAAATGACCAGCAGCGGGGTTGTCATGACATTGCGTCATGATGAGGGCTCTAAGTGTCCTGGTGGGTACGTACAATAAATCCTGATGTCTTAGTAAGCCCTCTTCAAAGGACCATGGGGAATTGGGTCCAACTTCCCCCCCTCTCTGCTGCATCCACGCGTCCAATCGCTGCGCCTCCCATATGCGAGCTCGCAAATCTACTGTATCTTGAAGTACAGCCAAGGATTCCAGTGGTAACACCATTTGTAGAGGAAGAGGATCCTCAGGACCGATATACTCAGGCTTCTGAGACAACGCGTCTGCCCTCCGATTCTGTCCACTTGGAACATAAGTGACAGAGAAATTGAACCTTGCAAAAAACAACGACCACCAAATCTGGCATTGGTTCAACTTCTTAGCGGTAGACAAATGTTCCAAGTTGTGATGATCCATCTGAACCTCTACCTTGTGCCGAGCCCCCTCTAAATGATATCTCCAGGTCTCAAATGCAGCCTTAATAGCCAACAACTCCTTTTCCCAGATGGTGTAATTGCGCTCAGAAGCTGTGAGCTTCCTAGAATAGTATGCGCATGGGAAAAGAGGCGCACCGTCCTTTGGAGCTTGTAACAGTACCGCTCCGATAGCGACATTAGAGGCATCTGGACGATTTGGATCAGGATGCCTCAATATCGGCTCGGCCAAAAATGCTTTCTTTAAAATTTCAAAAGCCTGTTGTTGCGGGGGGCCCCACAGAAATGGGACCTTCTTATGGAGGAGCTGAGTTATGGGATCCATTAACTTAGCAAAGTCCCTAATAAAGGTCCTATAGTAGTTGGCGAATCCCAAAAGACGTTGTACGTCTTTGACTCAACGAAGGGCTTCCCAACTGCACAAGGCCTCAACTTTTTTAGGGTCCATAGCAATGCCCTCGGGAGAAATGATGTGTCCTAAAAACTCTATCGACGACTGAAAAAAGAAACACTTCTCTAGTTTCGCGTAGAGTTTATGCTCCCAAAGATGCTGAAGCACTTGACGAACCTGTTGGAGATGGTGATCTCCGGACCGAGAGTAAATTAAAATTTCATCCAGATACACTACGACAAACCTATCCAGCATGTCCCAGAAAATGTCGTTCATCAAATGTTGGAATACAGCGGGAGCGTTGGTCAGACCAAATGGCATGACAGTGTACTTGAAATGACCATAACAAGTGCCAAACGCCGTTTTCCACTCATCCCCCTTGCACATCCGAACCAGGTTGTAAGCCCTACGCATAGTTTAGTGAAGATAGTAGCCTCCCACAACTGCTCCATCAATTCTGGAATGAGCGGCAAGGGATAGCTATTCCTCACGGTGATGGCATTTAACCATCGGTAGTCGCAGCATAGACGAAGCTCTCCCGATTTCTTTTTAACAAAAAGAACGGGACCTGAAAGGGGGGATGACAAAGGTCTAATAAATCCCCGAGCTAAGTTTTTATCTAAAAACTCTTGGAGCGCAACCAACTCAGGCTCTGACATGGAGTATAACTGACCCTTTGGCAATGGAGCATCCGGTATCAGGTCCACGGGACAATCATAAGCACGATGTGGTGGTAACTGATCTGCCTCCTGTTCACTGAAAACATTGGAGAAGTCCGACAGCTCCGACGGAATTGAAACAGCAGGAGCGGCGATATCTTGGCCAGCGCAGATGTGTCTCAGGTGATCCACACATTGGAGACTTGGAAAAGAAATGGCGTTCTGCGCCCAAGCCACCAACGGATCGTGCAAATGCAGCCAGGACAGTCCAAGAACCAAAGGGAGATGGAGGTTCGAGGTAACATAAAAACTTATCACCTCCTCATGATCCCCAATAAGCATACGCACTGGCTGGGTGGCAAAACGAATGGGCCCAGACTTGAGTTCATGCCCATCTACTGTTTCCACCTTAATGGGTGGATCCATAGGAATCAAAGGAATTTCAAAATGCTTGACAAAAGCCCAGTCCATAAAGCTGGTTGTAGCCCCTGAATCCACCAGTGCAACGGTGGGAATTCCCTCCTTCTGGGACTGCAAAAAAATACGAGTGTCCAAAAGTAAATGCCAAGGAGGGCCAGGATTTACTTCAGCAATTTGGGATGGGGGTGTAGAACGTGCCCAACCTAGGGTTTCCCCAAGGTCGGGCCTACCCCATTTCCCGACGGGCCAGGAGTGGTTTCGGGCACATGTCTGCGAGTCCCTCTCCGAGTGCAGGAATTTGCAAAATGTCCCGGACTCCCGCAATAAAGGCACAAGCCTTCCTGGAACCTTCTCAAACGTTCTCGCGCCGTTAAGCGAGGGCAGAGTGCGCCTACCTCCATTGGCTCCTCAGCCTTAACCGTGGTTTGGAAAACTCTCGGTGGCATGGTTTGTGCACGAGAAAATGAAGGTGGTTCCACAACGGGCTGTTTACTTCTGCGCTGTTGTAAATGGGCTTCAATACGTAAGCACTGAATTACCAATGCATCCAGCATTGAAGCCAGCTCTGCATGGACTAGCTCATCCTTGATGGCATCAGACAAGCTTTCCTGGAATGCAGCCATGTGAACCGGTTCGTTCCAATTAGAGTCCATACACAGCAAACAAAATTCTGCAATGTATTCCTGCAGGGGACTTTTCCCCTGATAAATGTCCCATAACCGTCTAGCCACAGTTTGTCTTTTAATTGGGTTTTCGAACATAACTCTCATCTGTTGTAGAAAACCCTGAAAATTGTCCAACAACGGGCTAAATTGAATTAACAAGGGAGTAGCCCATTTGGCAGCCTGCCCAGATAATAGACTAATCATAAATCCTACCTTAGCCCGGTTGTATGGGAAATCTTCAGGCCTCAGAGATATAAACAATTGGCACTGACCCATAAATGCCGGGAACATGTCCATTTGCCCTGAAAATTTCTCCGGCATGGATACCGGGCTTTTCCTCAAGGGAGGGGCTGAGGGAGCAGCAGCAAGGCTTTGCAAACTGGAAATATGATTCACCAGTTGTGTCACCTGATTTTGAAGAGTCACATTGATTTGAAGTAGTTGATTTATCTGTTGCGGTTGCTGCTCCACCAAACTCTGCAGTTGGGTTTGGTCCATCTTGTTTTGAATATGGTTTGTTAGGCTTGGAAGCAAAAATGTTATGTCTCACCTATATTCACAAGTGAGAACAAGGAGTTCCACAGTTCAAAATATTCAAACAAAACAGAGCCAGACTAAAAAAAGGTTAACAGTATTATATTCCAGTCCTTGGCAGACTTCCCGGAATCTGTCTGGTAATTCAGAATGTCCATAAATTACAAAAGCCGCTCCACACGTATCCTTTCGATACATCAAACACTTTGCTTCCAAGCAAAGTTTGAGAATCAGTAATCCTCCTTAAATCACCTGGATGGGTGTGTCAGTCTCTCTAATCAATGTCTGGCTTGACACCTCCCTTCAACTTGGCGTTTCATTTTTCTCCTGATTGTAACATCAATCCACGATCTGTCAGTTTCCCCATTAGAAGCCTCTGACTCATTTTCTGGATCAGTTGCTGGCATGAGTGAATTCGAAGGCTCTGGCGAGGATTGTCTGTCCGATAATCTCTCATCCTCCTGGCTCACATCTGTGTGCTCTGATAATTCAGACTCCACATTCACAGCAGGCTCCACCCTTTCATCTTCAGAGTCATCAGAGTCAAAACTCACAGCAGGATCGATCCTTTCAGTCACAACAGGATCTTATGCCATTCATACTGTTTCTGCAATATGCCAGGGGATCAATTCAAACTTGACCATTCAGTGTCTCATAAGAACCTTGTTTATTTTGGATCTTAATTGCAAACAAAGTTGATTGATCAATATGAAAATTGGTGGCTCAGAGTGGATCCTGAAGCCTTCTCTGTGTTGAGGGTTAATTATGACTATGCTTTTGTGGATTTTATTCTTGATGTCTAGTATCAATGATGATTTATGGATTGGTTCTATATTTCAACAAGAAGCAAGCCAATTTGCCTCTACTCATTTTTCTGTACATTTTCTTTGAATGATTTCACTGCTCTGATTGTCAAATCATTTAATGCTGGGTAGTAATACGCTTTTGTTGCTATTGTTATTAGATTTTTACTCTACCCTTTTTTATTTAACTCAAGGCTGCAAACATCCCTAATAGTCTTGACTATTTTCCCCACAATGATTACACTTTGGGTTGGGTTGAGAATGCCTGGACCAAAATCACCCAGCCAGTTTCTTGCCATAAGGACTCACAGTCTCCTGGTTTCTAGACCACCATCTTAATCACAACACAAAACTAGTTTTTGTTCAAACATTTTTGTCAACATTTCTTGCTCAAAAACTGATTAGATTCATGACCATACGGCAAAGATCCACCAAAGTTGTTGCAAGTTGCTTCTGAGTTTGTAGAATTCACATGTCACACTTTTGACCATCTTGAATGAATATGTAACAAAATCAAAAATATTTTTCCTACACAGCAGCCTGTTTACACTGCTGTCCTGATTATTCCCATTGATACAAAGAACCTTGTGCTGAGGGCTGTTAATATAATTGACATCAGGGGCCTTCCTTAAACATCCTGCCCAGGTCTTATTCCAGTTATTGCTACAACATGTCATTATAAGCCAACACTTTCATTGTAGAAATTTAAGGATGTGTTTCATATAATTGCATCACAACTTTCTGCTGGTCCAGGGTGTGGAACCACCACTCACATAATTCATAGCATATAACTTTACAATCAGTTCAGACCACAGGGTCCAAAAAGGGCAAAGTTCTGCTCCAGGAAGATTTTGTGTGTGTGTGTGTGTGTGTGTGGCTAATCATATAAGATGTATTATAGTACCCTTCACACAACAGAATTCTACAAACTCTAAAGTTTTATTTTAGATAGCTCCACATTAACATTTTCCCAACATTACAACAAAATTACTTCTGCTGCCCTGTTAGGGATGATGCTGTTGCCTTTCTCCTGATTAAAGTGTTTTCTAATTTCTGAATTATCAGCCTGTGTGGGCAAAGAATTCGATCACTAGGTAAATATAACTTTTCATCACTTTTTTTTAAACAAACTATTCTGATGGCAATTAGATGCAAACATTGAACTGCTGGCTTAATTTCAGCTGTGTCAGTCACCATCTGCCAAGCCAGGAAAGATGGCAGAGGAAGATTCTTCTACTAATTTGTTAAAAGAGATCCTGACTCAAGTACAAGCCTTGAAATGATCCAACATCATCTGGCAGAGCTTAAATGTGATTTAAAAGAAATGCAAAAATAATAATAATAAGGATCGGCTAAATGCCCAGGAGAAAATTACTCAAGCCAGTCATAATATTTTGTGTAAACAAAGTACTTATTTAAAATCACAATTTTGTAGGAAAAGTCTATATGTGATTGAGACTGAAGACCCTCCAAATCAATCAAACCTAGTTGAATTTATACAGGTTTTTTTTTTTTTTTCAAAAAACTGCTTTTGGGAATGGATTTCCTAAGTTGAGACTGATTGCATGATTCAAATTTCTTTAACCAGAAGAAAGACCGGAACTAATTCCAATATCATTATTGAGTAATTCATTCATGTTACCACAAGAGATTAAGTTTTTCACAAGGAATCAGTAACATCTACATTGAAGTGGAATTCTAGCCAAAGTAAGATAACATTCTATCCTGGTTTTATTTAAAAATTTACTAATGTCTCTGAAAAGAGAAGGTTGTTTACAAAAACAGAAAGTCTTGCCATGTATTTCATGTGCTTTCCTCCTACATTCTGCATTAATCGTCAAGATCAGATTCACAGATTTTATAATCACTCCAATGGTACTTGATCTTATCTTTGAAATCTGCTGATTGAAAAGCCCGATTGTGTCTTGTTCCATGGAAACTGTTGGGGGTGAATTTTGAGTTTGCTAAAGTTTATAAAGCCTTATTTTAAAAGGCTCTATTCTTACTTCCTTTCTTTTTCTTTCATATGTCTTCCTTCCTTCCTTTCTTGTACTCCTTTTCAAGATAAAAATGCTTTACAATATCTCTCCATAGAATATGTTGAATGAGAAGTTTGAATTTGTCCAAGGTTGTCCTAAAAAACCCTTATTTCAAAAGGCTCTGTGCTTGCATTTTTTTTCTGCTCTCTCTCTCCTTCCCTCCCTCCCTCCCCCCCTCTCATTTCTGCTATAGTTAATTGCATGATAGCAAGTCTGGGCATAATGCCAACCTCTGTCGGTTTTTACACACAGTATATTGGCTTGAACTAGTAAGTATGAAACAGTTCTATGGGGTTTTTTTTTATTTATAAGAAGAGAGATGAAACTGCAGTGCTATCCCATTTAGGAAAGTTGTGAATTTGTTCTCCTTTTATTTTTGTAGAGTTCTTTTTAGTCTCTTTAATAATGTTCATGGTTTGCTGTTATATTTCTTTTTACACACACACATACACACACACATATAAACATGCCATTATATATTATATAATGATATATACCATTATTTTATGTATGTATGTATGTGATGGGCTATTTGAATGCTGATTTGAGTTTTTATGGAGCTTCTATGTCTATGAACAATATTAGAAAACCTGATAAATATTCAAACAAAGAAATGTTTGTTACTAGCTAGTTGTTAAAAAAGTACTGGTCATAAAATGAACTCGTCTTGGAAGATAATTAAAAAGTGGCTCAAAATAAAATTAATGAATCAAGTCAGTTTATCTTCACATAAAAAAACCTTTGAGAATCTAAGAAAAATATATAATCATGTTTAAAAGTATTCAAGGATTAATATTACTTATTTACAGGAGAACTATTTAACAGAAATTGATTCTCAATTTCTCATTAATGAAGGTTGTGGTAGACAAGTTTACCTCACAGATATGACAAATAAAGCTAAAGGTACAGCCAATTTGTTTTGAAAAGGATTTCCAATTGATGTACAACAGGTTATGGCTGATGTAAATGGGTATTATTAGAATGATTGTTATGCCTATTGTTAATGTTTATGGGCCTAATTTAGATTCTTCTGTTATGTTTCATGAATGTTTTTTACACTTGAATGCATGTGTTTATGATAAAGTGGTAACAGGAGGAGATTTTAATGAAATATGAAATCGTGGCCTTGTAGAAATGCATTGGTACAAAAAAAATTTCCTACCAATCATTAATGAGGGAGGCAATTGAGGCTTACCTGAAACAGTTGAATTTAATAGACCATTGGAATTTCATGCTTTTTAGGCTTAATTATTTTTTTAATATCAACTTTGAATCACCAAATCCAAGAATCTAATATTAACATTAATGATGTTATGTATAAATACTGATATCTATTATAGTGCAATTACTTTGAAAGGTATATTTAAGAAAACACTCAAAATGTCAAGAAATTAGGATGATTAAAGAATTTGTACCCCAAATTTGTACAGATGGGTAGAGATTTTGCAATATTTTGATCTGAATTCAAAAACATCAAATTTTGTATGGAAAGCAAATCTACCTTATATCCAAGGTCACATTATTTTGCATTATACGAAAGTGAGAATAAAAACAAAAGGGAAGATTGTTCCCTCCATAAGGACACAAATGGTGCCATCCAGCTTAAACATGAATACAATGGATGTTGTCCATTCAGAAAAATGGAATGTATTATTTTCTGTCTCAATTTTCTCTCAAAAATTATACAAAGTTCCTCAGGTTTAAAAATATTTTAGTTAGTTGCCCTGAACATAATTTTTGACCATTATATGCATCTAACTCCTCTTAGAATACTAAATAGCAGGCTCCCAAAATATTGTTCCCCATTTACCCATTCCTTCCCTATCTGAGTTTTTTGTCTTTCTTCCGTTATTTCATTTATTTAATTAATGGATATGCTGCCTGATTCCCCCAAACTCTGGGCCACTTCAAATAAAACTATCAAAAACAAGAACAAATCCAATAGTAGACAGAAATGAAGAGAAAAATTGGTAAGGATGACCAAAAAAATATGGATTGGAATGAAAAGAAACAGATCCCCAGATCCAAAGGAGGCCTCAGTCACTATCTCTTCAATTGCCTATGCCAGAGGTCTCCAAACTTGGCAACTTTAAGACTTGTGGACTTCAATTCCCAGAACTCTCCAGTCAGCATAGTCTTAAAGTTGCCAAGTTTGGGGACCCCTGACTCTTCAAGGCAACTCAAAACATCAACACTCTAATACTTCAAGGCTTTCCTTTCTCCATTATATGCAATGGAGATGTTTCCTAATCTTTTTTTTTTTAAAGAAAATTTTATTAATTTTCTACAAACAAACAAGACAAACAAAACATTAAAACATTCAACTCTCCTCGTATGTACATCCAGTGTGTCAGTTGGTTCATCATTTTTGTGCATTCATTCTGTAGTCCCAGTTACAATTATGTTACATAACAACTCATATTATCAATCCAAACTTATATATCCTATAATCACAAAATAAAAATAAAAAAAAAATTTTGACTATACTTTTAATCATTCATGCTTTATGAGCTAACAATACTTTAAGCAGATAATTCAACAAATCATATAATCATACCAAATCAATCCTAAAAAAACCCTTTATAAATATAATATCAAGTAACAAAATAATAGCAAAATAGCAAGATAAAGATATTTCTTACTATCTAAAATATTCTATTATCGTATTTTATCATCTAGCCATTTATAAAAATATATTGAAAAAAGGCAAAAAAATTTTTTTTAATTAATAAGAAATAATTTGGATGAAAAGGAGAAGTTGGGATAAGATATGAAGTTAAATAGACAAAGTATTGATACTTAATTTGGGATTGTTATGTTCTATTGGTTTTCTTCTTTTATTATTTTTTCTTAGAAAAGAACTTATAAGCTGTTATGCCTTGTGCATTGTTTATATAAAATTGATAAAAATGGTTTATATATATAATATAAAAAAGAAAATGATAATAAGATATGGAAGGATATATAAAGTGAATATGATGTTTGAATTTGTGTCTGTGCGAAGAGTTTCAACCCGGGATCAGACAACCTTCAGAAAAGATCTTTTAGTTTTGTTTGTGTTCTATAAAATCAATAAAATTTGTTTAAAAAAAAAAAAAAAAAATCCCAAATTTCATAAAATTGTTTATCCTCTTGCTCTCTAATTAAAAATGTCAATCTGCTCATCTCAGCACATTCCAATATTTTCTTAATAATTTCTTCCTGTAATGGTATTTTCTCATTATTCCAATTTTTAGCAAATACAATCCTGGCCGCTGTTACTACATTTACAATCAGGTATTTCAAATCTTTACTATATATATCAGGTAAAATTCCCAATAAGAAGATCTCTGGTTTCAAGTCTATATGTTTCTTTGTCATTTTTTCCAACCACATGCGAATTATCGTCCAATATTTTCTAGCATCCTCACAAGTCCACCACATATGGTAATACGAGCCGGGTAACTGATGACATTTCCAGCATTTTTCAGATTTGTTCTTAAACATTCTTGCTATTCTTGTCGGAGGAAAGTGCCACCTGTAAAACATCTTATACAAGTTTTCTTTATATGCTGTTGACTTTGTCATTTTATAATTTTGAGACCACAATTTCTGCCATTTCTCTAGATCAATTCCATATCCAAAATTCTTCCCCCAAATAATCAGAGTTTCTTTGACTTGTTCTTCCACTAATTTCATTCCCAGTAAATAACCATATAATTTTTTAATCACCTTCTCATCAGTACCCATCAAGATCTTATCTAAATCAGTCTGCTTATCATAAAATCCCTCCGTTTTAGAATCTTCATCATACCTTGAATGTATTTGTGCATATGAAAACCAATTCATCCTTATACCTTGTTCCTCTAAGTTTTGGATCGATTTAAGTTCACCCTTTTCATCCAAAAGTTCCCCATATCTTACTGTTTGTTCCTTCTTGTAGATTATAGGATAGGAAAATGCTTCAATGGTCGATAACCAAACTGGAATTTTCAAATAACATTGTCTTTTTATCTTCTAGCAATTTAACCACAAAGACTCCCGTACATAATGTCTTCTAAAATAACCCTGTGTTTTAGTTCCCTTATACCATAAAAAAGCAGCCAGCCCAACAGCAAATCATGCCCTTCTAATGTCAACAATCTATGTTTCCTTAATGTTATCCATTCTTTGACCCACATCAAACTTGCAGCTTGATAGTACAATTCCCAATTAGGCAGGCCAAAACCTCCTCTAATTCTAGCATCTTGCAAAAGCTTTAGCTTTATTCTCGCTTTTTTCCCTTGCCATATAAACTTCAACATAATTTTATTTAAATCTTCAAAATAGTCTTTTCCAAGCCTGATTGGTATTGTTTGAAACAAAAATAAAATTCTAGGTAAAATATTCATCTTAATTGTTGAAATTCTCCCTATTAATGACAATTGCAAGTTTTCCCACTTCTTCAAATCTGTAGTTATCTGTTGTTTACGTTTAATATAATTATTCTCCTTTAATGTGCTACATCTTGTTGTCAAATATATCCCCAGATACTTAACCTTATTTGTAACTTGAATTTTCAAAAGATCTGCCAGTTCTTCTCTCTGTCTCAATAGCATATTCTTTGTCAAAATCTTTGTTTTATCTTTATTTATTTTCAAACCAGCCACCTCTCCATATGTCTCTATCCTTTCCAATAATTTTGGAGCTGTTTCTAGCGGGTCTTCCAAAATAAAAGCTAAATCATCAGCAAAAGCTTGTAGCTTAAATTCTTCCTTCTTAATTTTCATTCCTTTTATGCTTTTATCATCCCTAATATTTCTATTCAACACTTCCAAGGTAAACACAAATTGCAAAGGAGATAGGGGGCATCTTTGTCTTGTGCCTTTCCTTATATTAATAAAATCTGTAAGTTCCCCCTCCATCATTACCCTTGTTGTCTGTTTATTATATATGGCTTCTATTGCTTGAATAAATTTTTTAGCAAAACCCATCTGCTCCAATAATAATAACATAAATCTCCAGTTCACGTTGTCAAATGCTTTTTGAGCATCTAGGAATATCAAAGCCATTTGCTTTTCAGGATGAGCCTCATAGTATTCCAAAGTGTCCATGATTACTCTCGTATTGTCTCTAATTTGTCTCTTTGGCAGAAATCCATTTTGATCTGGGTGAATAAAGTTATTTAAATATTTTTTAAGTCTTTCTGCTAAGATTGAAGCAAAGATTTTATAGTCTGCATTCAATAATGAAATAGGTCTATAATTCTTAATTAGCAGTGGGTCAGTCTCTTCCTTCGGTATAAGTGTAATATAAGCCTCTGACCATGTTTTGGGTATCATCTTTTTTAACATAACTTCATTCATAACTTCTAACAATGAGGTGCTCAAAGATTCTTGAAATATTTTATAGAATTCTGCTGGAAGCCCATCTCAACCCGATGCTTTCCCATTATTTTGTCTCTTAAATGCTTCATTTAGTTCCATCATTGTTATATTGCTTTCTAGCATTTCTTCAGTCTCTTTAGGTATCTTCGGTAAATTAGCTTCCTGTAAATACTGTTTGACTTTTTCCTCATCAATATTCTCTTGTTTATATAGTTGCCCATAAAAATCTCGAATAATTTCTTTTTTCTCCTTATTCCCATAACAAACTTGGCCTTGATCATCTATTAACTTCAATATTTTTCTTGATTCCTTCTCTTTTCTCAATTTATATGCTAGCCATCTACCTGGTTTATTTGCATCTTCAAAATAATTCTGTTTAGAGTTTCTGATTTTCTGTGCCAGTTCTTCTTTCTCTATTAATTCCATTTTATGTTTAATTACATCCAGCTTCAATTTAATATCCTTTTTCTGTGGCATTTTCTGTAATTCTTTTTCAAGAATTTTATACTCATCTTCCAAGGCCTTAGAAGCTTGCCTTTTCCTAATATTCTTTTTTCTTGTATAATCTATTATCAAACCTCTAGCGTATGCCTTCATTGTATCCCACACATTCTGCGTTGAAGTATCTTCTTTTTTATTTTCTCTGAAGAAAAAAGCCAATTCCTTCTCCATCCATTGTATAAAATCTTTCTCCTTTAAAATAGTATTATTTAATGTCCATCTCGATCTTTTTTTTTGTCCCTTCCATTTAATTGTCATTGGGCTATGATCTGCCCAAGTACTTGTTTCAATATTTGTTTCTTGAATATTGGATATTAATTCTGTTGAGATCCAAATCATATCTAATCTGGACCATGATAGATGTCTATTTGAATAAAAAGTATATTGTTTAGCTTTAACATTTCTTTCTCTCCAAATATCTTTTAAAGTTAATTCATCTGTCATTTTAAAAAAAGACCTTGGGAGAGCCTTTCTATTTTGCTTTGTTGTTGTTGCTATATAGTCCAATTTATTGTCCACAATTCCATTAAAATCTCCCATCATAATTATATTAACATAGTCCAGCCCAATTATTTTCATGTGTAACTTTTATAAAACTCTTCTTGTTTATCATTCGGAGCATAAATTGCAATCAAGAGTATTTTTATATTATTGTCCATTATTTCTACCATTAATACTCTTCCATCTTCATCCGTGTAAATCAATTTTGCTGGGATAGCCTCTTTAATGTATAGAACCACTCCTCTTTTCTTACATTGAGTCAAAGAAGTAAATATTTTCCCCAATTTTGGCTGTACTAACAATTGTTCATGTTGTTTTTTAATATGAACTTCTTGGAGACAAATTATATCAAATTTTAATTTCTCTAATTTATGAAAAGTTTTCCTTCTTTTAACAGCTGAATTAAGTCCATTTATATTCATTGTAATCAGTTTTTTTTCTTCCATTATTATGCTTTATATTTAGGTTTAACCGCTCTTGTGGATCTCACTTCACGCTGTTCTTTGCTATCCATCTGTCCCCCTACTGCTCCTTTCTCTTTTTCAGTCTCCAGTTGTTCCTCTTGAAACTCAATTAATGAGACCTCTTTCTCTACCTCCTCTCTTCTTCCTCCAAAAAATTCTGCATGGAAAAGTTCCGCTTTCTCAATTGAATCAATTCTATATCTCTGCTCTTGCCACCTAAACATTAGTCCTTCTGGAATCAGCCATCTATAATTCACTTCGTTTTCCAATAGCATTTTGGTCAGAAATCGATATTCTCTTCTCATCTCTCTCACTCTTCTGGGTATTTGTTTTAAAACCACAACCTCTTTACCTTTGTATTTCAATGTTTTCTCTCTTACTACTTGTAATATACGCGTTTTAATGGATTTTTGGGTAAATCTAATATGAACTTCCTTGGGTAATTTATTTCTCATCGCATACCTTGTATAGACTCGATATATCTCATCTATTCCATCCATCATCTTTTCCTCTGTAATTTCCAAAGCATCTGCCAAAATTTCTATCATTACCGCTGCCAAATTTTCTCCTTTTTCCTCTTCTATATTTTGAAATCTGAGATAAAATTCTGACCTTTCCATCTCCCACCTCAACATCCCACTTTTTTCTTGTTCAACCGCTGTTAATCTACTGTCAATATTTCCAATCTTCTTCTCTCTTTGTTTTCCTTCTTCCTCAATTTTTTGGAATCTCTCCTCATACTTGACCATCATTTGTTTAATGTTTTCCACTTTTTCATCAGTCTTCTCTATTCTTTGTTCAATATTTTTTGTTCTTTGTTCAATATTTCCTGTTCTTTGTTCAATATTTCCTGTTCTTTGTTCAATGATGTCTGATTTTGTCTTGAGATCTTGGATTCCTTGCATAATCATCTGTAAAGTTACTCTTTCTTGTTCCTTATCTTGCTTCAACATTGTCTGAATTAAACGTTGTCCTCCAGCTGGTGGGGAAGCAGAGGTAGAAGTAGAAATGCCAGATGGTATTGGTTTCCTGCTCATTTCAATGCTTCCAAAGCTTCAAATTCTTCTTGACTTTTAATCCAACTGGAAAAGCAGCCAATTATAATCCAAAATAGAAAACTCCAATAGTAAAAGGCACGAAACCAAAAAAAAAACAGGAAAAAAGGAAGTTCTTCAGGTTCTTCTAGACCCTAATCCAATTACGAAGTAGTCCACCATAAAAAAGAAAAAATAGAAAGGAGAAAAACAAAGAAATCCAAAAATAATAATATTGATTAAGAGCAAAAAAAGGAAAAGAAAAAAAAAGCAAAAAGAGAAAAAAACAAAAAGTTCCTTCAGGTTCTTCAGACCTTAATCCAGTTGAAAAGTCTCAATAATCAAAAAAGAAAAACAAAGTGGTCCAAAAACATAGATAGGAAAAGCAAAGAAAAGAAAAATAAAGAAAAAACTCTGAGGCTTTCCCTTTAAAATAAAAGGCAGAAATAAAAATATTACTAGAATTGAAATTTAGAAAATATAAATATATATATATATATATATATATATATATATATATATATATATATATATATATATATAGGCACACTGCACTTTATTTATTTATCCAAGGCTCTTGTTATGACTCTCTTCTCCAGCAGCTTCAAAGCCAAACCTCAAGTGTTGAATTATTGATAACAGTCCAGGAAAGCACCTGCAATAATATTTTGCTGTGCTCTCCCTCTATCTTATCACGTTAAAATGTCCTTGAGAAGAGGTCTTTTTGCAATTCTCTCCAATTCAAATAAAATACTTTCAAGCCTCTAGTTGGCAGTGTTGCAAAGTTTCTTAATGCTCTTCCTCCCCCCCAGCCAGAAAAAAGGAGTAATATATACAGAGACAAAAAAAAAAAAATAGCCAAAGGGAGCCTCTATCCTAAAGAAAGTTAAAAAATCAAAGGGAGCATAAAAATATATATAAGAGAAAATTCAATCTGGTTACCTACAAAGTCACACTAAAGTCCCCCCAAAAAAATATAGAGAAAAGAAAAAAAAAAAACCAAGCCTCAATTTGACACCACTTTAAAAAACGCTGCTCAGACAGTTCCAGTCAAAAAAAGTCTCACAGATTTCTTCTTTGATCAGGATGTCCTTTCCAACCTCAGCGAATTTACAACACAAAAGAGTTTTTCTCACCCAGCCGACACACTTTCACTCCAGCCACTTTCTTTCCGGAGCTGTCCTGACTTCAGCAGCTATAAAGGCTGCCTCTCCGCCGCCAGCAAAAGGGCTTCTTCCAGATCAACCAGAGATTTTGCGATATCTCTGGGATCCTGGAACAGTACCCTTCTCAATCCCCGTCTCTACGGGACGGTTTAGGTCCGTTGGGACCGACCAGGGGCGAAAATATCGGCTGCGATCTCAGAGCCCCGAGATCGCAGCTGTATCACCAAAACGAAGCTCCGCCTTCTCCGAGATGTTTCCTAATCTTATGACTTTGAAGTTAGACCTGAATTCACTTATATCCTGGCCCAGTCCCATTTTCACTTTTTGTTAAGTTTCGTGTGGTTATATATCTATTGCCATGGTTACACGTTGGCTGTTGAACTGTAAAATTATTTTACAAGGTTCAGCAAACATTTCCTCTTCTTTCCCCTGTAAGTAAAAAAAAAAAAAAGAATTTGCTTCTTTTTTTTCTCTTTTTTTTCCTTTGCAATGCCATGCTAAATGTTCAGACTTCCAGCATTTATTGCACTGGACCTTTTGTATTTGCAAACTATAGCAAAATGCAACCCTACACTATAAAAACATATTTCCAATTCTTTAGATATTAAATGTGAACTCTGCAACTAGTTTAAAGGCTCAGGTAGAATGTCTTTCCTATCTAACTGTAATTACATGCTTTCTTCTGTTGCTTCCATAACAGTTTCTGTTACGGACTAAGCAATTGCGCTAATTAAAAGCTTAAATAGTTTTACTTCCACAGCAGGCTCGAAATGCTGCACTTCTGATTGGCCCACCAGCAGCAGATCCTGATTGGTCATCCCAGGCCAATCTGATTGGCTGTTAATGGGCGCTGCCAATTGGACGCCGCCAGTGCGGCAAACTCAAAGCATTGGCTTTTATGACAGCAGCGAGCCCTATAAAAGGGCTGCTGCTGCCCAAGTATTTAGTTCTGTTCTGAAGTCACTAATAAAGAGTTGAGTCACTTTCCGATGCCTCGTCTCCGTTCTTTGCGCCCACACTCCGAACAGAACAGTTGCCATCTGTAGAAGTTTGAAATTACTGGGTTTGGAGGGGATGGTAATGTTCCTCCCTGGTCCTCCTCCTCCCCAAAGTAGAAAGTAACATAAACACAGCAATGAAGATATATGGTGTAGACTTTTAAAGCTCCAACTATTTTTAAAAAATCACATTCAACCCAATCATTTTCTCTCTCTCTCTCTCTCTGCCTCCCTTCATCCCTCCTACTCCCCCACTCTCCACACTCAGAAAATTATCATTTTCTTTTACTAGCAATACTTTCTCATCACATGTTTTAAAATGTGTTTTAGAAGACAACACACAGGGAGAGCTGCTACTAGTGTTTGCTCTTGCTGTTGTTCACAAATTTCCTCTGCTCTCAGCCATGACTCAAGGTATTCCATGCTCTTCCTTCATTTCTTCCTGTAGGTTACAGGGTTGCCTGTCCTCTCTCCTTTGGCTAGACTTTGCGTGGAAGGATGCAAATAGTGCTGTGCCCTGACAACAAAAAAGAAGCACTGATGCAGTGAAATATTGGGAAGGAAGCCTTCTGTTCTATAAAACAAACTGATTGAATCCCTGCTCTACCATGTTATCTCTGATCTCCAACAAAAACCAACTGATGCTCGTGAAGATCAAAAGAGGAAAGGGCAGCCAGATAGCTAATCAGATAATTCTGTCTTATTTCTTTCTTGAAAATCTGTTCAGTAGATATGATACCAATGAACTGCCTCATCTTTCTGTAAAGAAAAGATAATGCACTCAGATTTTCATATGGGTAGAAAGGGTTATCTTATCTTTTTTGATAAAAATGGAAGCTTTTCTTCAACCTCAGTGTAGCTTAAGGTACCAGCCATACAACTTTAGATGATCTAGTCTATAGCAATTTATCAAGGTATGTTTTAAACTTTGTAAAACCTGGGGAAACTGGAAATGAGGTGGGAGTGAAATAAATGACATCTTATTTTCTAAGCTACTCCAGAATAGTATAGTCCTCCAATTCATAACTGAAATACGTTTTGTTTAAACTTCTTGGGCAATTGCAAATTCTTTTTCATTTTGTTTATACTGTGTTTCTTATGTGCGTTTCAAGCACTTCTTCTCCTTTGCTTTCTGTAGTCTGTATAAGCCCTTGCTTAAAATGCGTATAGAAAGTTGGATGTGAATGGGCTTCAACTTTCATACTGATCTCTAATTTAGCAATGCAGAAATTTCAAGTCTATCTAGCATTCCTTAAAAGAATAGTGAAGGATACATCCCATTGTCACTGTTTAAGTAAGAGTCAGCTACTCTTCTGTTTTGTATGGAACCATTTGTGATCTGACAAAGATTTCAGGGTAGAAATCCTTCCATCTTATTCAATTAACATCTTTACAGTCCTTTCAGAAAAACTTTTGCAAGCAGCTGTTCATGCAAGGACACTGGGTTGGGATTTACACATATCTCCCCACCACAATTCAGCTGTACTCAATCCCAAATATATGTGTACTAAATCCAGTTAATTATCTATGCAAATGTTTCTTATTGTTCTAGGAGATGTAAAATTCTTAAATTTTTTAAAAAATTAAAACTGAAATTTCTTAAAATAGAACCTGAGAATATACAAATTCCCCATATACCCAAGCTGAGGATAGCATTTTTCAAGGCCAGAATAACATCTTACCATCTAAATTGTTACAAGGCAAATACTCCCAAATCCAACTGATCATGTGTTTCTGCCCATGTGATAACAAGGAGATCAAGACCATTTCTCATGTATTACATTGCAAATTCTAAAGGAATATCAGGCCTACTTATATTCTACCCCTAACATGTACTGTACATTTCCAGGAAAGTCAGATTTCTAATCCCATTTTAGGCATAAAGCCAGCTGGGTGATTTCGGGCCAGTCACTCTCCCTCAGCCTAAGAAGGAGGCAATGGCAAACCGCTTCTGAAAATGCCTGTTTACACCATCACATTCAATCTTTAGTTGGAATATATAGTAAAGAATCCACCCAGCATGATCCTTTGCATAGGATTTGTTTAAGGAACATATCATGCCAAGTGGATTTGTACATCCTATGCAAAGGAACATACCACCTTTCTCAAAAATTGTTTATTTAACATGCTTTATTGAATAGCATATTGATCGAGTTTATGGTTTATAAAGCCACATTGTTTTAGTTAGCCCACAATGATATACCAATTCTAATGTATCATATATAAAGTTTGATTCTATCATAAAGCAGCAGTATGCTTTATTCAACAAAATGCTAAGAAATGAGAATTTACAATATGTGGCCTCATAACACTTTCCTATTTTTTAAAAAAATTGCTAAACTGTTCAGTTCTTTGCTACTCAACATTTGAACCAGCTTATAAAAAAGGGAATACCATTTGTATTATTGTAAAATCTTTCTATATTATGATACATGTCATGAGCCTCTATCTATCTATCAGATATTTCAATTCTGCTAAGGATAGATCCTTCTGTAATTCAACGAGAAATGATGTATGGAGCAGACATATTGACAACACCATCAGAAGAACAGGCACAAATCCCTGATGAATGTTGGTTACAATAGGTAAATCCATTTTCTCAAGAGAAATGAAATGACAAAGCATGAAATGGAAAAGAAGCAGGATGATTTGCAGTCATCACTATGATATTCTCTCTGGATAAAACTGGAGAACCACAATTTATAATACATTACTATATGCCTAATCATATGGGAAGAATGTTTCATGTTAAATTATTTCTTTCTAATTCACTATCATCATTTAAAACCAATTCAACAAAGTATATTCCCTGACCTCTTCAAGAGGATGTGTATTAACTTAGGCCCCTTCCTTTACTATTCTAATAACTTCATTTGCAAACTTGGAAGGAACAGAGTTAAATCAAGTTATTCATGAATCAAGGAGAAATGCATTTGAAAAGTAAATGTCTATAGCAGGGGTGGGATTCAAATTTTTTAACAACCAGTTCTGTGGGCGTGGCTTAGTTGGTGGGCATGGCTTGGTGGTCAAATGACTGGCTGGGCTGGGCGTGGTGAACTCAACATCACTCACATTGAGGCACGCATCTCCTTGTCTGGCCTCTCATGACTGTGGGGATGCTGCAACAGTCGTAAGTGTGAAAAATGGTCATAAGTCACTTTTTTCAGTGCCATTGTAACTTTGAATGGTCACTCCACACAAGCAAAGTATCAGCAAAGGGGGGAAAAACCCTCCAAAGAAGTTCCTGAGACAGGAAATCTAGTCCTGCCAAGAATGTAATAAGGGTTAACGGAGAGGCGGTTTCTGTAAGCAACACCAGAATGTTTCCTTCCTGCGGAAGGCCTTACAGGATTAGGCCAGTAATTTCTTCTAACAACCAGTTCTCTGAACTGCTTAGAATGTTAACAACCAGTTCTAGCGAATAGGTGTGAACCTGTAGAATCCCACCCCTGGTCTATAGGGATTCTCATCATCCAGGTCAGGGTTGTCCCAAAGATGCTTTTTTCCAAAAGGCAACTGGACTTTCTTGGTGTTTTCTTTGAAATCCAAGAAGCTTCTTGGATGAGAAGTGAAATGTTTTCAAAGAAAAAAATCAAGAAAGTCCAGTTTCTTTATGGAAAAAAAGAACCTTTAATATATTTGAAAGGTAAAAATTTCCTATTTTTAATGTAATGTATTTGCTTGCTTAGTTACTGCATAAATATGTAATTATGGTAGGGAATTTTTTGCACACAAGCTGACATTGCCATTCTGTCATGGGCCCCTCTTAGGAAAAAGATAGGGGAGAACAAGGATTGAGTAACAAGACTTCAGTCATGCCAAGGCCTAGAATGGAGGTATTGGTAGAACATTCTCCATTGTATTGACTCTCCAATATACTTCAGTTCAATATTGGGAAACCAGTCTTATTCCATTGCCTTCTAATTATGGCAAAGGAATGCATCACCAATGTTTTTTGCAGGGCATGTCTTCATTGTCACCTTCATCTCATCCCCTGCCCATTAGCAAGGCAGCCTTGAATCATCCTTAGTTGTTGTGATAGAAGTGTGTATTACTTTCTCCCAACGCAAAGCTTGCCATGTAGACAACCTATGGCACTTTAGGGAAATGATGCATTCATGATTTGCTCAGATCTAATTGGCTGCACAGGCTTGCCACAGGTACATCTAATCCTTAGGTATCGCAACTCTTTTGGCATTTGTTCTGCGGTAAGAGAAAATGTGAAATTAACTTATAATCCCTTTCCTTCTCCCTTCCTTCCTATGAACATGATTGCTGTCTCTCATGAAACATGGGTCTTCCAGGAGACAAGATATTCAGATGGCCACACTCAGAAAAAACTTTTGAAGTATTCTTGCTAATTTTTCTAAATATTCTGCCAAATTTTCATGAGAGAGGGAGGGAGGGAGAGAGAGAGAAGAAGACCAGTTCTGGATTCATCTGTGTCCTGTTCAGAGGGCAAGGGTTGGGAGGATGTTGATTGATCATTGCAGCCCTTGTGTTATTTCGTTGTACTTTACTTCCTGTTGTTTCCAACTTTATATGGAGGAAACAGCAGAATGGCAACAGATGAGGTTAACTGGAGACCAACTCACTTCACTTTGAAAGACCAGTAAGTCATTTCTGGTAAGATAGGTGGCTATATAAATTGGATAAATAAATAAAATAAGAAGTAGTTTCAGATCTCATCTGCTGTTGATCACCTGATTTAGTTTGCCATGAAATATGTGGCAAAACATAACATATCTGACACACCTCACAGCTATCACTGGATGCTGTCAGCTTAAGGTAAGAAACATCAGTACATCTAAGGATGATTTATAGCTGTCTCATTTATGACCTGGAAATAAAAGGATAGCAATGTCATGGGAATACGGCAAAAATAAGTTGTTGCCAAGGTATGTTTGTATCTTGTTGCAAGTGGAAAGCGGCTATGAGACTACATAGGCTCATCCTATTTTTCTGTGCCTTGATTAAAACCTGGCTCTTTTTCCTCTCTTTCACTAAGGACTTCATGCTCCAATAAGATTTTTCATAATAGTCTACTAATTGCAAGGACATTCATTCTTTTGGTACATAGACTGTGTTCACACCACATGCTCATCCATGGTTTACTCACTTTCATCCACTTCTTTGGGATAACTGCTTAACTTCCTGAATTTAATTCTGCTGGGTTCCTTTTTAGAGAATTTTATAAAAACCAAACCAGTTTCAATTCACATCCCATTTTTCTTTCCAAGAAAAGTCCTATAAAAAGTCCCATGCTCTCTAATTGATGTTAGCCAATAGGGTCATATTTTCCATTTAACCCCCCTGAATGGATACCCAATCAATGGTGGGAGGGGAGAGAGGAAGAGAGATTTCTTAACACTTGAAGCAAAATAAATGTAATTGAATAAGTTCCCCTTAAATGTCACTTGCCCCTTAAATGTCACTTGCTCCTTTCAAAAGATACACTTCCTGATAAGTTTGAGAAGAGCGCTCCTTTTGCATCATCAATGGACAGTTTTCAAATATAAAACAAACACAGTAATGGCAATTAAAGAAATTACGTATGGCAGTACTTATATTTGTACTCCCAGGATGTGCTAAATCATTAAGGACACTGACTAGGCTAGGCTCAGTCAAGAGAAAACCTATAACCATGTGTTGGCGCTGGTCTACTAAAGATGTGCAGATGTCACCTGCCACTTTATGCTTGTTTATGCTTCACTATGTGGTAACAGGCTCCCATGAAGGGAGGGGAATGGAAATACTTCGGAAATGAAAGTAAGTGCTGTATCTCCTCAAGGTGCTGCCTCAAGGTCACCCAGCTGGAAGAAGGAGGGGGCACATACCAAACTACATTTGGAGTGACCATTAAGAAAACATTTTGCCTGAACCTGATTGGCTACACTGGGGATAGGGGTTAAGTTAAGTTAAGGAGGAAAAGGTAGAACTTAGGGATTTTGGCACACAATTTTCATTTCTGGCTTTGCAATAGTGAAATATACACTTGATTTCTAATAAACAATGCCTTTCTCAACAAATAAAGCCAAGGATCATTTCTATTTAGAGGTTTATATTGTGGCAAGTCTGACAGCGCAGACCAAAACAAACTGTTAACCAACAAAAAATGATGTATCCAGCTGAGATGGAAAGTACTTGAGGACCAAGACCACTTACTAGCTTCTGGAAATAGCTGACGGGCAATAAGGAGGGAAATAAAGATTATTACGATTAAATATGGATTCCAGAAACATCTTTAGCTCTGAAATCTTTCTTTACTAATTGTCTTTTATGGCACTTCTCTATTTCTATCAACATCCTAAATGACTGTCTAAAGGGAGCTAGAACAAGTGCAAATGAGTTATTTTCCAAAGCCCATACAAGAAATCAGGCAATAAGCATTAAAATGATACGTCATGTTTCTCAGAAGACACACATACATACCACACTAGTTTTGAACTGTAATTTTCTCTCCCTGGGAAACTAAGGACCTATAATTATCACAGAGATGAGATAGTAGCACCCTAACAGATGTGTGGGAATTGAAGATCATTCTGGCTACCAGTCCCATAATTTGATATCCCAAACTGATGATCATTATCATGATTCTTGGAGAGAAGCCACAGTCAGTGGAAAACCCATATACTTCAGTAGCACATCCTCTCCTCAGTAAAATTCATTGTAAACCCAGAAATGAAGTATTTCATGTACAAAAACACTGATACTTTGGCAAGTTAAGGCCACTCTAGAGAACTCAACTCAGCACCCACATTATTAAAAAGCAAGATTAGCATTTCAGTGGAATAAAATAATCTTTGTTGAGTATTTCACAAATCATGTATACATTTTCTTGGGGTAATTGAGAGATAGTTTACTGTCCTTAAATGTTTACTTTGCTTGATAATAGCATCTTTGTGGCAGTGTAATAAGGAGATCATTTCAATGAGTATTTCATATGTAATTTCTATAAGTATTACCAGTGGCTTTGTTCTGGGTAGAGTGGCTGCTTGCTACAAAGTTAATTGCCTTAAGCCTACTTATTCATGTTAGAATGCCTTCAAATTTTCTCTGAAATAATCTCAGCTCATCAATGCTGAGAGGAGTTTTACTAGCTTAATTCTGATTCTGTATCATACAGGTTGACTGGCTCTTCAATTTTTCTCACATTGCTAACTCCATACCAGCTTCTCATCTAATCTCTCACCAAAAGTATCTTGTCTCACATACATGCATGCTTCACATACATGCACAAATATCTTCTGCTATTCACCTGTACATGGTAGCATATGTAACCCAGTTCACCATGATGTTATGCACTATTTTAGAAGTACAGTTTGCAATAAAATGCTTCAAAATTGCTGGCATTACTTTAATCCTAGGATAACTGCCATTATTATTGATAATCCATAAGGGCAGTTATCATGGGTTTTTTTCTGTTACTTTTAGAGCAAATATTCTGGGAAAAGATAAAGCATTCAATGTGGTGCTGGGCATTAACCTGGAGTGGATGTGGTGGAATGTTAGTCTGGATTCCCAGGAGTGAGCGCTGCATTCCAGAGGAATAAAAAGCCATGAAATTCAGATAGTTTGGTTAGGAGGAAGAGATCAAGACAGCTCATCCCTACAGGAGCACATGATGCAAGTGCCTTGTTTTAGTTTGGCAAGATTTTTGCTTATAGGTCAGGAACCATAAAGGAAACTGCTTAGAAATAATTCAGTGTGTCTTTCTTGGTTTTTGGCACCTGATTTCAATCAAACTATCTGAATTTTGCTGTCTCTGGCTCCTCTCTAATGCAGTGCAGCCCCTGGAAATCCAGACTACATCTCACACTGAGAATATGAAAGAATCATTCACAAAGGGGTCGAAGTTCATCTTCTTGTAGATTCTAATTACACCATCAGAGAAATGGAGCATCTGAATCTCAAACTATGGATCCCCCAGGAACTCCCTGGGATGATGTTTCTCCCAACAATCATGTTAATTTCCCTGAGCAAGACCTTATTTGATTCCTCATTCCATCTCCTTTATGAACCTGGTCCAACAGCTATGAAATCAGCTCCCTTCTCTTTGTCCCAGTAAAAACAGATGGTCTTTAAAAGGAGCTTAAAGGTGTTTTTTATTTAATTAATGGGTTGGTATAGCAATAAGTTAGTCCACCCTACTCTTACATAGCTGATAGTCATAGATTAAACACTGGATTTCAACAATACACATGAGAGAGGGGGGGACTCAATATTATCCCAGGCATTGCTCTAAATGTATTATTAATGTTTGATTATTGATTATTTTATTGATAATATTTGGCTACTGGGCTCTAAGCTGGTTTATAATTCTTGTTTTGTTGGGGGTTTTGGTTTGGTTTGGTTTGATCTGCATTGTGCTTTTATAATGTTGTGGTTTTGTTCATATAGACTTTGAAAAGTATATTTCTGGTTGGCTTTCAACTGACGATGATGGGCTAATAGAAAGAAATGTTCAAACAAACTAAAATGATCAAGGTACAAGTCCCATAAATGTTGTGGCAAGAAGTTCAATTAATATTGTTAAAAGCAATTTCTAAGGGAAAACATGAAATGAATTCTTGTCCTTTTTTTTGCACTGAATTGTGCTAGTGGCAAATAGAAAGACATTATATGATTTCACCTTATGTGACATTTGTATTTTAAATCCAATTCTCTGCTATGCAAGGATATCTTTTTGTGAATAGTTTTCACTGAGGGAGCTGCAGTACAGCCTCTATTAAGAGCTTTCTAAGTCACACTCTGATAATTTCAGATTCTTCTTAGAAAACTCTCCATTGTATAAGTAGTAGACATCACACTGCTAGTCATCTTTTAAATGTTCATTTTACTCTTCTATAAAAACAAAACAAAAGCATTCAGGCATCTAAACTGACTATAGTTTCTGGGCTGCTACTTTAAATCACTAAAGCAAACTGGCTTTCTTTTACCACAACTAAAAATGATATTAGGAATAGGACACCCCTAAGAAGCTATAATCATTTCAAATTCTCCCAGCAACTCTGGAGTGAAGGCCTGAAGTGGTCACTAAAATATATAAATCAGTTAAATATCATGCTGCAAGGTTTTGTTAGAAAGACATATGTTGACTTGTTTATTGCTGTTTCGTTTCATTTTCTTTACTATGGATGCTTTATTCAAAGGTGGTATTCAGCAGGTTCTGACCAGTTCTGAAGAACTGGTAGCAGAAATTTTGATTAGTTCGGAGAACTGGCAAATACCACCTCTGACTGGCCCTGCCCCCATCTATTCTCTGCCTCCCAAGTCCCATCTGATTGGCTGGGTCTTCTTTTGTTGCCCTGCACAGGAGAACGGAGCTGGAAAGCAAGTTAGTGGGGTGGGGAGGGAATGGGATTTTGTAGTCACCTTCCCCTGCCATGCTCATCAAGCCACGACCACCAAGCTACGACCACAAAACCAGTAGTAAAAAAAAAAATTGAATCCCAGCACTGGTTTTATTGTATTGCACTGTTTTTATTTTATTTTTTATTATTTTATTGTATTGTTTGGAATTTTTATGGACAATCAAATATCTGAACTATGGTCTTTGACTTCTCAAAAACTACAACTTTTGCAAACATACATATTGAGGGAGACAGAAAGAAATATATGTGAACATTTTGGCATGATGGTTGTAAATTATAAAAAGGTCTACTAAAACTTGGAAAATTACAAACAGCATACAAAATAACAAAGACAATGAACCTCCATCATATTGGACCATTTGGGGAGAAGGGGGTATCCATTACTTCCAAATGACCATTACATCTGAAAGTGTATCAGTCATAATATAGGTCATTTGCATGATTATACTAATGCACAGATGAAGTAAATTGCCATGCCTATCATAAAACCGAAGTAAAATTAATGTAATTTTAACTGCCTCGTCTGGAGTACCTCAAATGCAATGAATTTGTCCATTATTGGGGATGGGGTAGAAATTTGGTCTTTTACATCTGAAGTTTGCTGAGTGTCATTGTGTGAAGAACACTGGGACAAAAGTGAGATGATCAGAATGGTACGAGAAGGTCAACAAATCTGGCAAAGAGACAGGTTGAAACGTCAACAATAAAACTTTTTCAAATTGATAACAAAAAGAAATTGCTGTGTAAGACTGGAAGAATGGGGGGCAAATAACAATGCCTGTATTCCCATATGGAAAAGTTTATTTCAGGCTTACAGTAACAAAGACAGTTTGCACACAACAAATGCCAAATCACGAAGACAGCTGGAAATTCACAACAAGTAATAGTGTGAATAAAAACAGCAGAGAATGTATGAACACTTACAGTTTTTAACAAAGTATTGGATTTTTGGACATCTATATAGCTTAACCAGCCCATGAATAAGCAATGAAACCAGTGAGAAGTAAAAGGGTCAGTATAGTATAGTATAGTATTGTATAGTATAGTATAGTATAGCATAGCATAGCATAGCATAGCATAGCATAGCATAGCATAGCATAGCATAGCATAGCATAGCGAGTATTATATGCTCGAAGGACAATGTTCCTTCAAAAAGGATGTAGCAAACCACAAGCATATATAAACTGTGGCCTTACAAAAAAGAGGCTGTAATCAGTCAATTAATACTAAAGGACAGCTTTAATATGAGTTCATCTTCTCTGGTCACTAAGTAACAAGGTTACTAAATGGTGAGAGACAAAGGAGGAAGGAGGGGAGAGGGTACGGGAAGTGGGGGAGAGAGATACCATCAGTAGTAGGTTTCAAAAATTTTTACTATCGGTTCTGTGGGTGTGGCTTGGTGGGCCTGGCAGGGAAAGGATACTATAAAATCTCCAGTCAGAAGTAGTATTTACCAGTTCTCCGAACTACTCAAAATTTCTGCTACCAGTTCTCCAGAACTGGTCAGAACCTGCTGAATACCATCTCTGGATACCATTATCACTGGTTGCTGCCATCTAATTTAGATAAAAGTCTTCACTGTAGCAATTCCAGCTCTTAAAGAAGACTGTGGGGCACCCTTTCCTCAAAGGGCCATCCCTGGACCCAACTGTGTTACATAACTTTAGTCCAGACTTTGGTGAGTTTGCAGGTGGACTATTGCAATGTGCAGTATATGAGGTTGCCCTTGAAAACTGTTCAGAAACTACAACTGAACCAGAATGCAACAGCAGGAGCAGTAATGCCCATGGGACACTAATATGACCTTGAGTGAGTACCGAATGCAGGGGCATTTCCAGATTCTGGTTGTAATCCCTTACATGGTATAAGGCCTAGTTTATTTGAGGGACCAGTGTAGTGGCAATGTGGAAGACCATTGTTATCTCAAGGAGTTTAGCAACATATTTTTATTTCCCTTTCATATTAAGAAAAATCTAGAACTTTAGAGTTCATTCTGATCTAACTTGTTTGTTTACTGAATAAAGGAAAAATGGGAGATCTTGACATAGCTGCAACCCTATGAAAATGTCAGTTTCCCTTCCCAATCCAGAATCATGTGCTACCCAGTCAAGGTCAGGTCTTACAGTTGATGAACATAGCAAGACCATGAAGTCATGGTTCCAGGTTTTGATTTTAAAAAAACCTGGGGTGGTTATTGTTTGTGGGGACCGTCTGCACAAAACCTAGGACTGGGGATTGTGGAAATTGTCCACCCTTCAAAGAGGTACCTCTGCTGTAGTTATGAAGGAGCTCCTGACAGCTTGTAAGACATTTAGGTATCATCTTGGTATGCATACTTTTTATGTCATGCTTTTAAATCTTTTTGCTATAGTTGAACAATAAAGCTTTAAAAATTATTTGCTAGTGTGCTTATTGTCTCTAAATCCAGAAGAATCAATTCAATTGCCTAGGCACCCGGTCATTGTTCTGATACTTTGCAAAACAAGCATAAATTTTCTTGCTTCTCTTCTAACATCTGACAGAATCTTAATTGACAGGACCATTGAATCAATCACAATAGAGCTGGAAGGAACCTTGGAAGTCTACTAGTTCAACCCTACCCCATCTCCATCCCACATTCAAGAAGGAGACCCCAATTAAGCAATGCAGAAATCAGGAAGGTTCTCTCTTGTGGTATCAGTTCTCCAATCAGTTCCCTGTTCATATAATTTGTATTATCCCCACCTTGTTGGCCTTTAAACATGGCTTTTTCCCTAGTCCTTGAGTTAGCATGCTTGTTTGCCTTTGCGTCTGCTAGTAATGGAGAGAACTTGGCTGTTGTTCCCTCTGAATGACAGATTTTACTATTAATATTATTGTTTTTGTATATGTAATGGTGCATAGAATCATTTGGAATTGGCTGGCCTAGAAATGTGATTAATAAATAGAGTTGAAGTAGGAAGGAAAATGAATTAATCCATTACATTCATGTAGGAAAGGCCTAAGTGGAGAAAAACAACAGATACCTAAATGATATTCTGGAGGTGCCTACTGGAGGAAAAAAGAGTATTTGAGTGCTGGAGCTCCATCCACAGAAGAGCTGACTGTGAGTAGTTGCTGTTTGTTAGAGTTAAAATAAAGGTGACTGAGATTCACATTTATACGTTCTATAGACATGTAGGACAGAGGTCTCCAAACTTGGCAACTTTAAGACTTGTGGACTTCAACTCCCAGAATTCTCCAGCCAGCTAGCTGCAGAATTCTGGGAGTTGAAGTCCACAAGTCTTAAAGTTGCCAATTTTAGAGACCCCTGTTTTAGGACAATATCTCTGTCATTCTGAATAAAAGCCAGCTCAGAGCTTTTAAGTCACGCTCAAGTAAATTTACATATAGAAATGGGGATCCATTATGTGGGCTGACAAATCCAGATGATATAGATTTTAGCAGCCCAGATATGGTAGCTGTAAAAATAAACCAAAGTACGCTTTTTAAAACCTCAGAAGTTGCTTATTGCTAAAATATTCCTTATGTTACTAAATGCATCAAGTTTATAGGATAACAAAAAGAAAAAGCAATGCACCTTCTAAATATCCCAAATTCAGGGATAAGTCTATATTGTTTGGTAAATAAATAAATGGGAAACCAAAAAGTTTTGCTACTTATTTAATTTATTTAAAAAAAACAAAAAAACATCCAAACTGCAATGTGCCAATATGCAAAAATAATTGCCTCCATAATTTAATCAATGCTATTAAATAGATACCTGAGACCAATTGCATGAATACTTCACTAAAAATAAGAGATGATTTGAGCCACACCTACATTATATAAATAGCACAAACTGACTCCCCTCTCAAAGTGAAATTCCCAACATGCAGATTCTAGAGGACAGTTATGTTCAGAAAAACATAACTGATAATAACAATGATAGCCATTTTTAAAAAAATTAAGCAGCAGCTCTACTACATTGAAAAGGAGTGAGATAATGTCCATACTGTGGTGGTGCAGTGGTTGGAATGTAGTTTTGCAGGCTAACTCTGCCCACTACCAGAGTTCAATTCTTCTGGCTCAAGCTTGACTTAGCCTTTCATCTTTCTGAGATTAGTAAAATGGGGACCCAGATTGTTGGGGGTAGCATGCTGACATTGTAAACTGCTTAGCCAGTGCTGTAAAACTCTATGAAGCAGAATATAAGTCTAAGTGCTATTGCTATACCCAAAACTGCCTTCATCTCTTACAGTGCTGCCTCACTCTCTTTCCTCCAGCTGCTGTCCAGTCCAAAGCTTGAGTAGAGTTTCACAAAGCAGCCAACAGATCTGAAATTTCAATTCAGTAATCAGGCCAAATCTAGAGCCAGGAAAAAGAAAAGCTGATGTTATAAGCAGGTCTCTGCACATAGTAAATCAAGAACCTTCTCTCGTGGGGTTGTGGGGGACTCCAGCTCAGTGTCTCATCTCTATGTTCCCATGAAGTCATCTGTGCTGAGCAATTGAACTGACATACTTCCAACTTATCTATGGTTAGCATAAATAAAGAATCTTCGGAGTGATATTTGGAGACTATGGAGATTATGGATATATTCTTTTTTTAAGCCACATCTAATTATATTGACCCAGACTCAAGGAAGAGACAAAAACACTGGACCCTAGACCAGGGAGTTGCAGGAGGCTGTTGTGGCCAAAAATGGGGACCAGGAGCCCGTTCTTTCTGGCAGAGCACTTGGGCTACCCAGGTGCCCCCAACATGAGTGACATCAAGCTGGCCATGCCCACCCTGGCCATGCCCACCCAGCCCCTGAGATCAAACATACCCCTGATGTTGCGGAGTGATGACAAAATGCTCTGAAATGTGTTTTTTTGCGAGGAATTTTGGGTCCACAAGTGCAATGATTTATACTTCACTGCTAGCCAACTAGCAATATTCTCTGCAATTGATTGCAGTAGGGCTGTTTTAACAGCTTTACAGATCTTGGGGCAAAAATGGTGGCAGTTTGCTGTAGATTCCAAGAAGCAATAAACAGGAACAGTAAAATGCAGTGACATAAATTGGATGTCAGACAATCAGAATTTAGCAAAATGAGAAGAAATAAATGAAATGTCTGTTCCCCTCCTTTATCTTCAAATTTTCATGGCCTGCATTATTTTTTTCAGAATCTTCGTGTTTTGTCTCTGCTGATGAGAAGTTGGAGGGAGGTCAGCTTTTCTTTTCCAATTTTGAGTTGGTTGGCATGAATGTTGCTCAACTGAGAAAGTCTCAACCAGCCTTTGGCGACGTCTGAAAGCTTTTGGCAATCTGAAAAATTGGGGGTTCCAAAGCAGCTGCCTCTTCTGCAAATCTGATTGATCTGATTCATCATTTGTGAACAGATTTCTGACAGCCACTTTTTCACCCTTCCTTCCTACTCAGCCCATGCCTTTATCAACCAAAAACAAAGAACAGACAGCCTTCCTCTAAGCATTAAGGCAGGCAGGTGTACTGTGCAATGAAGAGACAGTTGCCAAAGCTGCAACCATCATTTTCCAAGAGTGAAAAAAAAAAAGTTTCCAGGTAAGGTTGAAACCATGCTAGCAGCAACTTTGCTGGAGCAGGCTAGGCTGGCTAAAACTTTAAGAAAAACACATACAATAGTGGCTGCTTCTTTTCTTAGGTGTTTCTATGTTTTATGAAGCCTGGATTGGCAGTCCGACATTTGGGGAAAAAACAAAAAGACACTGGCTTTGAGTTCCATTACAAACAGTTGCACAGTTTGACTTAAATATATACCAAGAACACTGTTCCCTTTGGGGGCATGTGATGTTATGCAAAGCATAGAAAGAGGCAAGAAATAAAAAATCAAAAAAAATTAAGCCATGTAGCAATAAGGGGAAAAGAAAAAAAAGTGAGTGTCTTAATTTCTATACCAAGAGCATCAATAGAACTTAACCTATAACTTATACAGCAAAAAATAATATTTAGAATTTATTGGACTTCATTATGTTTGCATAGAAAATAATTGTCAAGCATTTTGTTAGAGATAAACTAAGGACAATGCTTCTTTAAAACACATGTACAATGTCCCACACTTGCTACATTTGGAAGAAAGTAGTAGACTGTATAAATGTGATTGTGAAAATAGCTTAAATTTTCTGAGGATAATACACATACACATCCAGTACCTGGCATTTCACAGCTGGACAATGTAAATGGTTTCTCCATCCCCTTATTATAGCTAAAAGATTTATACTGCAACATTAGTTATATGAATATATGAGTACTATGAGCCATGATGCAGTAGTTAGAATGCAGTACTGCAGGCTACTTCTGCTGACTACAGGCTGCCTGCAATTTGGCAGTTCAAATCTCACCAGGCTCAAGGTTGACTCAGCCTTGCATCTTTCTGATGTCAGTAAAATGAGGACCCAGTTGTTGGGAGCAATATGCTATCTCTGTAAGCCACTTAGTGAGGGCTGTAAAGCACTGTGAAGCGGTATATAAGTCTAAGTGCTATTGCTGTTAGTAAGATGATTGTATGGTTCCACTTATTCAATGGATTAAACTTGCTACCAATTGCACATGCTAATTACACTTACTATGACAATGGTGTATGGATATAGGCTTTGTATGGATAAATGTAGGAATTATGAGATTAACCTACATAGAGTATGATAGGTTAAAAAGTTATATGTTATATTTTCTTGAAGTTCTTTACCAATTTGTTTTTTCTCCATATATTTGTTTTGCAATTCAGTCATTATTCATTCTATCTACATAATCAAACCACCTCAACCCACTTCTTTCATAGTGGTCTCTCACTCTTGTGCTAAATCCGTATTTATTCAGCACCCATTTATTCTTGAGCACATCACCAAACATATGCCTTAAATATTTTTATTGCATTCAACTTATGTTTTATAAGTCTGCTGACATACCTAATTCTCAATTCCATTCAAAGAAGTTCACAGAAACACATTCTTACAGGCATATTTTTGTTTTTGAATATTTTATTTTGGAAAAAAAAGTATTTGCAAAATAACCACACATTATTATCTTTCCATCCATACATTTTCTTTGCATCCCATATTTCTCCATCCATTTTTTTTCATCTTTAGTGAACATTCTACCAGGATTACAAAATTCATCTACTTATTCTAAATTTTTACCATTTATAAATTATATGGAATTTGAAATTGGATACTCAATTTTTTCTGTCAAGCAAAATTCTTTTGGTCTTTCGTACATTGACTTTCAGATCCACATGTTACATTGCATCATATAAACTATCTAATATTCACTGCAAATCATTGGGATTTTCTGCCAACAACATGGCATTCTCTGCATACAAAAGGACATATACATTCACATCCTCAACCAACACAAGTCTAAACTCCCCACAAATGTTTCTTATACATTTTCCATAAATATATCAAGCAACTAAAGGAGCATTATACATCCTTATCTTATCCACTGTTCAATGTTGAACAATTCACTAAGTAGTCATTTATCTTCACTTATCCCTTATATCCATAATATACCATCCTCGTTGGATTTCATGACTAATCTTGAACTTCATATTTGCACAAAACATTCCATAATTCAAGCCTATTTTTGTTATCATATATTTCCTCTAAATCAACAAAAGACCATTATATTTTATTCTTACATTCTTATATTTATCTATGTCTTGCTGAAGTGCAAAATCTAGTCTCTCTCTACTTCATGCTTATCATAAAACCACACTACATTTCCTTAAATTTTGCTCATTGTCACCTCTTACTCCTTTTCATACATAATTATGCAAAATATCTTTCTAGGCATTTTCAATCTTACTTCATTGTAGTTTTTATGTTCACACTTGCTACATTTCCCTTTAATAAGGGGACAATCATGGCATTCTTCCAATTATCAGGCACAAAACTAGTCTTTACACATACAGTAAGCAAGTCATAATCACTAAATCAGGAAATTACAACCATATTTTAACATTTTTGTATCCTTACCACTCTGACATATATAACTTACTTTCCATGAATTCTTTCTTGAACTATCATTCTATGTGTTAGGGATAACATTGTTTTACCCTAACTGGTTTAGGTAAATAATAATATGTAATCATAGTTTGTTATGTTAAAGTGTCTGCAACTTTAACTGTGGGATAGTAATTAAGGGAGTGGTTGTGAAAGCATTTTAAAAGAAGCAAGACGACAGCTTGCTCTCTCTCTGGCTTTGAAGTTCCTGATTACTGCAAGGACACAAGACTGCATTGCTCCAACAGGAGAGAAAACAAAGGACAGACTTGTAAGTGTATTGACATAGGGTATTCAACACGGACTTTGCTAACTGAATATCCCTGAATGGACTGACTAAATGATACATGACTATTGGACTGTTATTTTGACTATGCTATGAACTCATAATGGAATAAACTATATATTTGATAGCACAAGCGTATCTGTCATTTTTACTGTATGTTAATAAACATACAAGCTTAGCTCACTCATTTATCTGTGTGCCTATCTGACTAAGCTGCACATTCTGTTTAGCTTGTCTCCCTAACCCTGGTTGGGGAAACCAGGCTTAACACTGGTTATGGGCCCAGAGGCTGCAAAGTCAGTTTAACTAGGATAAAACAGATTTATGTAAAAGTGAGAGTTTGTGTTGTTATACATTACAGTAAACAGACAGCTGTGTTTTATTAATTATAGTTTTATATCCATATAAGAAAACATGGCACAAGTCAATTTACAAAGTTTGTCCCTTATATCCAAGTTGGATGGAACAAACTATGTATCATGGTCTATGAAATGTAGTATGCTTCTACGAAGAGAAGGTTTGTGGAACATAATTGAAAATCCACCAAACGTAGAAGAATGGGATCCAGAGGATGAGGAAGATAAATTAAAGATAGAAGAATTTATGCATAAAAATGAACAAGCAATTTGCATTATTGGGTTAACCTTAACTGATAACCAGCTTGTTTATATCCACGGAGAGAATACAGCTGTTGGGTGTTGGCAGAAGCTGAAGAGGATTTATGTTCGAGATAATGTTGATGCTCACATAAATCTAACACGGAAACTTTTCAGTACACATCTCCATAAGAATGGTGATATGCTGAGTCATTTGAAAACTATGCAAAGCATTTTTCAAGAACTGCACGAGAAAGAGCTTATTTTCTCTGAACTACATCAAGTCTATATAATACTATCTTCCCTCGATGAAACCTATGACAACTACGTAACTTCCCTTGAAATATTGCCAAAGGAAAGCCTAACTTTAACTGATATAACTGGCAGATTGATTGAAGAGGCCAGAAGAAGGCTTGAAAGAGACGAATTAAGGAGGGAGCAACCTCAAAAAGAAGATAATGAAACTCCTACTGCATATGCAATTAAAAAGTGCTTTAATTGTGGAGGAAGAGGACATTTGGCAAGATTTTGTAAAAAGGAAAAATACCAGAATGCTGGCCAGAATACAAAAAGTCATCAAAAGATCAAGAAAAATTTAGAGTTAGCCATGTATTCTAACGGAGCTGTAAAAAATAATTTATGGGTGGTTGACAGTGGAGCATCTCATTGTATAACTAATGAAAAGAAAAATTTTATTAAAATGTCCAAGAGTACACAGCAGATATCGTTAGCCAATGGCTGGAAACTGAAAGCTAAAGGTCAAGGTATAGCATATTGTTCTTTTATAAAAGAGAATGTAAAAATGTTATATGTACCACAACTTAAGTTTAATTTAATTTCAGTTAGAATTTTGGTTAAACTAGGATATGTAGTTACATTTAGGGGAGATAACTGCATAACTGAAAAAGAAGATAAGAAAATTACTGCATCTTTAAGAGGTGAATTATATGTGTTAAATGATGATGGTTTAAAGGTGGATAACACAGTTTATGAAAATAAGAAACCTCATGATGAATGTATTCACTTGTTACATCGAAGGCTAGGACATTTAAATTTTAAAATGCTTAAGAAAACTGTTGAATTATCTAAGGGAATAAGTTTAAAACCTTGTCATAAGTATTTGCAATGTAATATTTGTAATCAAAGTAAGAGCAGGGTCACACCGGCTGATAGAGTTGATGGATTTGCTACCAAAGAGTCTTTAGAAGTAGTATTTGCAGATTTAATAGGTCCTAAAAAACCAAGTGTAGGAGGAGCTCGTTACATACTAAGTATAATGGACCATTATTCTAGATATGGGTTTTGCTATTTAATGAAGAGCAAAACTGAAACGTATCAAAATCTCTTTAATTGGATTAAATTTGCAGAAAGGAAAACTAAAAAGAAATTAGTAACTCTTATAACAGATAATGGTATGGAATTTACAAATAATAAATTCCAGAACAGACTAAGAATGTTAGGTATTCAACATAAAATGTCTGCACCATATAGGCCACAACATAATGCCTTTATAGAGAGAAGAGGCCAAACATTACAATCAATGGCACGAACTATGATGTCTGATTCAGGATTACCTGACAATTTGTGGGGAGAAGCAATAATGTGTGGTAATCATATATTAAATAATGTTGTTAATTCAACAACAGGTCAATTACCATTCACATTGTGGCATGGTACAAAACCTGATTTAAGTTACATGCACACATTTGGAGCACCAGCATGGGTGCATATCCCTTCACAACTTAGATACAAAGGACAACATAGAGCTAAAAGATTATATTTTGTAGGATATACATCTAATCATAGATCTTATAGATTCTGGGAACCAGGTACATCTAGAGTTTATACCAGTGCTAGTGCAAAATTCCTAGAACATGTAGGATGGAATAGATTAGAGCAAGATTTAAATAATGAAGTAATTATTGAACCCTACAAAAGGCAGAAAGAACAGATTAGTTATAAGAAGAGTCCAATTAAAGAAGAAGTCCAAGAAGAGCAAATAGGACCAGAACAAGAGGAAACAGTTAATCAGGAAGAGTTAGATAATCAGGAAGAGTTAATAAATGAAAGTCCACCTGTAAGTCCTGTAATACCAAGACGTACTACACGTATAACTAGACCACCTGATAGGTATCAAGCAAGTATAGTTTGCCAAGTAACTAAAGTTCCAAGTAGTGTAGATGAACTTAGGATGTATCCTACTAAGGATCAGGAGAATTGGCAAAAGGCAATGAAAAAGGAACTAAATTCATTAAAGGTAATGAAAGTTTATGAAGATGCTAAATTACCTCCAGGAGAAAAATCCATTGGGTGCAAATGGATATTTAAAGTAAAAACTGGAAATGATGGGACTGTTACCCATAAAGCTAGGTTAGTAGCTCAAGGATTTAATCAAACTGCATCTGATTACGATGAAGTTTTTGCATCAAGTCTTAAAGCAACATCTTTAAGAGTAGCATTAGTGTGGGCAGCTAAGAAAAACTATGTCATTAACCATTTAGATGTAGAAACTGCTTATCTACATGCACCATTGCAGCACACTATATATTTAAGAAAACCAGTAGGTATAAAGGATAATAAAAATAGTAATGATTGTTGGAAACTCAAAAAGAGTCTTTACGGGTTGAAACAATCTGGGTTTGAGTGGAACCAATATATTGTGAAAGAGTTAAACAATATAGGTTTTAAATCTGGTTTAGCAGATCCATGTGTGTTTAAAAGAGAAAATAATGGAACGGTGTCATTATTATTATTATTTACAGATGATATTGCTTTGATAACTAAGACTAATAATGAAGCTAATGAGATTATATCATTATTAGCCAAAAATATAAAATTAAAGCATTTAGGTGAAATTAAAAGGTATCTAGGATTGACAATTAACAAAACAAAAAATGGTTTTAAGATATCTCAAGAAGATAAAATTTGCCAATTAATTAAAACGTTTAAAATGGAACTTTGTAAACCGGCAAAGACTCCAATGAGTCAGGAGGTTTGCCAAACTGATGATCAAAGTCCCAAATTTGATAAGTCCATATATCAATCTTTGATTGGTAGCTTATCATATATAAGCAATTGGTCAAGGCCAGATATAGCTTATAGTGTAAATCAGCTGGCACGTTTTAATTCAGATCCACATCAATGTCATTGGCAATCATTAAAGAGAATTTTAAGATATCTTAAAGGAACAATGAACCATGCATTGTATATAGAACCAAAGGGTGATTTGAGTCTTAGTGCCTATGCAGATGCAAGTTTTGCAACTGATATAAACACTAGAAAATCAACATCTGGGATGGCTATATTATTTGGTAAGACACTAATAGGGTGGAGGTCAATCAGACAACAGCATATTAGCTTGTCAACGATGGAAGCGGAATTTTCATGTCTGTCATTATTATGCACTGATTTGATTTTGTACAAACAGTTATTATTAGACATGGGTGTAACTGTAAAAGATTCCATTATTGTGTACAAGGATAATCAAGCAGCTATAAAGTTAGCTACTAGTATTGCTGTTAAAACTAGATCAAAGCATACTGATTTAAGATACTTAAATGTTAGAGAATCTGTAAAGAATGGGCTAATTAAATTGGAACACTGCATGACGGAAGAAAACATTGCAAACCAATTTACAAAAGCTCAAGGAGTAACTAAGTTTAAAGAGAGTTGTAACAAATATGATTTAAAGATGTAAATAGTTTTATTATTATTATTTTCCTAAAAGGGGAGAATGTTAGGGATAACATTGTTTTACCCTAACTGGTTTAGGTAAATAATAATATGTAATCATAGTTTGTTATGTTAAAGTGTCTGCAACTTTAACTGTGGGATAGTAATTAAGGGAGTGGTTGTGAAAGCACTTTAAAAGAAGCAAGACGACAGCTTGCTCTCTCTCTGGCTTTGAAGTTCCTGATTACTGCAAGGACACAAGACTGCATTGCTCCAACAGGAGAGAAAACAAAGGACAGACTTGTAAGTATATTGACATAGGGTATTCAACACGGACTTTGCTAACTGAATATCCCTGAATGGACTGACTAAATGATACATGACTATTGGACTGTTATTTTGACTATGCTATGAACTCATAATGGAATAAACTATATATTTGATAGCACAAGCGTATCTGTCATTTTTACTGTATGTTAATAAACATACAAGCTTAGCTCACTCATTTATCTGTGTGCCTATCTGACTAAGCTGCACATTCTGTTTAGCTTGTCTCCCTAACCCTGGTTGGGGAAACCAGGCTTAACACTATGTATTCTTTAACATATTTTCATTCCCATGACATCATTCCCAACATTGCTAAAAAATACTCCTTTCAGTATTTGCCACTTCAGTTTCATCCCAAATACCTTCATCGCTTTTAATTCCAGTTACTCTGCTGAAGTTCTTTGTTTAATCCTCTTTACTCACTTGTAGAACATATGTTTTAATTCCATGAAAATCGTTCTGCATTCTCTGCTTCTTTTAATGATTGTTTCTTGCTTTCTTATCTACTATATCTACATTCAGGCATAATAAACTTGATAAATAATAATTTGCCTTATATTGTGATTTTTCACCTGATGACCTCATGGATAAACACCTCTGCTAACCTGCAGGGCTTTGGTCAATTGACGTATTCATTTGATCTTCTAAGACAGAGAAACTATCAATTTGGTTGCTTGCCTTAGATACACCCATATTACATGTAACCTTTTCTGCTAATATCTTAATAGAGTATTGATATACTATAGTATTGATCAGCACTGGAACATTTTGGTCATTATACCAACACACTTTGGCACAACCAAAGCCTACTGTGATGACCAGCTTGTTCTCATTATTCTATGCAAGCCAAGTTCTCTATCCTTACTACTAAGATTACTACTGCCGCATAGCCAAAAGACATACTTTAGTACTAAGTTTAAACATCATAACTATGATGGAAATAGCATTTTAGATTAACCCAACCCAAGTAATATATTAGCTAAAACCAATCACATTATTATGATTTTTTTTTTCATTTAACTAATTTAAAGCTTCCCATGTCCTATCCAAATAGATCTTGACATCCCACAGTTTCAAAAGTACGGATGGGGTATGGGCAATGGTGGGATTCAAAAACTTTTACCACCAATTCGGTGAGTGTGGCTTGGTGGGCACGTTTTGCACGCATGCACACACTTTGCATGCAGGTGCGCACCAAACACGCACTTTGCGCAGATGCAGAGGCATTCCAACTCACCTCCTACAAGCCTGCACGCTCCTGATCACTTCAGCAGCTGCCGCGCAAAGCAGCTGCACTTCAAAAGCAGAAGATATAGGTGAGTATGAGAGCCCGGGAAGCCGGGTGGACCCAACAGCACAGTGGTGGAGAGAACCAGTTCAGTGTCCACTGTTCATCACCACAACCGGCTCAGCAGAACCACTGGGTATGGATGGGTCTTTTGTTTGAAACAAGTCTAAAACTAAAACTGTGCTTAGGGGCTAAGCAGAGAATGATGCACAGTCAGAGACTCAAGACCACCTACGGAATCAAACAACCACAAGTGGAACGCTAAAAAAAATCTCATCTACTTTGAGGGCATTTTTTATTTCATGACTGAAACATCACAAAAAGTTTGGCTTGAATGTTCCATATTTACTGTTCTTGTTGCCTCTGCTAAATACACAACAATCTAGGATCTGTCCATCTGGTGCTTGTCACCCTTCATAAGATTCACTTTTGGGGAGGGTATGAATTAACATTTGCCAAAGCCCTAGCCAAGACTTCATTAAATCCCATATTAAACACTCTGTTATCTGTAATTTTAGATAATTTTACTTCATATAAACACAAACTATTCATCTTTCCAGTATAAACTGCTCTCTCTTTTTTGCATGCTAGTTATCAAATTGGATTTGGGGCTAGCTAATCCTCAACAAAAGTTAAGGTTTTTCACTAATCTACCTGATTAAATTCTCTGAAGTCAAACTTTTTGTTGTTTTTGTCCGGGGAAAGAAAGAATCACATTGCTCTGTCAAGAGACAATGGTTTGTCTTAGTGAGCGGATCTGTAATTATTCATCAGGAGTAAACAGCACTGCACTGAAGATTAGGAATGTGCCTGGATAGTCCACTATCTCAGCCAATGCAGTAGAGGCTATCTGTTGAGACGTTTATTACAGTGGCAAAATACATCCCTGTACAGGGAGCAGAAATAGCTTACATAGTCTAGGCAAATCAAGTTTTTAAAAAAAAAATCTTACCAAAATGGACAAATGTTTATTTGTTTACTCAATCAGAAACATCATGCTTAAAATAAGGTTTTCTGTATGACATAAAATTTAAAATATAAAATACAAAATTTAAATATGTACAAATTAATCAGATCTTTCCCAGAAACTAGCAACATTAATTGCATTCCGTCACACTGCCAGGAGGTCCTCAAGTATACACTGATGGGGCACCAATTCCACCCGCACTTTTTACAATTTTGTAAACAACAAACTAAAAGACTCAAGGTCCATCTGACCCCTGAAAGGACCTAATGGTAAAGACTGCAATTACAATAATATTAAAGCCAACCTCTTAAACACATTCTTTGGCTTAGTATTTGTAAACAGCAATGGATCATGCCCAGTATTTCCTAGTCAAACCACAGACAACTACAATGATCTAATACATGTCGATTTTACAGAAGACAATGTTGAAAAAGCACTATGCAACCTAAAACCATCTCTATCTATTGGACTGGACGGAATATGTGTCTATTTCTTTAAAAAGATACCCACTGCCATAGCAGAACCTCTAAGCATAATCTTTGAAAAAACTTTCAGGACCAGCTCCTTGCCAAAACTATGGTCACAAGCCACGGTCATCCCCATCTTCAAAAAGTGAACCTAGTTGAAAATTACACACCAATCTCTTTATGCTACGTCACCTGTAATGTCATGGAATCAATTATTAACCAATCCATCATCCTCCGCTTAGAAACAAACAACCTACTCTCTATTTGGTTTTAGGAAAAACTATCATGTAATCTGGACTTCCGGTTTGCCAGGCTTCGGCGGCGGCAGGGATTCGCGATCCTGCATGATCCCTGTTGCACTAGCCATCTTGGTGCCTCCGATCCCGACAGGTCTGGAAGATAAGGCCACCCCGTAGAGGCAGCCGAAGATAGGGGGGATCCGGATAGGGGTTTGGGGATGGAGCGGTGGTCTGTAATGGCTGCCTCAAAGAAGCCGGCAGCTGGACAAGATAGTGTTGGAGGAAGAAGGAGAAAGTTTTGAACTGAAAGTTCTTTTGCTGAACTGGGATCTTAAGATACATTTAACATCCTGAAAACTTTGATTTTTTGAATGATACTTTGTTTCCAGAGGAGATTTTTAAAACGGCAAATGGAAGTGCTGAAAGGGAAAGTTTACTCTCCTTCCTTACGAAGTTAACAAAGGGACATTGAAAAACCTGCTTTTTTATAGAAGGTAAAAATTTAAAGCTTTTTGTTCCAAGTGGGAAGGGAGAGGACAAAAAAAATCTATATTAAGATTTTGTTGGAGGAGATGCCTGGAAGATGTTGAGACTAGAAGTTAATTGCAATAAGGCTTTAAAATACAGGCTGGGTTTTTTCAACTGATATTACCCCAGGAAGAGAAAGTGTAAAGGGAAGAACTTTGTGCTCTGTTTGGACTGTTTGATGACTCTGAGATTTTGGGGAACTGTTTTAAGCTTTGAAGCTATCTTGGTTGTTTTAAGAAGAAGAAGAGGGAAAAAGAAAAAAGAAGAAAAGGTTTATAATGGCTTTATCTGTTGATGAACTAAGAAAGGAATATGGAAAAACAAAGAAAGAAGGCAAGGACACTTTGGAAGAAGCCTTTCATTTTTTAGAAATGGCACTTGCTATTTATCAGCAAACACAACAACTGATGGAGGAAACAGAAGAAGAAGAAGAAGAAGAAGAAGAAGAAGAAGAAGAAGAAGAAGAAGAAGAAGAAGAAGAAGAAGAAGAAGAAGAAGAAGAAGAAGAAGAAGCAGCCATCTTTAATGAATCCAAAAGTTTGATTAAGAAAGAAAGGAGAAAGAGAGGAAGGAAAATGACCTAAAAAAAAGACCTAAAAAAAACACCCAAGAAAGAGAAAAATAAGATGCAAAATCAATGCAATGTTAGAAAGCAAAAGAAAAGAGGAATACAACAGAGAGGGGAAACTAAAAAGGCGGAGATTAGGAGGGGGGGTAAAAAGGCCATTTGGGATAAGAAAGGAAGGGAAAGAGGGGGAAAAGCCACAAAGGTATGGAACAAGATGGGAAAAAGCAAAAAAAAATTAGGGATAAAGGGTAATGTACAACTTTAAAAAAAAAGATTCTGCAAGGTACATAAGATAGTATTATAGTATTTGTATTAGAAATAGAAAATTAGAATTCTATAAGATCTATAAAAAAAAGATTAAAATATTAAAATGCTTAATAATGATAGATTTTAAGATTTAATAAAATATTAAAGGGAATGTTTAAAACATTTAGTTCAATTATAGAGCTTAATTGACTATTGTGTTAATATTATTATAAACTTATTATTGCAGCATTTGTTTTTGAAATAGATAATTGGAATGTTACAAGATTTAACACTTAATTATGTACTTAATTATTTTATAGATTTACTATTTTCTCTTTTTCTTAAAATTTAGTAGGTAGAATGTACTAAGCAGAATCAGATTGGGAACTAGGTGTTATTTTAAATGTCAATTTAGGGGAACGATAGAAAGGCATCATACTTCGATTAGTGATCTTAGGAGAAATCCTTTTTTTATTATTATTATAGGGAATGAGATAAATGGATAATTGGAAAAGAATGGGCAAAAGATACAATGATTTAAATTAAGATGAAATAAATAAAATAGAATTAAGAAGAGTGAAAAGTGGGGAGAAGTTATATAGAAGATATAGAATGGTAAATAAGATAGGTAATGGTATATAAGATGAGCATGAATTTAATTGAAGTCAGTATAAAGAGAGGTAAACCGGGTCCAAGCCACTTTCTAAAAGAAGTTTTATGTTTTTGTGTTTTGTGTGTTTATGTTTGTTTGAGAATTAATAAAACCTTGGAGGAATGTCAGATGAGAATATTTGTAAACAAGTCACAGGGAAATATGAATATGATGACTATAAAATGAATAAATATAGAAAAGAAATATAATTGAATAAGAGTAAAGGGAAATAATGAGAAATTTGCTAAAAGATTGTTAGGGATACACCCTAGCAGAATCTGCACGGCAGGCAGGCAAATATGTGAGATAAATGTTTTTGTAGTTTACACTCAGTAAAATAGATACACTGTGCTAGTTAAATATTCCAGTAAGAGTTTTAGCATAGTCAAAACAGTCCATATATCATTCACTAGTTCAGTCTGTTTGGGGATTATTCAGTTGCAAAGTCCAGTGTCGAAAAAGAGGTCAGTAAACTTACAAATATCAGTCCAGTAGTATATCTCTTTGCAGTAGAGATATAAAGAAGTCAAACCTCCTTTCTTCCTTCAGCAGCAGGGAACACGCAGTTATCAAACCATCAATCCATCATCGTCAGCAATCCAGCAATACAGTAAGCTAGTAGGTTCTCTTGCTCCCTCTTATGGCGGTTTTACAACCGCACCCAAAATTACATGTTTTGCAGTTTAAAGTGACACACACTTAAATTCACTATCATAGTTTATATATATTATTTTACCCAAACTACATTAGGTAACCTTGTTATTCCTAACAAAGATATTTATGTGTCTATATGGAAATGGGATAGATTAAAGTTATGTTGTATAAAACAACGTTTTATATGCCTTGTAAAAATTTATAATGGAAAGAGGTTTTATGTTTTTAATGTTTAATGATGTTTTGTTTGTCTTTAAAATTAATAAAATTTCTTTCAAAAAAAAAACTATCATGTAATCTGCAACTCTTACACTGCAAAAACATATGGACAACACAACTCGATCAAGGCAAAGCAATAGACGCAATCTACATAGACTTCTGTAAAGCCTTTGATTCAGTGGTACACGACAAGCTACTCCTAAAACTAAAATCTTACGGTATCTCTGTATACCTGCATAATTGGATAGAAGCATTCCTGTCAAACAGACAATAAATGGTCAAAATTGGAAGTGTCCTATCAAATTCTGTACCTGACAATAATGGTGTCCCCCAAGGCAGTGTTCTAGGACCAACTCTCTTCATACTGTACATAAATGACCTCTGTGATCATATCAAGAGCAACTGCGTTCTCTTCACTGATGATGTAAAGCTATTCAACACCACAGACAATACTACTACCCTTCAAAAAGACCTTGACTATGTATCAGAATGGTCAAACAAATGGCAACTTCAAATCTCAAACAAAAAAATGCTCTGTCCTACATATTGGCAAAAAAAATCAGAAAATAAAATACAGGCTGAATAGTCAAGACCTTGTTGATAATCCAAATTCTGTCAAGGATCTTGGAGTACTCATCTCTAATGACCTAAGTGTTAGAGCCCACTGTAACTACATAGCCAAAAAGGCATTAAGAGTTGTTAACCTAATCTTACGTAGCTTTTTCTCTGATAATATTACACTAATAACTAGAGCATACAAAACATTTGCTGGACCCATTCTCAAATACAGCTTATCAGTCTGGAACTCACATTATGTATCTGATATTAACAGTAGAGAAAGTCCAGAAATATTTCACAAGAAGAGTTCTCCACTCCTCTACTCGTTGCAGAATACCTTATGCCACTAGATTCAAAATTCTAGACTTAGAAAACCTACAACTACGCCGCCTTCAGTCCGATCTAAGTATAGAATATAAAATCATACCTTACAATGTCCTACCTGTCAATGAATACTTCAGCTTCAACCATAACAATACAAGATCAAACAATAGATACAAACTCAAGGTTAATCACACCAAACTTGATTGCAGGAAATACGACTTAAGCAACAGAGTGGTCAATGTCTGGAATACTCTACTTGACTCTGTGTTTTTTCCGCAAACCCCCAAAACTTTAACCTTAGACTGTCTACTATTGACCTCACCCCTTTCCTAAGAGGTCTGTAGGGGGCATGCATAAGCACACCAACGTGCCTATCGTCCCTGTGCTATTGTTTCTTTTATATATATATATATATATTATTTTTCTTGTATGCATCCATGTATTCATAACTATGTTTTTACTTATACCTATTATTTTGTAAGCAATTGACAAATAAAAATAAAATTAAAAAATATAAAAAACAAAGGGCAGGTATATATTTGTGTTGTGCTCTACATCTGCAAAGAGCAGAAACCACTGGATATTCCCCATTTGTTCAGGGTGTCTCCAGGCCTTGTTGTACCCATGTCCAGTCTATTCAATGATTTCCATACTTCCCAGCTTTCATCAGATCCAAGTGCCAGCTCTTCCATTGGTTCCATCCAATGTTGGTTCTAAGTAGCTTGCCATAGACACACTTTGCTTTCAAATTCTTCAGTCTTCTGTCAACCTAAAAAAACTGGATTTCAGTCTCTGCAGAGCTGGTTATAGGGATTGAGGGGGGAGGTGTGTTGTCTAGATATTTGATTGTTTGAGTTTTTCTAAGTATGGTGCTGCTTCTCTGTGAGTAACAGACAAATGAAAATGAGCAAATGTTTTCCTGTTTCTGCCAGTTCGGAGTGCACTGAAAGATGTTATGTCATTAATTTTCCATGTTTCATATTTTGAAATATCCATATTAACCATTAAAACCTGAAGGGTCTGCTTAAATCTTTTGTCTGTGATTTGGAGGTGGAATGGGCTGGAATGGGGTAGAAAAGACATATTGTAATTGGATAATATTAAAAAGCTTGTATGATTTGTAATCTACTGTTATCAATATTTCCTAGATGTTTATTTGTTATTTTTATTTTACATGTTCCTGATGCTTCTTGCTATGCACATTGTGAATTAAAAAAAAAATCTAAAGGATTGGAGAAAGCAAGACAGAAAGAGAGAGGTAGAGAAATAAATGAATGGATACAACATCAATTATTATTTCAAAAATTCTTCTTTGTCATTGTTCCTTGAACAACTATCTATTCTATACATGAAATATATCGTCCAGCCTTCCTCAACTCTGGTGTTTTCTATGCTGTCTATTTCAGATATTGAAGTCCAACACATCTAGAAAGCACCACATTGCACAAAACTGGACTTTTACAATGGTGTGATGAAGAGTCTCAGCCAATATCCAATCTGGATATGCATTCATATTTATATGAATAGATGATTGTGGCAATGTAACGTTTTTTTCATAGGTATACTTGGGGAAAGCTTTTGGATCTGAAAATTTTGTTTTTCAATTATTAAATTTTGATAAACAGATCATTTGTTCAATATTTGTTCAGCATGTGAGCAGACTGAATTAATATTTTTCTCCTTAAAATTATGGCACGCACCCCAGCATCACGTTTTTTATTTGCATAATATTCATTGGTTGGATTATTTATTTTGTGTATATGTGTGTGTGCCTTTGAGTCAGTTTCTGATTTCGAGCAGCTCCTTGGACAAGTCTCCGCCGTTTCCTTGGCAAGATCTTTTGTGATTGTCTCTTTCCTAGGGTTGAGAGAGAAGGACCAGCCCAAAGTCACCCAGCTGGCTTTGTGCCTAAGGCAGAAACTCATGGTCTCCTGATTTCTAGCTTGGTACCTTATATACTCTACCAAAACGGGTCTTCTCACATAATAGTGTACGGGCTCTGCTAATCTTTGAAGTTTTGCTTTACTTCAGTTGAAGTTTCATTTGAAACTGTCCACCCTAAAGCTGCTTGGTAAAGCAACACAATCCACTCTCTTCTCTATTATCATTACTTTGACTGCTCCAAGATTGCCTCTGCAGCCTTGATCAGCACCTGTAATAAGCTATTGCTGATGGAGGCAGTGAGCCAACATGAAGGAAGCTGCACACCCTCTCTTTGCTTCACTGATTTGTTTCTGTGGCATGGAATTCCTGTTGACAGAAATCAAAGCTGTCTCTGTGTCTAGACATCAGCAGTTGATGATAATGAACAAGCAGACACTTAGATAAAAAAAAAATCTATTTTATTGAACTGAATTAGTAATCACATACTTAGAGAGAGAGAGAAAAAACAGGCACTTAAATCTTGTCTTATGGCTGAATAAGCAACATTTATGTGCTGAAGCAAGATTCTATGTGAAGCTAATCAGATTGGCTCCATTTGTCATTAACTGCTCTTAATTCCTTTCTGCTGCTTAAATTATGAATGTAGTAGCAGCGCATTTACTAAGAGATCAAAAAAAGCAAAGTGATCAGTGGGAGTCATTCCTCTCCTGAATAAGTTTTTTAAAGCCTTTTATATGCCTTGACTATCTTATTTGCTATATCATACGAAGAGGAACGAATGGAGTGGGGTTTTTTTTAATATAAAATGGTCTTAATTTATATACCATTGCAGCATCATACAAATGGCTTACAAACTTCAATCTGCTTTTCCAGGTGTAAGGCCGCACTTTCTGAATACATCCTATTTCTGTCTTTCCAGGTTTTTCTTTGCTATATAAGGATTGGATCTATCTTCTCTTACTAATTGATCAGGGTCACATTTTATTAGTGGGACAGAGGAAAAAAAAGAGACAACCTGTGCTTTTGTATTCGTGCTGTGATCCTAAGTGTTGTCTATGCAATATAATTAATAAAGTGTGAGCTTGGAGTAAGTGCAGGGTTCTGGCCCTGCACTTCTGGCTGTTAAGCGGCCGGACCGGATTGGTCCGTTCTGGGGAATCCGATTGGCCCTTAACAGAGAGTTCTTATTGGTTATAAAAGCTAGCGTTCCTAGCTTGTTATTGGTTAAACGTTACAAGGTTTGCCTATATAAGGCGGGTTTTACTGATGTTAAATGAGCAAGTCATGATGTAAATAAAGAGCTGAAGTTCACCGTTCAGAAGCTTGTCTCCATTCTTTCTCACCCATGCTCAAACTTAACACTGGCGATGAGGATGGGATGTGGAGACATCTGAACCAACAAAACTTCGAAGAACACTGAGCACGTGACAGACGACGCCAACAACGGAACCATGTCCGGCGGCATCGTACCACCCGCTCCGTTCGATCCATCACAAGAAGACTGGGAGTCTTACATGGATCGTTTCCAAATGTTCCTAGAGACGAACAATTTAAAGGACACCACAGCCAGGAAGAAACGGGCGGTGTTCCTGACGCATTGCGGTCCAACCGTATTTAAGATAGCTAAGGCACTAGCCAAACCCCGAGAAGTGAAGGCCATGGACTGGGATGACCTCGAACCTATCCTGCAAGACCACTATGCCCCGACCGTGCCTACGCTGTGAGATGCCACGAGTTTTATCAAAGAAGCCAGCGAAAGGGAGAGAGCGTAGCCGACTTCATAGCAGACCTCCGAAATTTGGAAGGCCTCTGTGGATTCACCAATCTAGAAGAAGCACTAAGAGATCGCATAGTTCTGGGATTAGATGCACCAAGCGTCCAAAGCAAGCTGATGGCGAAAGGCAACATCAGCCTTGCCGACGCCATTGCCGATGCTACCGCAGCGGAAGCAACCAAGAAGTCGGCTGCACAACTACGCCAAAACTGCACTCCGGTACCACCACTGGCCAGCGAAATCTCACCTAGTTCAGAAGGGCAGCTTGCGACAACGCACCACAAGGACCTCTCTTCATTGTCAGACAGCAACGAAGAAGGGATCCATCGACTGCGGTCCGACCGGGACCCTCGGCCAAAGCCCTTACACCCTTGCGCTGGCTGTGGAGCCAACCATGCCAGATCCGAATGCAGATTCCGCGACGCACTCTGCCATGAGTGCGGGAAATGAGGCCACATCGGCCGGGTCTGCCGCAGCTTGTCAGGACCCAGCCAGACCTCAAAAGGGGCTAACTATTGCCAATCGACAGGAAACCGTCCTGAAAGGCGAGAGCCAGGAAACCACTCCTACAGAAATCGAGCTTTGCAGAGAGAAGAGGCTCACCATACTATCACTATCGGTCACGCCTCAGCCTTGGACACTAAGAAAATCTGAGTCACGGTAGCCATCGAGAACCAGCCTTGCCACATGGAGGTCGACTCGGGATCGTCCCTCTCGATGGTGTCATGGAAGACACTCAAGCAACTCATCCCCACAATTCAACGCCAAGATCTCCATTTCCAACGCCTCATCCTCAAGGACTACCAGGGGAATCGAATCCCTGTTGTTGGGTCCTGCCGAGTCCGAGTCTCTTTCAAGAAGCACACAGCATACTTACCTTTAACGGTCATCGATAGAGATAGGCCTAGCCTACTGGGCCTCCAATGGTTCGTGCCACTTGGCATTGAAGTGGCCGGTGTAAACTGAGTCGGTGGCTGTGACTGGGAGGAAGACCTTATTTCTGAGTCCAGGGACATCTTCGCGGACAGCTTAGGCGAGTACAAGGGGACCCCGATCTCATTCAGATTAGATCCAAAAATAGCTCCCATTCGCCTAAAGCCCCGTCGAGTTCTGTTTGCCTTAAAATCGAAAATCGACGAACAACTCGACAAACTGATAGCTCAGGGGGTGTTGGAGCCCATCGATCACTCCCTGTGGGAAACCCCTATTGTAACACCCATTAAGCCAGATGGGTCAATCCGAATTTGTGGGGACTACCGGGCCACTTTGAACCATGCCCTGCAGCAGAACGCATATCCAGTTCTGATGGTGCAGCACCCCCTCCATTCCCTGGGGGGCGGGAAAGTTTTCACTAAATTGGATTTAGCTCAGGCATATCAGCAATTACCAGTAGATGAAAAAACGGCACAGGCCCAAACTATTGTGACGCACCGAGGTGCCTTTAAATGTACCTGACTGCAATTCGGAGTAAGTGTAGCCCCGGGGATTTTTCAGAGCCTTATGGAAAGGTTATTGCAAGGGATTAAGGGCATGGTCCCCTATTTTGATGATGTATTCATTGCAGCCCCTACAAAAAAAATCTTACAGGACCGGTTAAAATTAGTCCTAAAAAAATTCCAAGAGGCCGGTCTTAAGGTTAAAAAAAACAAATGTAAATTGTGTACTGACAGTGTTGAGTTTTTAGGGTACCTGATTGATAGCCAGGGCATTCACCCTACCGAAAGTAAATTAAAAGCGATCAAAAACGCTCCCAGGCCAAGAAACAAGGCCGATCTCCAGGCATTCCTAGGCCTCATCAATTTTTATAATGTATTTTTACTGCACAAAGCAACTGTCGCTGAACCGTTACACTGATTGTTAGATAAAAAAGCAATTTGGTTATGGGGTTACCGTGAAGAACAGGCGTTCCGAAATGTTAAAAAACTGCTCACTTCTGACTCTGTACTCATACAGTATAACGAGACTTTGCCGTTAGTTATAACCTGTGATGCATCGCCTTTTGGGGTGGGCGCCATTTTGAGCCACGTACTGCCTAATGGGAACGAAGCCCCTGTTGCATATTTTTCAAAGACTCTTTCAAAAATGGAGCGGAACTATGGACAAATTGATAAAGAAGCCCTCGCAATTGTCTCAGCCGTGAAAAGATTTCACGAATACGTGTATGGTAGGGTTTTTACTATTGTGACTGACCACAAGCCGTTATTGGGGATAATAGCCGGAGATAAGCCAACTCCCTACATATTATCCCCTAGGATGACCCGATGGTCAGAATTCTTAGCTGCTTATAACTATCGGCTAAAATACCACCCGGGGAAGGCCATTCCCCATGCTGACGCATTGAGCCGAGCACTGCTTCCAGAGACTCTCGACGATCCGGCACCAACGGTAACCACATTGCAAATCGAAGTGCTCAACTCGCCGCCACTGACCGCCTGAGATATCGCAAGAGAAACCAAACACGACCACACCCTAGCACAAGTCCTAGGCTGGGTAGAACACAGATGGCCATTGGACCAGTTATCAGATGACTTCACACCATTCAAATCTCGACAGACAGAACTCTTCTCCCAGAAAGGCTGTGTCATTTGGGGCGATAGAGTCGTTATTCCAGAACGGCTCCGAAAAACGCTGCTGAGAACTTTGCACGATGGCCACCCCGGCATCGTGCGAATGAAAGCCCTTGCACGAAGCTATGCATGGTGGCCGGACATTGACAAGCAAATCGAACAGTGGGTTAAAGCTTGTCCCAAATGCCAAGAAGTCAGCAACGCCCCACCAAAAGCCATGCCTACTGAATGGGAGACACCACATGGACCCTGGTCCCGAATTCACCTGGACTTCGCAGGGCCAACTAAGGGCCACACCTTCCTGCTTACCGTCGATGCCTACTCCAATTGGCTCGAAATTCATCGCATGACGACTACGACCTCCGAGGCGGTCATCCAGATTCTAAACAGACTCTTTGCAACCACAGATTACCAGACGTCCTGGTATCCGATAATGGCCCACAATTTACTGCACTAGCTTTCGAGCAGTACCTCGCTGACCGCGCCATCCGCCATGCGCTCACCTCGCCTATGCACCCTGCGACCAATGGCTGAGCAGAACGCATGGTTCAATTTGTGAAGAAAACCTTGCAAAAGGTAGACTGTGACAACATTGATGACAAGGTCAACCAAATCCTCTTCTTGCAACACATCACCCCACATAGCGTCACCAACAAAACTCCCGCTGAACTGCTAATGGGACGAAAGCTCCGCTCCCACCTTGACCGGTTGCACCCTGCGTATGAACCAGAGAAACCACTAGGATCCAGTGGCCGCTGTCACACCTTCCAGGTAGGAGACCTGGTTTATGCAAAAAACCTATCGGGCAACCCGTTGTGGGTGGAAGCGACAGTAGTACGTGTAACCGGCCCTTGATCCTACCTCGTGCAATGCCTTGACGATAAACTTTGGAAACGGCATATCGACCAATTACGGTCGCGGCTTGCAGCGGCCAGTTCACAATTCCCCTATGACCAAACTGGGGGGGGGAGGTACGGAAGAAGATGAAGCCCTAGTAAACCCGTTCGAAGGAAACGACGATTTTATAGAAACTCAGGAAGCGGAGCCAGAGGGAGAAACGTTTGCACCTCAGGGAATCGCGGAAAATGTGGGCAACGACGTAGAAGTGAACTCTGAACCAGAGACAGCCCCACTGCCAGACAACGATCTACCTCAGCAGGATTGCAACCAACCGATACAACGAAAATCAAAGAGACTAAAAAAACAACCGTCCTATTTAAGGGACAATGTAACTGCGTCCTGAACTAAGGAACCAGGGGGAAGGGGTGTTGTGTATGCAATATAATTAATAAAGTGTGAGCTTGGAGTAAGTGCAGGGTTCTGGCCCTGCACTTCTGATTGGCTGTTAAGTGGCCGGACCGGATTGGCCTGTTCCGGGGAATCCGATTGGCCCTTAACAGAGAGTTCTTATTGGTTATAAGAGTTAGCGTTCCTAGCTTGTTATTGGTTAAACGTTATAAGGTTTGCCTATATAAGGCGGGTTTTACTGATGTTAAATGAGCAAGTCACAATGTAAATAAAGAGCTGAAGTTCACCGTTCAGAAGCTTGTCTCCATTCTTTCTCGCCCATAAATATCTAGAAAGGGTTGCAAGGTTTTTTTTCACACATACCACTGCTGCTCTAAAGCATACCTGCCACATGTTCTTACTGAAATACCCATGAAAGCTCAAGCTTAAATCTAGGCCTAAAGAGCCAAAGAAGAAAACAAAGCAACCATTTCTGCAAGTAGCAAAGAATGCATATTTTAATGATATAGTTGGCCTTCAGCACAGATCAATTCACGTAAGCTATGAAAACAATCTTATATCAATACTCCCTTTGCTTCCTTTCTAACCCATAGCTAAGAATTGCCCTGGAGGGATACAACATAGGAAAATTTGCCTGCCAGTTCATCACCGTGGCATGGCTATGGGAAAGCATCCTCCCAAATTAGAGGTGCTATCACAGGAGACTGTGAGAGAATTGTTTTGTTGGCTACAGCAAGCATGTTTGCATAAACCATAATCACAGTGGATTGCAAACTTGATTAAGAAGTGGACCAGTGCTGCTATTCTAACAGAGTGTTATTTAAATGCAAGCCTGGTGAACTCCTACTGTGAAGGCTCCTGGGGGCAAGTGTTTCTTTCATACTGAAAAAGCAACAAGCTCTCTGTTTTGTTTTCCACACATGCAACTGTGTCAGAGCATCTCCTATAGGACACAAAACTAAGCACAGCAGGCTGCACTATGTGCTCTTAAAAACGCTCCAAAGCACAAAAAGAAATATTCAGATATAAAATTTCTCCCCTTTGCTTCTGGAACATTGGTGTATGCAAAATCAGGAGAAAAAAACTCCCCATATACAGCAGCTTGTAATTGTCTTGATCGCTTAAGGATCAAAGGATCTCTTAACAAGGAATAAGTGCAAGATGCCATTATAAGTTTTCCTTCACCCAAAATATGGCTGAGGGTGCTGATAGCGCTTTCTCTAACCATGAAGTTGTTGACAATCTAAACCAGGGGTGTCAAACTCGATTTCATTGAAGGCCACATCAGGGTTGTGTTTGACCTTGGGGAGGCCAGGGGGTGTGGTCAGGGTGGGTGTGGCAAGCATGGCATCACTTGTGTCTGGGGCACCTGTGGCAGCCTGAGTGCTCTGCCAGCGAAGCTCCGTATTTGGCTGGGCTGGCCTCCTGCAACCCTCTGCCAGTGAAAACAGCTCAGGAGGGCCAAGCACAGCCTTTGCAAGCTCCATTTCTGCTGGTAGAGGCACCCTGGGCTGGTCCTTCTCTATTTCCAGGGCAGCCCTATGGGCCTGATCTAAGCACCCCATGGGCTGGATCCGGCCCCTGGGCCTTGAGTCTGACACCCCTGATCTAAACAAATATCCAGAGGTAATAATGTGAAAGGATGTGGTTAATAAAATCACCACATATTAATAATTCTGTTGAACTTTTAATATGATCTAGAACATACAATCACAAGCTTGGAAGGGACCTCAGAGGTCTTTTATCTAGTCCAGTTGTCCCCAACCTTTATGGTTAGCTGGCCTGGCAGCAGGAGAGGGGAACTAGCCCATGCAAGCGGTGAGTCAGTGCATGCGTGGTTGGGCCCACCGCTCATGTAAGTAGAGCTATATACACATACACCAGCCCACCATTTGTGCAAGTACAGATGTGCGTGCGCTAGCCTGCCACTTGTACAGCCCACTTCCAAACCAGCTACGTCCTGGGAGTGGGCTGTGGAATGAGGGTTGGGGACCTCTGTTCTAGTCCAATCCCCAGCTCAAGACAAAGAAACCTTATACCATCCCAGGCAAATGGCTGTCCAGTCTAATTTGGGGGGGGGGGATCTTCAATGATGGAGCACCAACAGTTCCAGGAGGCAAGCTATTCCACTGATGAATTGTTCTCACTGTCACAAAATTTCTCCTTAATTGTAAGTCGGATATCTCTTTAACAAGCTTCTGCCCATTACTTTTTATCCTGCCCTCTGGTGCTTTGGAGACTATCAATCCCCTCTTCTCTGTGAGAGCCCCTCAAGTACTAAAAGACAGGTATGTCCTCCTAATCTTTCTGGTTGGTAGGCTAGGCATATCTAGCTCCATCATGATACATTTTAGCCTCCAGAGCCATTATCAACTTTGTTTCTCTTCTCTGTACACTTTCTAGTGTCTCAGCATCTTTGTTGTATTGTGGTGACCAGAACTGTAAGGAAATATTTGTAGTTCAGGGTTGAAATGAGAATCCTTGTTGCTTTTTGAGCTTGGTTGTTTTCTTGAAGATGTTTCATTACCCAAACTAGGCAATAATATCAGTGCTCCATCCAGCCACCTCATTCTCTGTTGTCCCCTTCTTCTTTTGCCCTCAATCATTCCCAGCATTAGGCTCTTCTCCAGTGAGTCCTTCCTTCTCATTAGGTAGCCAAAGTATTTGAGTTTCATCTTTAAGATCTGGCCTTCTAAAGAGTAGTCAGAGTTGATCTCCTCTAGGACTGACAGGTTTGATTGCCTTGCAGTCCAAGGGACTCACAAGAGTCTTTTCCAGCACCATAATTCAAAGGCCTCAATTCTTTGGTGTTCAGCCTTCCTTATGGCCCAACTTTCACAGTCATACATTGCAAAATCATAGCCTTGACTATATTTTTGTTGGCAGGTTGATATCTCTGCTGTCTAGATTTGCCATAGCTTTCCTCCCCAGGAGTAAGCACCTTTTAATTTATTGGCTATGGTCCCCATCTGCGGTGATCTTGGATCCCAGGAAAATAACATCTGTCACTACCTCCATTTCTTCCCCATCTATTTGCCAGGAACTGAGAGGACAGGATGCCATGGTCTTAGTTTTCTTAATGTTGAGTTTCAAGTCAACTTTGCACTCTCCTCTTTTACCTGCATCAAGAGGCTCTTTAGTTCCTCTTCACTTTTTGCCATTAGAGTGGTATCATCTGTATAACTGAGGTTGTTGATATTTCTCCCGGCAATTTTAATTCCAATTTGTGATTCATCTTTATATTTGTTATTTTGAAAGTATTGTCAATGCTTCTTTCTTTAAGCCAGCCAAGATACTCAGGACAAGATGTTCCATATACAGCTTCTAAATATTCTGCCAGAAGATGAGAATAGCAAGATCTCAGCTATTCTGCTATTGATTGCAATATTTGCAACATCACATAATCTGGCAGTTCACTACCAAGACACTGTAGAGCTATGGAGATTGCTGCCAGATACTCCTACACCTTCAGCAGCATTACTCAGGGATCATGCATCCCTATTTCTGATTCAGGTATTACTGAGAAATTCAGGTATTACTGAGAAATATCTTCAACATATATTTTTATTTATTTATTCATTCATTCATTTATGTATTTATGTATTTATTTATTTTATACAATTATATAATTTAAATAAAATAAATTATATATTTAATGTGAACAATGTTTATTTTATTTTAAAGATATTTTAAATATCTTCAACATATTGACAGCACCTCATCCCCAAACTCTAATACCTGCCACCAGTAATTTCATATATATATACTGTGTATGTATGTGTGTGCGCGCACGCATTGTTTAAAGCTATCCCTGCAAGAAGAAATTAAACCAAGAGAGTAGAATTAAAGCCAACATAGTTATCTTCACAAAGACATGCTAATAATACATGTTACAATGCTATCTCACAAAGACATGCTAATAATACATGTTACAATGGATAATGCAGTAATTAATGGTAACCTGATTCACTAAAAGATCCAGCACGATCAAAAGAGTTATATTCCCTTCTGATTTTTTTTCCTTCAGGACCAGTGGTGGTATTCTACCGGTTCGGCATGGTTCTGCCAAGCTGGTTGCGGATGAGTAGCAGAGACTAAACCGGTTCTCTCCACCACGCTGCTGTCGGGCCCACCTGCCCACCCGGATTCCCATACTCACCTTTATCCTCTGAATTTGAAGCTCATCTGCTTTGCGCAGTGACATGCGGCAGCTGCTGAAGTGACCAGGAGAGTACAGGCTTTCAGGAGGTGAGTTAGAATGCCTCTGTGCCTGCGCAAAGTGCAATTTGGCACACGCACACAAAATGTGTGCATGCACTCAAAGTATGCCCACCAAGACATGCCCACAGAACTGGTGGTGAAAAATATTTGAATCCCACCATTGTTCAGGAGGTCACCTTGGAGACCAGGGCTGAATCAAATCCCAAAACTGAGGAATTCAGACTGAAATGGATCAGACAATGAAGAAAATATTTCTCAGTAATGTCTACATCTGTGTGGACATTATCCTCCAATATCTTGCTCTAGCTTGTGACTGGCAGTAATTACTCCTGAATCTAGAGAAGGCTTTTAAGGTGTTCTTTAAGGCCAACAACTGTCATTTCATCACAAAGAAACATTCACTACTCCCCTGGATAGCTAGAGTCAAGAGAACATGTTGTAGAACAGAGAGCTAAAAGTGTCTTGTTCTTATTCTTTGACCTAAAAAAAATAACTGAAAGTGATCTTATATAACTGGATCAGATAGTTCACTGAATAACTTGCTAATTCTGTAATAAAAGCAGCATGCAAGTCAGCATGAAGACAAGTGATTTTCGTCCTTGAAGTGCCTTGCAAATTTGTCACGGGAGGCTTCTAGCCCTGCATAAGATTATCTGGGCAGAAGACAGCAAATCTTTGATCACTGTACAAAGCACTGTTGGACTTCTACTTAAGGACAATATGGAGACCATAAAACCTTCTTTGGTTCATTAATTGCGGTGGAGTAGGCATAATGATGTGTTGTCACATGCCAGATCAATCTTATGCTGCCTGTTGAATCACCTGCTCCCTAATTTTTCCTTTCATTCCCAAGGCATCCCCAAAAACCAGATAAAACCACAAATTCCATAATGCCTGAGACTGAATTTGAGTATGTTCATGTCAATGGATTGGGTAAACATTTTAATTCTGATTCATATCTATTGGTTTTTCCACTGAGCTCTATTTTTATTGGCTTGAATTTAGGGAGTCCCTCTATGATTAGGCTTATTCACCATCAAAAGCAAAGAATGAGCAAGTATTTTGAAATTAAATGAATAGAGGCATATTACATTCTTCATTTTGTTGTTATTGAAAGAATATTAAACTGAACTCACACCAGAATTGCATTCATCTCTCTCTAGGACCCATCAAACATTGCTAAGAGGAGGACTGAAGTAAAATAGAGGTTTTAGCTTTTCTCTGAAACAAAATAAGATTGATCCAGACTTGTTCTGAGAGGAATATATTTATGGGCCATCTGCTGTGAAAAATATGTTTATAGGTCATTTCCCTATTATCTATTCCTTTGCAAAGCAAATAGCACAGAATTGACATAATAATCCTAAATAACCCTACTCCAGTGATGGCTTCCTTCCCACGTCGCATGGCAAAAGTGTGCATGTGTGCTCTTGTGCCTGCACCCATGATGCAATGCATATGTGAGTCCCCCGCTCCCCTGTACATGCAAGCACGATCCCCTGTGCATGCACCATGTGGTCTGCGCATGCACACGCAAACCCCCCACACACCGCATGCCTCTGCCTATGTGTGGGTGTCTCCCCTGAATGCGTCTCCCCCGCACATGCATGGCAGATACCCGACAATCAGCTGGCTGATGGGGTGCATGCATATGTGCAGTGGGGCTCTTCCGGGTGACCTCTTGCGTGCCACTTCCGGCACGTGTGCAATAGGTTCACCATCATGGCCTTGGCTAATTTCAGTTGGATAAATTATGCTCAATCACTTCTGTTTCAGTATATGAATTAGATAGTATATGGTAATATATTCAGGGACTGCCTCATCCCTGAATACTTAAGGCAAAGCTACAGAAAGTTGTAATCATGTTCAAATGGATCTGATTCAGTTATCTACCTGACTGGAAACCCTGTATTACTTGGGCACCTGATCACCGTAATATATTTGTTGGGTCACATGTAACTGGATGAGACTCAACCCAAGCATGTCAGGGTACTGAAGTTAGATCAGGGCACATGCACTTAAGCCATGATTGGAAATCTCTAGCATCTAAATGGGTCTATTTTTTTTCCCTATTTAAGAAATTTTGAAATAAGATTCATATTTTAATACAGAAAATTCTTAAAAGGAAGATAAAGGTGAAACCAGAAACTTTTCTTTTGGGTTTAAAAAAAAAAGACTTAGATTTTTACTTTTATTTTTATTTTGGAATTTTGGTTTTATGTATGTTGGTGGTAGCAAAACTACTGAAGGCAGAAAAAAATGGAAAGACACTTCAATTCCTCCCATGGGCAAATGGCTACAGAAGTTGATGGAGTTGGCAGAGATGGTTAAATTGACCACTTTGATCAAAGAAAAGAATATAAGTACTTTTGTTGCTATGTAGAGACCGCTTCTAGACTTTGTGCTTGAGTTGAAAAAAAATGAAAGTTTGATTTTGAGTTTTACTGTTTAAATTGATTTGTTATTATAGAAATAACTATGATTATCATGGAAAAGTAAAAAGTTGAGGTTCAGTGTTAATGCTTTATTCTATTGTAACAGAGGGAGTTGGAAGTCAATGCGTTTTTTCTTTTCTTCCTCCCCTCCTCACTTGTCTTTCCCCTTCCCCACTGTGTCTTACTATTTACTTTTGTATTTTATTCTATAATCTAATAAAATGTTTAAATCAATAATTTTTCCCCGTTTCGTTGTTTCCAATTCACAGAAACTGCCTGTCCCTGTAGTTTTCTTGGCAAGGCTTTTCAGAAGTTGTTTGTCCTTGCCTCCTTTCTAGGGCTAAGAGGAAACGACTGGCCCAAAGTCACCCAGCAGGTTTTGGATCAAAACAGGATTAGAACTCACAGTTTCCTGTTTTCTAGTTTGATGTCTCCACCACTACACCAAACTGGCTTTAATGAATAGCTCTCTTATGAAGATATAAATCCATATTGTAGAAACAGTATTTTAGCATTGCTAATCTACATTTCTGTGGCTAGATTCAAACACAGAATTTATGCAACCTCATATGGCTTTCTATTTAGTGTTCTAAGTTTCTTACCTTTAACACAGGTTTATATAATTCCTAAAAACAATTTCATCTATGACTTGGAGTATCATATTCACAATAATATGAAGTACACAGCTATTAATTCTGAGCAGAAGGAAATAGAAGCCTAGAAAATAAACATGGCACTTCACACTGCATAAGTGTTGCCTTTTGTAAATAGCCTGTTCAGTTTAATATAAATGATAGTGCCTACCTTGATAAAGATTCTATTGTGAAAACTTAAAAGAAGATTTTTTTTGATGTTTCCAGTTGTGCTCCTAGGCATATTTATTTGAGAGTCAATTGCACTGGACTTGATTTATTTTCAAATAAACAGGACTATGTATTTTTTATTTTAACACTAACTAAAATCCTTATCTTCAGTCTAGATCTTGAGAGGAATGTTCTCATTAGCTCCTTCTGGTGTAACTTCTAGCTTCCTATATCAACCTTAGCTCTGCTCCTTTGCTTTCCTGTTAGGTCTGTCCTGCAGACCGGACCTAGTCACTATTATCTTCAGTTCATTGGCCTCCTTGTCTCTCCATTCTCAAGTAGGACAAAATGAATCATTGCTGTAGCAGTTGATTTGGGACTTCCCCAAACAGTTATTTTGTCAGTTAAGCCATTTTGTTACAAGATGGGTGGCAAATAAATTTACTAAATTAAATACATAAATTATATATATTCTCTCTCTCTCTCTCTCTCTCTCTCTCTCTCTCTCTCTCTGTGTGTGTGTGTGTGTGTGTGTGTGTGTGTGTGTGTGTGTGTGTAAAAACAGTGCCATACTAACAAAATTAGGCTTGGATTTCTTTTGATTTTGGGTAATGAGGAACTTTGCTTAATGTCTTAAACTAACTTTGATCTCAGGTTAGATTCCTCTTTCAAATTTGCTACACAACTAATCACTTCTAAAGATGCTTCCTAGGGTTACTGCAGAGTTTTGTACTAGTCACAAAAACTGGATGAAATCTAATTTCTTCTTTCCTCTACAGTTCCTAATACCACAACCAACCTGACACCCTCAAATCTGCTTGCAAGGGAATCCCCAAACACCCAAAAGCAGTTTTTTTAAAAATATATAAGGGCTTCATATCTTATAAGACCATCTTGTATATCAATGAACAATAAAAATGTATAATGGAATGGAATGGAATTAAACTGCAATAAAAATTGTATTTATAAATATCTCCATCTCTTTTTCATTTTAAGAATGCAATCCAAAGTGGGATACCCATTTTATAAAGTGTAGTAACCAACATTAAAAATGTGGGGGGGAGAGGATTTTAAAGCTATTTTTGCTGCCTCCTAGCTGATGTGCTTTTTTAGCCTCTTTATTTTGGTTGGTATGATTAGCAGCCATAACTGAGTGGCTGCCACACTCTGTTGTTATTACAGCTACAAGAATGCAAGGGAAGGGCGCACAATGATATGTCATGCTAGTTGCCTGGGCAACAAAATAGTCATCATTGGTATGAAGTATTAAAAGCCCTGTTACAGAAGATGTTTCAGGAGAATATAATATTCAGGGTGTTTTATTGGCAATACAAATATTGCTAGGTTCAATAAGTTGGCTAAAAAAATTAGAATGGGTGGGGTTTTATTCTCCTGGCCTCATCTAATATTTTTTGCAGAGTAGCCTCTGGACCCCCAACCTATTGTCGAATCCTTAGCCTTTGTTTAACCCGGCCTCCCACCCACCCCCCAAAAAACCCAGCTTGTTTACACAAAGACTTAGCAAACCTATGTTACAAGGTTTGTAGCAACTAAACTGTTCCTCAACTTACAGTTGATACATCAACATACATAAGTCATCCTTATTTGTTTTTTGTTGCTTTTCATTCATCCATGAACTGAACTGATAACAAAGAAGCTTGTTTAAGATAATTATAACACTGTCCGCTGACTCTTCATCAATCTGGAACCATAACTTGCAGGCACATTGCATTGCAGCCACACTAGTTGAAGAGCAATTCCAACTCTTAACCCAAAGAAAAACTGGGTAACCCTATGTCAATTTTTTTTTTAAAGACAATTAGAGTTCTGAGTGCTAGGGACTGTCCAAACCACCACTACCAAAAAAATCTGGAGCTAGAATGCTACATCCAACAAAGAATACTGATGGAAGAAAGATAAAGCCATCAAAAACTAGGGGAAATGGGGAAAATAAATCATGATGAAGATGACAATGAAAATGATGAAGACAATGAGATATCAACCTGGTGTCAGCTCTTGGCAATTAAGAACTGTGGTGGTGCAATGGTTTGAATGCAGTAATGCAGGCTAATCCTGCCGACTGCCAGCAATTTGATTCTCACCAGGTTCAAGGTTGGCTTGTCCTTCCATCCTTCCGAGGTCAGTAAAATGAGGACCCAGATTGTTGGGCGCAATATGCTGACATTGTAAGCTGCTTAGAGAGGGCTGTAAAACACTGTGAAGTGGTAAAATGCTATTGCTATATGGATTTTCTCCATGGTGATCTATCTTCAACCTGATTCTGCAGGTCTTCCAATGGTGTAACCATTGCCACTATAATTCAGTCCATTCACTTTATGATTTCTTTTCATCTTCTTTTTCTCTTTCCTTCCACATTCCTCAGAATTATAGGCTTCCCGGCAAGGCAGGTCTTTGTATAATATGCTCAAAATATAATGTGGGCCTGTTCATTTGTACCTAGAATGAGAATTTTGGATTGATTTTTTTTCTATGATCCATTTGCTGGTTTTCTTGGCTATTGGCTATTCTCAAGAGACTTATCCAGCACCAAACAAACATCAATACTTCTTTTATCCTGTATTTTCAAAGTACAACTTTCACTTCCATGGAGTCTCAAGGAAAATGATGCTGTTTTTATAGGCATATAAGACATATCGCAAAATCTAAGATTTTTTTCCCCCAAACTTTCAATGCCACTCTATCAAGTGCTTGTCTGCACTGTATTCTAGACTGCAGGTTTCTTTACTGTTGATAGGAAATTCTGAAAGGCAGAAATTATCCATCACTTCACTATCAATTCCATGACTACTTTCTGCCCATGTTTGGTTTGGCCTCATTATATTTAATATTAAGGTAAAAGTAAAGATTCCCCTCAAACATATGTGCTAGTTATTTCCGGCTCTAGGGGGGCAGTGCTCATCTCTGTTACAAAGCCGAAGAGACAGCACTGTCCAAAGACCTCTCTGTGGTTATGTGGCCAGCATGACTAAACGCCAAAGGTGCGTTTAGAATGCACCTTCCCACCAAAGTGCTCCCTATTTTTCTACTTGCATTTTTACATGCTTTCGAACTGTTAGGTTGGCAGAAGCTGGGACAAGTAACGGGAGCTCACTCCAGTGCTAGGGATTTGAACCGCTGAACTGCCGACCTTTCTGATCAACAAGCTAAGTGTCTTAGCCACTAAGCCACCACATCCCTCTATTTAATCTTAGTCCCATTTTTTCCACTGTGCTCTAGGACTGTTGTTGCTAGAGTTCATAGATTATTTGCATTTTAGTTATTAGAGCATAACATAGCACAAGTTATAGATGCTTATTGTCTTTCCAGTTTCCTTCAATGTATATTCCAGTTCCAAGCTGAATAAATTACACAAGAACATGCAGCTTATCTCAGTCTTTTGCCAAAGGGCTTTTGGGGTCAGTCTGTTTACCATGTACCATATAAATTGTAACTGTAGCTCTTTCCATGTTCATCCTTAATAACATCTTTGATTTCATTCCACAATTCCCGGGGTTTCCTATCAATGATATTCAGGACTTCAAAACAACTCCTGGTTGTTTTTCTTGAAAATGATACATATGCAGTTGAGATCATATGGTAGAAACTAGTTGGTTTTCTATTTCTCCATTTAATTTGCACAAAAGCAGTTCATAATCTGTTCTATACTCGGCACTTGGTCACATCCTTATATCAATAATGTAGTCAATTTGACTTTGATATACTCTGTCTTGTGACATCCATGTATATAACTATTGTTTTGGATGGAAGATTGTGTTAGCAATGAAGAAACCATTAGATTGGTAGATATTAATATGTTGTTTCTGGTTTCATTTCATTCTCTAAGTCATACTGTCTAATTAGGTTTCCAGTGTTGGTACTCCAGTCTCTATATTGGTATGTGGAAAAGACCTTGGGGAATAGGGGAAAGAGATGCTATGTAGGGAACTACTAGATAACAGAGGGCCTTGCTTTACTTTCAGCATCCTCTCTAGTTCCTCCTTCTGGTCTTAATACTCATACTCCAGCTTCTCATACTCCTCCTTCCTAATGTCGCTGTAGCTTGGCATCTCTCACCCATCATTATTGTGTCTTCTGGTGCATGTGCACAGTTCACAGGCACACAAAGACTTTTTTCCCTGAAGATACTTGCTGTTGTTAGTGCAACATTGGCAGGGGTGGGGATTATCTGGAGCATTCACTTCATATTCACACTGATAGCGTAATACATGGGGGTGTGGATCTTAACAGCTTCTCAGGTTTTGAAACAAAGCATCACAGTTCTGCCAACATTGATATGGTTTCAGATCCCTTGTACTAAGTGCAAATGAGAAGGGGCCTCATAGAAGGGCCAGAAGGCACATGCTTCGGGGTTCCCATGTTTGTGGAAAATGGAAATTATTGGCCCAGAATCTTCTTCATACAATGCCAGGTACCCTCTCAGGCTCACTATCATGACAATATATCTACCTAAATATCTGAACAATGGTCCCTTAAAACTGGATTATTGGGACTTGAAAGTAAACAGGAAAGTGAACATGCTTTGAAATAATGTGGTAAATAAAACAAACATCAATCCTGTGGAAATATTATAAAAATAGGAAGTAGAATAATTTACACAGAAACAGGCAAATGTCAATAACCTTGTTCTGGAGTAACCAAGGGTATTGGTCTGGTTGCTAATAACTATTAAACCAATCATATCATTTATTGATTTCCAAATTCTTGGCACTTTAGTCATAAGAACACTGTATTTATTGGCATACACAGATATGGCAGCACAGGGATGCATTTTGACTTGAGTTGTCTATTACAAGTCACAGGGGAAAAATTCAATGGGTGTAAAATGTCCCAACAAACTGGGGCCTTGATGCAGTGTCTTACACACAGAGATTTTTAAAAGAGAGAAATGGACATACAGTTTCATTAACATCAAAGTATCTAACAGGATTGTTGAGCTTATAGTTTTCCAAATGTGACTGGACTGAAGCTCCAGCATCCTTGCCCACTGACTACCTTGCTTCAAGCTTCTAGGAATTTTAATTTAGTAAAATTTAGAGGGCTTTGGAAACTAGTGTGTTGGGACCTGCTCATAGCAGCTTACAAGAACCAATTGTTAAATTTTCAGCAGTTCTGCAAGCTGGTTGAGAATAGAATTGAGCATGTCACTCAGCTGTTTGGCAGCTGACAGTGTGAGGTGATGGTGCCAATGGAGCCAGCTGTTAATATACATTTATTAGCTCAATAGGAGTTTCAAGCTTTCCTCTCTGAGACAATAGAGTTCTGAATGCCAGATGGAGACTGATGGGGGATTACATTCAAAAATCAAACTACTACCTGGAATTTAAAGATAAGAATTGAAATGCTATCAAAAAACAAACAAGTGCTGCCAATCTTTCAAATTTTTGTATAAATATACACTACACATTATACTCTGAGAGGATAGGTACAGAAGAGAGAGAGAGTCCAGACTGGATTAAAGTCAATTGCCCCACTGCATGCAATGCAAGAATTCACTGTATTCAAAGATACACTTTTAATGCTGTCTCCTTGGCCTTCTTCAAACAAGGCATCTCATCTAACGTTGTGCAATCCAGCTTTCACTAGTGAAAACAGAACCTCCTGTTTCTTCTCACTTCCCTCAGCTTGCCCCAAGCCTTCTTCCCTTCCCCTGAAATCTGCTTCATTAGCCTGAGGATGGCTTTGAGATTTCGGTAACACCAGATGCCATAGGGAGAGAAGGACATCTACATGCCATTTTATTAGGAGACAGACACAATAGAGTTTACTCCAAATCTATTATTGACAGTGCTCTAATGGGTTCTCTGGAGGTATGGAAGGAGGCACTGGTCCCATTTGCTACCTGGACTATCTGATCATTGCATACATGTCAGTACATCAGCTAGATTTTGTAAGAGACCCAGTGTTCTGTCCCCTCATTTGCATTCTTGAGATCCCCGCGCTTTGATTGGCCAAAGCGCGGGGCACTATGATTGGCTAGGTGAGGCGCGCTGATTGGCTCGCTGAGAATCTCCCGCGATTGGTCCATTCGAATCGCGGGAGATTCAAAGCGGTGCCATTGGCTGGGGCCGCCGCGGCTTGGAAATAAAAAGCCGTGAAGTTTTCCTATATGCTCAGTTCGGTACCAGCCTAATAAAAAGAGCTTGAAACAAAGTCACCGACTCATGGCTTCTTTCCCCGCGGACGTAACACTGGCGACGAAGGTGGGATCCTCATCCTGAACCGAAGCACGTGTCCGACGGAAGCCAGCCAACCGACGAGATGGCCAGCATCGCGCCACCAACCCCCTTCAACCCCGCTACCGAGGACTGGGAATCTTATATGGACAGATTCCACATGTTCCTTGAATGCAATGATCTGAAGGATGCCACAGGACCGAAGAAACGAGCCATCTTCCTAACACACTGCGGGCCCGCAGTGTTTAAGATGGCAAAAGCGCTAGCCAAACCCACCGACGTGACCGAAATGGATTGGAAGGACCTCGAGCCATTGCTCCGAAACCACTACACTCCAGCTGTGCCCATCCTCATCCGAGAGCACGAATTTTATCGGCGGGACCAGTGGTCGGGCGAGAGTCTCAGCGATTTCGTTGCAGAGCTGCAGCGCCTGGGAGGACTATGCGAGTTCTCCAACATGAACGAGGCCCTTCGGGACCGAATCGTGCTCGGCCTTTGGGACCCCGTTCTCCAAAGTTGGTTGATGGCTAAGGGCAACATTGCTCTCGCCAACGCCATCTCCGAAGCTGCGGCCGCCGAAGCAACCCAACAGTCAGCAGACCGCATGCAGAGACCGAACGCCGGGGACCGCACCGCAAACAACAACCCTGCAAGGTCGACCGAGGCCCAACCTGAGACCACCACCCACCAAGGCGAACTCCACTCGACCTCGGGCACGTCCGACGAAGAGGAAGACATCCACCGACTACAGGCGGGCCGCAACCAGCGCAGCCGGCGGAGTCGCAAGTCGAGGACCATGTGTGCCAGTTGCGGAGGCGACCACCCCAGATCCGAATGCCAATTCTTCGACTCCGTTTGCCGGCACTGTGACAATAAGGGCCACATCGCATGCGTTTGCCACCTCAAGAAGACCCACAGCCCCAGGCGATGGGACCCAAGTGAGCGGAGACGAGAGAGCACCCCCCCCAGGACCAGAGACCGGCCAAGAGACAACCGCTGGGAGCGAAACGGACGAGCCCAACAAAGCAGCTAGGCCACGTGGAGAGAAGAGACACATCAGACGGTCACCATCGGCCACGCAACAACCACAGACGCCAGAAAGGTCTACGTGGAGGTAGGCATCGAAGGCGAGCTCTGTAAAATGGAGGTGGACTCCGGGTCCTACCTCTCAATGGTAGCCTGGAAAGAACTTAAACGCTTGGTGCCTACCATCCAGAGAAAGCAACTAGAAAACCAGAGACTAATCCTCAAGGACTACCAGGGAAACCGCATCCCTGTAGTCGGAACAGGACAGTTTACAGTGACCTACAAGGGACACGCCGAAAGACTCCCCTTAACCGTCGTCGATCGAGACCGACCTAGCCTACTGGGACTTCAATGGTTCGCACCGCTAGGCATCGCAGTCACGGGCATCGACCACATCGCCGAAGCCGACTGGGAGCAGCAACTGGCCCGGGATTTCCAGGAAGTGTTCGACGGCACCCTAGGCAAGTACTGAAGGCCCCCTATATCCTTCAGCCTGGACCCCAACGTTCCCCCGAAACGCCTAAAACCAAGGCGGGTCCCGTTCGCACTCAAACCGAAGATAGACGAGCAAATTGACAAGCTCGTAAAGCAAGGGGTATTACAACCCATAGACCACGCCCGGTGGGAGACCCCCATAGTCACCCCGATTAAGCCTGATGGGTCAGTGAGAATCTGCGGGGACTATAAGGCCACCCTAAATGGCGCCTTGCAGCAAAGCGCTTACCCCGTCCCAGTACTGCAGCATCTCCTACACTCACTGGGAGGGGGAAAAGTTTTTGCAAAACTCGACCTGGCCCAAGCATACCAGCAACTGCCAGTCGACGAGGAAACTGCCGAGGCACAAACCATGGTCACCCACCGGGGAGCGTTTAGATGCAACTGGCTCCAATTTGGAGTCAGCGTGGCACCGGGGATTTTCCAGAGCCTCATGGAAAGACTCTTACAGGGCATCAAGGGGGTGGTCCCATACTTTGATGATGTACTAGTATCGGCAACCAACTAGGCCGAACTAGAGGTTCGCCTAAGGGAGGTGCTAACGAGGTTCAAAGAAACCGGGCTTAAAGTGAAGAGGGAAAAATGCCAGCTGTACACAGAGCAGGTCGAATTCCTAGGATACCTCCAAGACCGACACATCATTCACCCCACCAACAAGAAAATTAAAGCCATCAAGGAAGCCCCCACACCCGGGTCAAAAACAGAACTGCAGGCGTTCCTGTGGCTACTAAACTTTTATAATGTCTTCCTGCCCCAAAAGGCGACCGCGGCGGAGCCTTTGCATAGGCTTTTGGACAAGGCGGCCACCTGGACTTGGGGGAAACGCGAAGAAGCCGCCTTCAGAAAAACCAAGGACCTGCTCACTTCGGATGCCGTCCTCATCCAGTACAACGAGGCCCTACCACTAGCCATCATATGCGACGCATCACCCTTCGGCGTCGGCGCTGTCCTCAGCCACACTCTCCCCGACGGAAAAGAAGCACCCATCGCGTTCTTTTCAAGGACCCTCACCAAACCGGAGTGGAACTACAGCCAGCTGGACAAAGAGGCTTTGGCTATCGTCGCCGCAGTAAAAAGGTTTCACGAGTACCTCTACGGCCGGACATTTACCATCATCACCGACCACAAACCACTGCTGGGAATCCTTGCAGGGAACAGGGCCATCCCAAACATTCTGTCTCCCCAAATGACAAGGTGGTCCGAGTTCCTGGCTGCCTACAACTACGGACTTACACACAGACCTGGTAAGACTATCTCCCATGCGGACGCCTTAAGCCGCTCACCGTTACCGGAACCTGACACTGACCCAGCACCCACGACGACCACCCTCAGCATAGAGACTCTACCCAACCTACCCATAACCGCGTCAGACATTGCCCGAGAAACTAATAAAGACAAACGTCTGGCGCGGGTTTTGCATTGTGTAGAGAAAGGGTGGCCAGAAAGGGACAACGACGAGTCCATCAGGACATTCCAGAACCGGCAAATGGAACTCTCATTCCTAAAAGGGTGCATACTATGGGGGGATAGGGTGGTCATCCCGGAAAAACTACAAGGGAAGGTTTTGGAACTGTTACACGAGGGGCACCCGGGCATCGTTAGGACAAAAGCCCTGGCCAGAAGTTACGCTTGGTGGCCAGGGATGGACAAACAGATCGAGGCCTGGGTAGCAAGGTGTCAACGATGCCAGGAAACTAGGCCAAGCCCACCCACAGCACCCATCCTAGAGTGGGAAACCCCCAGGGGACCATGATCTAGGATCCACATAGATTTCGCCGGGCCCACAAAAGGACACACTTTCTTAATAACCATAAACGCTTACTCCAACTGGCTGGAGGTAAGCAACATGAGAACAACCACCATGGAGGCCGTGACCAAAGAACTCTGCAAACTTTTCGCAATACACGGCCTCCCAGACGTCCTCGTCTCTGACAACGGGCCCCAATTCACCTCGCTAGAATTCAAAAAATTCCTAGCGGAGAGGGGCATCCAACACGCGCTGACAGTCCCGGCGCATCCGGCGGCGAATGGTAGGGCGGAATAGATGGTTCAATTCACAAAGAAAACCATCCAGAAAATAGACCACGGGGAGATCCAGGACAAAATAAACAAATTACTTTTCATAAAGCACATAAGCCCAAACACCACAACAAATAAAAGCCCAGCCAAACTGTTAATGGGGAGGAAAATAAGGTCCCCACTCGATAGATTACACCCACGTACAACCCAGAGAAACCCCCAGACTCCACCAGCAAACACCGAACCTTCGCACCAGGCGACGCCGTCTACGTGAAAAACCTAACCGGAGACCCACTATGGGTACCGGCCGTCATAACACAACTAACAGGCCCACACTTGTACCGGCTACAAACAACCGACGGACGAGCATGGAAACGCCACATCGACCAGTTAAGATCGAGGACGACCACACAAGAGACCACCAGCGCGCAACCAAGCAAAACCAACCCCCACAACACAAACCAAGAGGGGAGGGAATACCCAGGGAACCAAAACCGAGAAAAAATAAACCAGCCATACTCACCTGAAAGCAGCCAGCATGAAACCTCACCAGAAAGAGACAGCCAGGCCAGCTCAACCAACCCGGGAAGACCGAGCGGGAGCAGCAAAACCCGCAGCTCAACCAACCCGGGTAGCCCAGGAGGGAGCTGCGGAGAGCTGCCCGGCCAGACAGACCAGGCGGTTCCCACGACGGAGTCCGGAGAAACAGAGAACCCGACCGAACCGGCCGGGATCCAACCTACGACTGACCTGCGCAGGTCCAGTAGGCAGAGACAGAGCCCCGTCTACCTACGGAACTATGCAACGTAAGGACTGAACCAAGAGGGGAGGGGTGTTCTGTCCCCTCATTTGCATTCTTGAGATCCCCGCACTTTGATTGGCCAAAGTGCAGGGCACTCTGATTGGCTAGGCGAGCTGCGCCGATTGGCTCGCTGAGAATCTCCCGCGATTGGTCCATTCGAATCGCGGGAGATTCAAAGCGGTGCCATTGGCCGCGGCCGCCACAGCTTGGAAATAAAAAGCCACGAAGTTTTCCTATATACTCAGTTCGGTACCAGCCTAATAAAAAGAGCTTGAAACAAAGTCACCGACTCCTGGCTTCTTTCCCCGCGGACGTAACACCCAGAATCTATTGACATGGTCGCCATACCCAATAAGCAAGCAGACAAACAATCAAATGAATAATACATGAAAGTAAATGGTATGGTCTTTTGATTGAGAAGTGAACCACAACTACTTTTATAAAAGAACCATTTATAGATTTTGTGCTGAAAAGGGATAAAAATGAACTGCTGATTTTGTGATTTATTCATGAACAAGCATTTGTTTATGAGATAAAGTAACTATTCATTCATTCATTCCCATTTCTATGACCATCCATCTCAAACAAGTTACTCTTACCAAATTACCATCACAATATTTACAAAACTAAACACATAGTGCAACTAAGAAATTATTACAATTATAATTGTTAATTTCATCAGGAAGTGGGACCCTGCACACAACTGAGACTGTATGCAATATGAGAAGGTGGAAAGGTAATTGTAATTGCTATGTTTATAACTGCATAAAGAAGATCAAAAGTCACATCTTTAAATATCTTTCTTTTTCTTGCTTTTTTATATTCTTCATTTTTTCCTTTACTAGAATCTTTCTTTTTTTCTACTTCATCTTCTGTGTTTCTGTACTTTTAAATATCATGGTAAAATCTTATTTTAATAAAAATAATTCTTCACAAATTGTGTGACTTTTATAGTTCACTTCACATACAAAGGAGTATGTTTTCTCCTTGCTCCTTGTTTGGTGAGGATGTGAGAAACCATGATTTTTATTGGATCAGTTGGGTTTTTTTCATGTTTATTGAGTTTATTTTAGAGAAGGGTAAAAGGAAAATGTTTGTTCTGTTATTGCTTGCTTAGTTTGTAAGGAAAACACAAGTTATGTGCACCCCATTAAGGGACACAGATCTGTGCATTTCAATTTCTTTTGTAACACTATAAAACCCGGGCAATAAAAAGCATTTGGCAGCAAGATGCCTTGCTTATTTTCCTGCACCCAGCATCTGTAAATAAAGGAAATACGCTATTTTTCACAACTCTTATTTTCCAACTTTTTTATTGGGAAGCAAAGCCATTAAAAGGTTCCACTTTATCTGAAAATGAAAAAATGAAAAACATGAATGTTTTAAATGATTAATATCTCACCCTGTCCTTCAAAGTTTAGAAAGATTCCTCCCTCCTTCCTGGTTTTTCATTTCCATCTGTCTTGCCATATCAGTATTTGTGGAGTCCTGTTTGCAATTCCCGCAAACAGAACCATCAACTAATGTAGGAGCAATCTGGAGACCAATGAAGTTTTAGACCTCAATCAGAGTGACTTCTCCATTATTCGGCCGGTTGGGTAGAGCAGACTATGGCCACGCCACTGGGGAAGTAATGGAAATCACAGCCCCAACCCAGAGAGAATGAGACAAAAATTCAGGAAGGCTGAGTAAAACATGTTTTGACAACCTTCCCTTTCTCTGACAATTTGTCAAAAGTGCCATGAGAAGTTTCTGAAGGCGAAAGAATGTGTTCTTTGATATATTGAACTGAGCATTGCTATTCTCTGTCCTCATGCATTTTTCCCTTATGCCAGAGAGTTCTTTCAAATATTCTATGTATTGAAAACCTACCTTTATAATTAGCCTAGAAACATATAACACCCACACATTTGCAGATTACATTCTTTTCATTTTTCATGTCTCTTTATGACGCTAGAATGGAATTTTGTTTGATTTTTGTCTGCTTTCCTGCACATGACTAAATTCATTTACATTGTTGTTATGTCTGGCGCGGCATGGAGACCAGGACTCAGTGACTTGGTTCAGCTCATTTATTGGTCCTGAGAATGGCTCGGGTTCCGGGGGGAAAACTGCAGCTTTTTATTCCCAAGCCGCGGCGGCCGCAGCCAATAGCACCACTTTGAATCTCCCGTGATTAGTTTCCACCAATCGCGGGAGATCCACAGTGGGCCAATCAGAGCAGTTCACTCGACCAATCAGATCCCTGCGCGCTTTGACCAATCACAGCGTGGCGTTTACAAGAATGTAGATGACCATACAGAACACCCCTCCCCTCTTGGTTCGGTCCTACGTGATGTAGTCCCGTAAGTAGGCGTAAGTAGGGCTCCGTACTTGCCTACTGGATCTGAGCAGGTCAGTTGTTGCTTGGCTCCCAACCGGTTCGGTCAGGTTCTCTGTTGCTCTCGGCCTCGTCGATGGAACCGCCTGGAAGGTCTCGCCGGGCCTCTTGCTGCAGCTCCCTCTCAGTGTACCCGGGCTGGTTGAGCTGCAGTTTCCGCCGCTCCCGCCTAGTCTTTCTGGGCTGGTTGAACTGGCCTGGCTGCTTCTTCCTGGTGAGTCTTCGAGCTGGCTGTCCGTCGGTAAGTGTTGCTGGTTTCTTTCTATTGGGTTCTGGTTCCCGGGGTATTCCCTCCCCTCTTGGCTTGTATTAGGGGGGTTGTCTGTGTTTGGTTGTGTGTCAGTTGTGTTTCCTGTGATTGTTCTTGATCTTAGTTGATTGATGTGGCGTTTCCAGGCTCGTCCGTCGGTTGTTTTCAGCCGGTACGAGCAGGGGTCTGTCAGTTGGGTTATGGTTGCTGGTACCCATAGTGGGTCTCCGGTTAGGTTCTTTGCGTAGATGGTGTCGCCTGGTGCAAATGACCGGTGCTTGCTAGAGGAGTTGGGGGGGGTTTCTCCAGGTTGTATGTGGGGTGCAGCCTGTCTAGTGGGGACCTTATTTTCCTCCCCATTAGTAGCTCTGCCGGGTTTTTGTTCATTGTTGTGTTCAGGGTTATATGTTGCATGAAGAGCATTTTATTTATTTTTTCTTGGATTTCCCTGTGTTCAATTTTTTGGATGGTTTTTTTCATAAATTGAACCATCCGTTCCACCCTTCCGTTTGCTGCCGGATGTGCTGGAGCTGTCAATGCGTGTCATATGCCCCGTTCCGCTAGGAATTTTTCAAATTCTAGCGAGGTGAATTGGGGCCCGTTGTCTGACACGATGACATCTGGGAGGCCGTGGGTTGCGAACAGCTTGCTAAGTTCCTTGGTCAAGGCCTCCGTGGTGGTGGTTTTCATGTTGCTTACCTCCAACCAGTTGGAGTAAGCACATACCGTTAAAAGGAATGTATGTCCCTTAATGGGCCTGGCAAAATCTATGTGGATCCTGGACCATGGTCCCCTGGGGGTTTCCCATTCCAGGATCAGTGTTGCGGGAGGGCTCGGTCTGGTTTCTTGGCAGCATTCACATCTTGCCACCCAGGCCTCGATTTGCTTGTCCATCCCTGGCCACCAAGCGTAACTTCTGGCCAGGGCTTTCGTTCTAACTATGCCCGGGTGCCCCTTGTGTAACAACCCCAATACCTTCCCTTGTAGTTTTTCCGGAATAACAACCCTATCCCCCCACAGTACACACCCTTTTTGTAGCGAGAGTTCTGTATGCCGGTTCCGGAATGTCTTGAATGCTTCGTCATCGTCTTTTTCCGGCCATCCTTTTTCTACCCAATGTAACACCCGTGTCTTTATTAGTTTCTCGGGCAATGTCTGACGTGGTTAGGGCTAGATCGGGCAGAGTCTCTATGCTGAGGGTGCTCGTCGTGGGTGCTGGGTCGGTGTCTAGGTCAGGTAACGGCAAGCGGCTCAAGGCGTCTGCGTGGGTGATAGTCTTACCGGGTCGGTGTGTGAGCCGGTAGCTGTAGGTGGCAAGGAATTTGGACCACCTTGTCATTCTGGGAGATAGGATGTTCGGGGTGGCCCGGTTCCCTGCCAGGATGCCCAGCAGCGGCTTGTGGTCTGTGATAATGGTGAACGTGCGGCCGTAGAGGTACTTGTGGAACCTCTTCACTGCTGCGACGATGGCCAGGGCCTCCTTGTCCAGCTGGCTATAGTTCCTCTCTGGTTTGGTGAGTGTCCTCGAGAAGAAAGTGATAGGTGCTTCTCTTCCATCCGCGAGTGTGTGGCTGAGGATGGTGCCAAGCCGAAGGGTGAGGAGTCGCATGTGACGGCAAGTGGTAGGGTCTCATTGTATTGGATGAGGACGGCATCCAAGGTGAGCAGGTCCTTGGTTTTCCTGAAGGCGGCTTCCTCGCGTTTCCCCCAAGTCCAGGTGGCCGCCTTGTCCAAAAGCCTATGCAAAGGCTCCGCCGCGGTCACCTTTGGGGCAGGAAAACAATGTAAAAATTAAGCAGTCCCAGAAATGCCTGCAGTTCTGTTTTATTCCTGGGTGTGGAGGCCTCCTTAATGGCTATGATTTTGTTTGCGGTTGGGTGGATGCCGTGCCGGTCTAGGAGGTATCCCAGGAACTCGACCTGCTCTGTGTAAAGCTGACATTTTTCTCTCTTCACTTTTAGCCCAGTTTCCTTGAATTTCGTAAGCACCTCACTTAGCCAACCCTCTGGTTCCAGCTGGTTGGTTGCCGACACCAGCACATCGTTGAAGTAGAGCACCACCCCCTTAATTCCTTGCAAAAGCCTCTCCATGAGGCTCTGGAAAATTCCAGGCACCATGCTGACTCCAAACTGGAGTCAGTTACAGCGAAACGCTCCCCGGTGGGTGACTATGGTTTGCGCCTCAGCGGTTTCTGCGTTGACCGGCAGCTGTTGGTATGCTTGTGCCAGGTCGAGCTTCGCAAAAACCTTGCCTTCCCCCAGTGAGTGTAGAAGGTGCTGCACTACTGGGACGAGGTAGGCACTTTGTTGTAAGGCGCAATTTAGGGTGGCCTTATAGTCCCCACAGATTCTTACCGACCCATCGGGCTTGACTGGGGTGACTATTGGGGTCTCCCACCGGGCGTGGTCAATTGGTTGTAGGACCCCTTGCTTGACGAGCTTGTCAATTTGCTCGTCTATTTTGGCCTGAGTACAAAGGGTACCCGCCTTGGTTTTAGGCATATCGGGGGAATGTTGGGGTCAAGACTGAAGGAGATGGCGGGCCCTCGGTACTTGCCTAGGGTGCCATCGAACACTTCCTGGAAGTTCTGTGCCAGTTGCTGTTCCCAATTGGTCTCGGTGGTGTGGTTGATGCCCGTGACTTCGATGCCGAGCGGTGTGAACCATTGCAGTCCCAAAAGGCTGGGTCGGTCTTGGTCCACGATCATCAGGGGAAGCTTTGCAGTGCAGCCCTTGAATATTACCTTGAATTGTCTGGTTCTGACTACCAGGATGCGGTTTCCCTGGTAGTCCTTGATTATTAGTCTCTGGTTCTCCAGTCTCTTCTTGTGGATGGTAGGCACCAAGCATTTGATTTCTTGCCAGGTGACCATGGAGAGGTAGGACCTGGAGTCCACCTCCATTTTGCATGGCTCGCCTTCGATGCCTACCTCCACGTAGACTTTTCGGGCATCGGTGGTTGATGCGTGGCCGATGATGACTGTCTGGTGGGTTTCCTCCTTCCGCCGGGTTTCGCCACCTTGTCAGTTCTGTCCGCTCTGGTCCCATCGGCTGTTGGCTTGGTGATCTCTGGCTCTGGGGGGTGTGCTGTCCCATCTCCGCTCGCTGTGGTCCCGCCATCTGGGGCTGTAGGCCTTCCTCAATCGGCAGACTCGGGCGATGTGACCCTTTTTGTCGCAGTGCCGGCAGACTGCATCAAAGAAACGGCACTCTGCTCAAGGGGGGTCAACTCCGCACCTGGCACATGCGATCCCCGACTTACGACCCCGCCGATTTCGCTGGTCACGTCCCGTCTGGAGCCGGTGGATCTCCTCCTCCTCATCCGTGGTGTCGGAGGCGGAGTGGAATTCACCATGATGGGTGGTGGTCTTGTGGTGACTTGCTTCCGGGTGGGTCTTGGTCGCCCGTCCTGGGTCAGTGGTCACGGTGCGGTCTCCAGTGTCTGGTCTCCGCATGTGGTTCGCCGATTTCCGGGTTGCCTCGGCTGCAGTGGCTTCAGCGATGGCGTTGGTGAGGGCGATGTTTCCTTTGGCCATCAGTCAGCTCTGTAGGACTGGGTCTCGGAGTCCAAGTACGATGAGGTCCCATAAGGCCTCATGTTGTAACTATGTATCATTCATGTGATTGCAACTATGTATCATTGCAACTATGTATCATTCAAGCATTGCAACATTGTATCATTCACGTGTAATCATTAACTTCTGTCTCTTCAGTGACCTTTGCAAGGCACGTACGAGAGGCAAGGAGATAGACGTTTGTTAAATAGGCTTATCCACTTTGTAAATAATCTGTCTGGTATGCAGCTTTGTAAACATGCACATCCTGATGAGATTAACATGTTTGACTTGAGCTTTTTAATTAAATCATTTTCTTGTAAGAAAGCACAATAAAAGAGCGTGTGCCAAGACATTCGGGGCGCGCTCATCATCAAGAGGAAACTTCGCTTCCTGTCGTTTCTCTTCCCTTCGCTCCCTTTCATGAGCCGCCCATCAGATGCGGGATGACAGATACCGCTTTCTGGTGACCCCGATGTGATTCCCTAAGGGGGATATGCAGCGACGCACCCATATCTCATCCGCTCGATGGGAGCTGTGCATCGCCAGGCCTGAAGCGAATTGCACTTCATCGGATCTGAAACACGGTCTCGATTTTTCGTAAGTATGGGTGAAAACTTTGCTCAACAGCAGACGCAGCATCTGAAGGAATTGAGGGAGTTAGTCGCTTCTTCTAAATATTCTGCTAATTTAAAGGGCTCTCCTGTAAAAAAGAACCTATTGCTACATTATTGGCTTATATGTGGCAACATTGTCCCAATTATTCAGAGGAAGGGTCCTTAAAAATTTCCAATTGGCAAAAAATTGGTGAACATCTCCATAGTCCTCCTCGTGCACCTATTGGCATTTTGGTCACTTGGAGGAAAATTATGGAGGCTTTAAAAGTCCATTATAAAATAGAAGCAGGGAGTGTGTTTGAATCTCCCCTGCCAAGTTATGATAACTTTTCAGTTTTCTCTAACTCAGGCAGAAGCTGCTGCCATTATTCAACAATGCCCCACATGTAGTAAGCAAGGACATTCCATTCCCATAGGAGTAAATCCTAGAGGATTAAAAGCTTGTGAAATTTGGCAAATGGATGTAACTCAGTATCCACCTTTTGCCCCTTGGAAATATTTGCACGTTTCAATAGATACATATTCAGGGTTTATTCTGGCTACTCCTCAAAGGGGAGAAACTGTAAAACATGTCATCAATCATTCAATTCGTACCTTTGCCTCACTGGGATGTCCAAAAGAAATCAAATCAGACAATGGATCTGCCTATACAAGTTCTGCTTTTCAGGACTTCTGTAACAGATGGGATGTAATCCACAAGTTTAGGATTCCCTACAACAGCCAGGGGCAGGCTATTAGGCTATTGTGGAACGAGCGAACTTGTCTCTGAAACGTGCTCTTGATCGATATTCGTTGCGGGAAAAAACCCCGAACCTCCCAGCATTGCAAAATTCTCTTAATATTTGTCTTTACACTTTAAACTTTCTCAATCTGACTGGCATTCCTCCCACTTCTGCTGCTTCGCGTCATTTTTCCTCCCCCTCACCCCTGCCTAACAGACCTCTGGTGTGTTATCGCAGATTGCCAGATCCTGCCTGGCAGGGTCCCGCTGAGCTTCTCACTTGGGGACGAGGCTACGCTGCGATCTTACTGCCAGACAGAACCACTTGCTGGATCCCTGGTCGGGCAGTAAGACCCTATCATGGGAATTCCTCTGCTACATCTGTATCTTAAAACTCTTTCCTGATATTCTTGCCTATATCTTCTTTGCAATTTCTACCTTATTCGTATCCTACTTAAAGAACACTCTACCACTCGCTCTTTTGTTCCTTCTTTACTCTTCCTATGGAAAGGAACCTTAAAATCTTTTCCTCTATTCAATCAAAAACATAGGGGGACCTAAATGTCCTTCTATTGTATTATGGGTTTCCCCACCCCAATTAACATCCTTGATGAATTACCAAATTAATCTTTATTGTCATTATTGTAATTATTATCCTTTTTCTATTAATTGAATTCCCTCCTCATTTCGCAAATGTTCTACAACTAACTTGTCCATAGCCCTCTCTCCTGCTTGTCATGTTTTTATATACCCGAACTCTGATCCTGTCAACAAACGACGCTTCAAAAGAACTGTCCATGACGATCCGCAGAAGCCTCATAGAAGAGATAATATTGCCTGGACTATAACTGACTTTCAAAAAGTTCGTTTAAGTTCTACAACCAATTCTTCTCGCATAAAAGACTTCTACCCACCACTTCAATTCGATTTGGCAGACGCACCCACACAACCAGGGGATATCCTGCAATCCACACCACTGCAGGAGGAACTTTAACATCACGCCTGAAAGGAATGTATTTTATCCCTGGCAATAATTTTGTTTGTTGCACCAGTTTCATGGCATGTATCCACGGGGATGAAATTGTTAAATCCAAATCATTTTGCATTCAAGTAAGGCTTGTGTGTATAACTCTGATGATTTTATATCCCTACAGGTATCCATGGAACACCCCCTCTCTTGCAAAATCGTAAAGATTTAGATCGTTATTTTTTTAAAACAAGGGGGATTGTGTGCTATGCTTAAAGAAGAATGTTGTCTTTATGCCGATAGAAGGGGGGGGTTGTTTTCTAATTCGCCATGGCTTACAACCTTTTTAACTACATTGGCAGGATCGTTAATAATCACTATATTGATTTGTATTATAGGACTTTATTGTTTTAATAGAATATTACAATTTTTAAAAAATTAATTATCCTTTGCTGATGTTAATGTGCTATTGCAAGCTCACGTTATATCCTCAACACCGGACGAAAAAATATTGCTGAGTTACCGCTCCTTGGACAACCCTGAAGCTGACGGGTCGCACTCTTGCCCAGATGACGGGGACGGCGAACATTTCAGAAAAATGGTTCCTGTCTTCTTGGACAAAGAAGAAGACTCGTCATAAATAATAAAAACGGAGGAGATGTTGTAACTATGTATCATTCATGTGATTGCAACTATGTATCATTGCAACTATGTATCATTCAAGCATTGCAACATTGTATCATTCACATGTAATCATTAACTTCTGTCTCTTCAGTGACCTTTGCAAGGCACGTACGAGAGGCAAGGAGATAGACGTTTGTTAAATAGGCTTATCCACTTTGTAAATAATCTGTCTGGTATGCAGCTTTGTAAACATGCACATCCTGATGAGATTAACATGTTTGACTTGAGCTTTTTAATTAAATCATTTTTTTGTAAGAAAGCACAATAAAAGAGCGTGTGCCAAGACATTCAGGGCGCGCTCATCATCAAGAGGAAACTTCGCTTCCTGTCATTTCTCTTCCCTTCGCTCCCTTTCATGAGCCACCCATCAGATGCGGGATGGCAGATACCTCAGCCTCATCCATGTCCGAGAACCCGCACATGCCCCCTAGGTAGTTCAGCCACAAAATCACTGATGCTCTCGCCCGCTCTCTGGTCCTGCCAGTAGAAATCATGCCGCCTGATGAGGGTGGGCACAGTGGGGGCATAGTGGTTCCGGAGCAATGGTTCAAGGTCGGCCCAGTCCATCTCCTTGATGTCCGCGGATTTCGCTTGAGCTTTTGCCATCTTGAACACTGCGGGCCCACAGTGTGTCAGGAACACGGCTCTTTTCTTTGGCCCGGCGGTGTCCTTCATGTTGCTACATTCGAGGAACATGAGGAATCTGTCTGTGTATGATTCCCAGTCCTTGGTAGCGGGATTGAAGGGCTCGGGCGGTGTGATGTTGGCCATCTTGTCGGTCTCGCTTCCTCCGGACACGTGTTGGTGGGGAATTAGCCTTAGGATCCCACCTTCGTCACCAGTGTTATGTCCGGTGCGGCAAGGAGACCAGGACTCAGTGACTTGGTTCAGCTCATTTCTTGGTCCCGAGAACGGCTCGGGTTCCGGGGGAAAAACTGCGGCTTTTTATTCCCAAGCCGTAGCGGCCGCGGCCAATGGCACCGCTTTGAATCTCCCGCGATTAGTTTCCACCAATTGTGGGAGATCCGCAGCGGGCCAATCAGAGCGGCTCGCTCGACCAATCAGATCCCTGCACGCTTTGACCAATCACAGTGCGGCATCTACAAGAATGTAAATGACTGTACAGAACAATTATCATTTTCCATCCCATCAGCAACTATGCAACTCTTTTTCCTGTGTTAATCCTGCCACTCTCTGCTAGCAAGTGAAAATAGAGAGCAATGCTCAGATTTCACTTACATTCATTTCATTTTTCTTATTCAGTCAGAAGTAAAGAGACTCTTCATCCATCAGCAGTTCTTCATTTTTTTTCCAAAACAAGGGGAAACAAAAATAAGGGAAACCATTCAGGGCAAGTAAGCAGAGATTATCCTTTCAGTGTAGCTTTAAATACTTCCCCAAAGGGGGAGTGGGGGCACCCAAACTCATGAAAAAGAAAGCAGCAGAAACTTTTTATGAGCTCCAGTTCCCCCCAGCTGCTCCTTCTGCTGTATAATTACTTTGCAAACTCAATGTTCCTCAGAAGTGTGTATGAGCATGCAAGAGTATATCTGCCTGGGTAGAAAAATAGAGTAAAATAATATCTTTACAGATCGGTGGTAGCTGTGTAAAAAAAAAAATCCAGTCAAGTCAAAAATAGTTTTATCTCCATCGCTGTCTCCATCCCAATTTGATGTTTGTTCATTCAGAATGCACTGTGCTTGCTGTTGCTGTGACCCAAGTGGGCTGTAATGTGTATTGTCCCCAGGATGCCATGTAAAGAATGCAAAGACAAGGGTAAGCAAGAAGTGAAAAGCACTGGCAGCACCAGCAAAACCAAATCCCATTAGCCATTGTAATTGCCACTGCTACATAATCCGACCCTGAGCCAAATTGATCTCACTGGGAGCAGGGTTTGCTAATGACTTTGTCAGCCTTGAATGCCACATGCTTCAATACAGAAATGAACAGCACAAGATTTTGGGCAGGCTTTTCTTAGCCCAGCAGGAACACTATGTGCAGCAAATGCCACTTTTCCGTTGTGCTCAACCGAAGGGCTAATATTACCCAAAACAGAAGAAAACTGTGGAGTCTTTGGTGATCTCTGAGCTTGGTTATTTGCTTGCAGATGTTTCATTACCTGTCTAGGTAACACTATCAGTGCTAGTGAATGTGAGGTTTGCTCCCTGTTCATATTCAGCAGCTTGTCCTGGCAGTTTTAGCAGGAGCATAGTTTTCTCCTTGGAAGGTACAGTAGGCAATGAAGCAAAATCTAGGACTGATTTCAGATGGAATTTGCAGTCTGGCATGAACAAAGCTGGCACTGCATGTAATTTTTGTCTGGGTCTATAATTTCTTTGTTTAATTTTCCTTCAATGTTCACCTTGATTTTGGGGTCCTCTTCCTTACAAATAAATGCAGCAATGTTTCTTCATATTAACAAAAGAATCAGTTGTATTCATGAGTCCTGAACTCAACAGCACCTCAGTTCCTAAAATGCCAGAATTACTGCCATCAAATTTTTTGCCTCCTTCAATCATAATTGTAAGAATACCTTTGTGGATATCTATTTAGCTCTGGTGTAGTGGTGGGAAGGATTGTCAGAGGTTTACTGAAGATATGAATTACAGATATTTTCCGGATAACTATAAGAAGCTTGCCATTGTGAACAAACATAGTAATGATTCTGGGGAGATGTAAAGAGAGGAACCAATTATAATGTGAATGAAATGATTCATTCATAAATAATCTTATGTTCCACTTATCTTAACTACAGACTACATACCCATCACATACCTCTGTATTTTCGCTATGTCAACTAGCCTGTCTAGAAGTCACATTGTTTCAGCAGCAGGCATTCCTGCCAACAATGAATCTTACAGGAAAGGGGAATTAAGGATTTGAAACACCCAGGTTAAGTTTAGTCATGGCAATTGGCGTGTTTATCACCCAATGAATACATCATGCAAATCATTTGTTCTGTTTCACAAAAACAAGACAGGTTCTGATAAAGTCAACCGAGATTGTTGAAGACATGTTGGTTCAGATTCTTATTAGGTGTGTTACTCTGGCTGAAAGATGTGTATACTATTGATAAATGTAATAACCCTGTTGCTCTATTATCTGTGAATGGCAGAAATTGAAAATAAAAGCTGAAGCATTTTTAGAGTTTTGATCAAACTTGGATCACTGGGTTTCTCACTTTATTGTCTAGAAAAGCCTTGCCTGTCCCTTTAAACATTTCAGGAACATACAAAGACCCCAGAGGCTACTCAACCTTCAAACCTACCTATATTTAGTCAAAAGTAAATCCCACTGGTGTTATGTATGTAAATAGTTGAATAAAGGCAAGCTTGGGGTAAAGTGCAGGGTTCTGGCCCTGCACTTCTGATTGGGTGTTAAGCAGCTAGATCGGATTGGTCGGGTTCTGAGAATCTGATTGGCCCTTAATGAAGGACTCTTATTGGTACTGAAGCTAGTGTTTCACAAGCTCCTATTGGTTATTTCACATTAGCATTGCCTATATAAAGCAGAGTTGTTGTTATACAAGTTATAAGTCACTATACAATAAAGAGTTGAAAGTTCACCAACTAAGACTGTCTCCATTCATTCTACCCATGCCTGAATCTATGACACTGGCGACGAGGATGGGATTTGGAGACATCTGATCTTAAGGAACTTGGAAGAAAAACAGAGCACGTGTAAAAACGGCGCCACCAATGGAAGCCATGTCCGGTGGCATCGTACCACCCGCTCTGTACGATCCATCCCAAGAGGATTGGGAATCCTACATGGATCGCTTTCAGATGTTCCTTGAAACGAACAACCTGAAGGACGCCACACCAGCCAAGAAGCGGGCGCTGTTCCTGACGTACTGCGGCTGATGGCGAAGGACGACATCGGCCTTGCTGACGCCATCGCCGAAGCCACTGCTGCTGAGGTGACCAAAAAGTCCGCGGCGCAACTACAGCGAAGCCGAAACCCAACGACCCCAACGACTAGCGACCTTTTATGCAAGTCGGAAGAGCAGCTCGTTACGATGGACCACGAGGACCTCTCTTCATCGTCAGACAGCGACGAAGAAGGGGTCCATCGACTGCGTTCCGACCGGGACCCTCATCCTAAAACCTCACGCCCTTGCGCTGGCTGCGGGGCAAACCATCCCAGGGCAGACTGCAAATTTCGCGACGCACTCTGCCACAAGTGCGGGAAACGAGGCCACATCGGTCGAGTCTGTCGCAGTTTACCGGGACCAAGCCCGGCCTCAAAGGGAACCAACTTTCGCCAATCGGCAGGAAACCGTCCTGTAAGGCAAGACCCAGCAAACCACCCCTACAGATATCGAGCGTTGCAGAAAGAAGAGGCTCACCTATCACTATAGGTCACGCCTCGGCCCTGGACGCTAAGAAGATTCGAGTTACAGTAGCCATAGAGAACCAACCCTGCCACATGGAGGTCGATTCGGGATCGTCCCTCTCGATGGTGTTGTGGAAGACATTAAAGCAGCTCATTCCTACCATCCAACGCCAAGACCTTCGAATGCAACGCCTTATCCTTAAAGATTACCAAGAGAATCGGATCCCTGTGGTCGGGTCTTGTCGAGTCCGCGTCTCGTTTAAAAAGCATACGGCATACTTACCTCTAACGATCATCGATAGGGACAGGCCTAGTTTGTTGGGCCTCCAATGGTTTGTGCCACTCGGTATCGAACTAGCCGGCGTGAACCGAGTCGGTGATTGCGAGTGGGAGGAGGATCTTATGTCTGAATTCAGCGATGTCTTCGCAGATCGTCTGGGCGAGTATAAGGGGACCCAATCTCGTTCAGCCTCGACCCTAAGGTCGCCCCGATCCGTTTAAAGCCCCGTCGAGTTCCGTTCGCCCTTAAGGCCAAGATAGATGAACAACTTGACAAACTAATTAAACAAGGGGTACTGCAACCCATTGATCATTCCCCATGGGAAACTCCTATTGTAACCCCCATTAAACCAGATGGGTCAATCCGAATCTGTGGGGACTACCGGGCCACTCTAACCACGCCCTCCAACAGAACACGTATCCAGTGCCGGTGGTTCAGCACCTCCTTCATTCTCTGGGAGGTGGAAAGGTTTTTGCTAAATTAGATTTAGCTCAAGCCTATCAACAATTGCCCATGGACGATAAAACAGCCCAAGCCCAAACGATAGTAACGCACAAAGGTGCTTTTAAATGTACCCAATTGCAGTTCGGGGTGAGTGTGGCCCCGGGAATATTCCAAAGTTTAATGGAACAATTGTTACAGGGAATCAAGGGCGTGGTTCCGTATTTTGATGACGTATTGATTGCAGCTCCTAGTAAAAAAATTCTGCAGAATCGTTTAAAATGTGTTCTTAAAAAATTCCAAGAAGCGGGCTTGAAAGTAAAAAGGGATAAATGTCATCTGTATACCGACAGTGTTGAATTTCTAGGTTATCGCATTGATAGTCAGGGTATTCACCCAACTGAGAGTAAATTAAGGGCGATTAGAAATGCTCCCAGACCTCATAACAAAACTGATCTTCAAGCATTTTTAGGCCTTATCAATTTCTACAATGTGTTTTTACCGCATAAGGCGACTGTGGCTGAACCATTACACCGGTTATTAGATAAGAAAGCATTATGGGTTTGGGGTTATCGAGAAGAAAAAGCGTTTAGAAATGTAAAAGATTTACTTACATCTGATTCTGTACTTATGCAATATAATGAAACATTACCCTTGGTTATAACTTGTGATGCCTCACCGTTTGGGGTGGGCGCTATTTTGAGCCATGTGCTACCTAATGGAAATGAGGCTCCCATTGCATACTTTTCGAAGACTCTATCCCAGGCAGAACGTAACTATGGACAAATAGACAAGGAGGCTCTTGCAATTGTGTCAGCCGTAAAAAAATTTACATTTACATTTACAATTGTAACCGACCACAAACCTTTATTGGGGATAATCGCTGGGGACAAACCAACTCCCTATATATTGTCCCCAAGAATGACTCGATGGTCAGAGTTTCCAGCTGCTTATAATTATCGATTGTTACATCAACCGGGGAAAGCCATTCCCCATGCCGACGCACTCAGCAGAGCACCACTACCAGAGACCCTCGACGATCCGGCACCAACAGTATCGGTGTTACAAATCGAAACGCTCAACTCGCCTCCTATGACCGCTCGAGATATCGCGAGGGAGACCAGACGAGACCACACCCTAGCACGAGACCTAGGCTGGGTAGAGCGTGGATGGCCATTGGACCAGATCCCAGATGACTTTGCGCCATTTAAAACAAGACAGACTGAACTTTTTTCTCAAAAAGGCTGCGTTATCTGGAGCGATAGAGTCGTCGTCCCAGAACGACTCCAAAAGACGCTGTTACAAATCTTGCACGATGGACATCCCGGGATCGTGCGAATGAAGGCACTCGCACGGAGCTATGCTTGGTGGCCAGGCATGGACCGACACATCGAGCAATGGGTCAAGGCCTGCACCAAGTGCCAACAAACCAGCAACGCACCGCCAAAAGCTGCACCGACCAAATGGGAGACGCCACGTGGACCCTGGTCCAGAATCCACCTGGATTTCGCAGGGCCGATCAAAGGACAGACATTGCTGTTGACTGTCGATGCATACTCTAATTGGTTAGAAATTCATCGAATGGACAATACAACCTCCGAGGCAGTCATTAAAGTCCTCAATAGACTCTTTGCAACTCATGGATTGCTGGACGTCCTGGTGTCCGATAACGGACCACAGTTTACAGCGCTAATGTTTGAACAGTACCTTGCTGACAACGGCATCCGCCATGCGCTCACCTCGCTGGCGCATCCTGCTACCAACGGCCGAGCGGAATGCATGGTACAATTTGTAAAAAAGACTTTACAAAAGATGGACTATGATAATCTTGACGAAAAAATAAACCGCATTCTACCTCTACAACACATCACTCCGCACAGCGAAACCGGCAGAACTCCCGCTGAACTTCTCATGGGGCAAAAACTCCGTTCCCGCCTCGACCGACTGCACCCTGCTTACGAGCCAGAAAAACCTCCAGGATCCAGCGGACGCTACTGTACATTCAAGGTAGGCGACCCCGTTTATGCAAGAAATTTATCGGGCGACCCAGTTTGGATTGAAGCAACGGTAATATGCGAGACTGGGCCCAGATCCTATATTGTAAAATGTATTGATGAGAGACTATGGAAAAGACGTATTGACCAATTACGGTCACGACTTATAACTGCTAGCCAACAACTTCCCAACAACCAAACTGAGGGGGGGGAAGGAAGAGAAGATGATGATATGCCAGGAAACCTGTTCCAGGAAAGCGATGAATCAACTGAAACCCAGGAAATGGAGCAGGAAGAAGAATCGTACACTCCAAAGGAAATCACACCAGAACGAAAAGCTGAGCCACTACAAAACAACACCCTACCTCAACGGGACTGCACGCAGCCAGTCCAAAGAAAATCTGACAGACCCAAGAGACAACTGTCCTATTTAAAGGACTACATAGTCACAAACTAATTGTGAAGCCAGGGGGAAGGGGTGTCATGTATGTAAATAGTTGAATAAAGGCAAGCTTGGGGTAAAGTGCAGGGTTCTGGCCCTGCACTTCTGATTGGGTGTTAAGCGGCTAGATCGGATTGGTCGGGTTCTGAGAATCTGATTGGCCCTTAACGAAGGACTCTTATTGGTACTGGAGCTAGCGTTTCACAAGCTCCTGTTGGTTATTTCACATTAGCATTGCCTATATAAAGCAGAGTTGTTGTTATACAAGTTATAAGTCACTATGCAATAAAGAGTTGAAAGTTCACCAACTAAGACTGTCTCCATTCATTCTACCCATGCCTGAATCTATGACAACTGGATTCAGTGAAAGTTAGTTTGAAGCAGACTTACATTAAACATTTTGCTCTCAGTCAAACAATTAGTGCAATTCCTCAACAGGTTGCAACCTTAAGATGACCTTCTCTGAGCTCAGCACTGAAGAAGTTTCTTGGATGAGAAGCAAAACATTTTCAAAGACAAATAACAAGAAAGTCCAGTTTCCTTTTGGTAAAAGCAACACTGAGATAATCATGATCTGGATGATTGAGAATCTCATAGACACTCTGGGCTTAGAACTTAAACACAGTCTGGATTGGTGAGAACATGAATGGAAGGCTACCAAAGCTGTAGGCTGGACTGGTTGTCAAAAGATATCGTGGAAGAAAATAATGTTCCCATACTATTGCCCAGAAAACAGTATGGATTTATTTATAAAATCATGAAGGGTATTCTTACATGTTTTAACAATTAACAGTTAGAGTACTACTTCCTAGACTGAGGCTAAAAGAAGGATACTAAGATCAATAGAATTAGCTTTGTCATGGATTCCAGTGTATTTTTGATGATTAAAACCTTCTACTTTTTTTGCCAGAACTAAATATTCATGGTGAAATTATGACTAAGTGCCTAGCACAGGGTTTCATGACCTCAGCAACTTTCAGATGTATAGACGTCCACTCCCAGAATTCCCCAGTCAGTGTGGCTAGCTAGCTGGGGAATTCTGAGAGTAGATTTGCTGAGGTTGAGAATCATTGGCCTAGCAGTATGGATGCAGCCCACTTAAATAAGACTTTTGAGGCTATTGAATAAGGCCATTGAAAGCAAAATATCCCCATCTCTATATACAATGAAAAAGTAATGAAGTAGCTCCAAGATCATTTTTTATTAATGTGGAAGTTATGATCTTTCCTAGAATTGAATTTTTTTTAAAAAACAGAACTGACCTTCGACTCAGCTTCAGTTCCTCAAGACAACAGCCTTGAAGCTTACTTGGTAATTTTACAGATGTGTTTGGTCCCTAACCTCTTTTAGATTTTTCCCCAAATTCCTAGTCTAGCCTACATCTTGAGGATTGTCCTCCAATTCCATCCAATACCAAACAGGTTTGACTCTACCATTAATCAAGAGAGTTTGAAGTTGCTGCCATCAATTGAAATCAATTATAATGGATCAAATAGCACTCATCCTTGCAGTACTGCATTGGCTGCTATGTTTGCCCTATGAAGCCCAGTTCCAAGGTTCTAACTCTAACTTGTAACATCCTAAATGTCTTAATATCTAAGCATCAGTCTTATCTGTTCCCATCCTCTTAAGTTAACTGAGTGATCCAACTTAATGATTCAGTAATAGTATCCTGATTTTGTACTTCCCAGGGAACATACAAGTTAGCCTCTATGCTGTCTGAATTAGTTGGCAGCCGAATGCATTCACGTTCCCTAAACATTTTCAAGGTAACAACTTTTTCAAACTGTCTTTAAATAGTTCTGCTTTATCTTGATAAATGGTTTTAATTTAAATGTAGTTGTATAGCTAAATGCTTTTCTTCGTTGTCTTTTATCACTGTCTGTTAGTTTATTGTTCCTTGTTTTTATTGTGATTGCCCTCTGTTCAACTTTGGCAGAAAATACGCTGCATAAATATACATTATTTTAATTATTATTCATTATTGGAAAAAATATTTTTGGGGTTGCCCTTAATTGACCCTCAATTATTCAATTAAACAGAATGAAAACAGATTGGCTTTATTAACAAATTATTTGCAGTGCTGCACAAGTCTCCAAGCTTAATTTGGGCAATATTGCCATATGTTTTAGGGTAAGGATAAATGTTGTATATAAAGTCAATAAAACAAAGAATTATATATCACTTTGCCACAGCAGATAATTTGCTTTAAATAAGGTAATAGGAAAAGCATGGAGAGAATTCCCTTCTTTTCCTTCTGGGAAACTTTATTAACTTTACTGTCAAGGAACTTTTTTTTTTTGAGAGGAACCATTTTTCCTAAGAAAGTTGAAGAAAAGTACATAATCCAGAGTTATGACATATTCTCAGCACAATTCAGAGGCACACAATGAGATTTATGTCCAAAGGGCACAGATTTATTCTTAAATTCTGTTTCTTCAGTCATTTTCTTTCCCTGTCTGGTTTTCAGCTGAATCACATGGGTATATATTTCTGATGCTCTCCAGAGTAAGTTTCACATTGAGGAAAGAAAGGTGCACCACACAGATCCTTCCAAGCTCTCAAAATACAAGTTAAATATTTCACGATGTTCGAATTCTACTGCATATTTTCTTTCAGGGACACAGTATTTTCAAAATGTCATTAATTCTTTCAAAGCATAGTTCTCTCAATGCTAGTTCAGAAAATTCAATAGAGGGTCCATTTTGGTTTTAGAAAAATATGGTTACAATCAGAGGTGGTATTCAGTCAGTTCTGACAGGTTCTGGAAAACTGGTAGTGGAAATTTTGAGTAGTTTGGAAAACCGACAAATACCACCTCTGATTGGCCCTGCCCCCATCTATTCTCTACCTCCCGAGTCCCTGCTGATTGGCTTTTGTTGCCCTGCACAGGAGAACGGAGCTGGAAAGCAGGTTAGTGGGATGGGGAGGGAATGGTGATTTTGCAGTAACCTTTCCCCTGCCAAGCCTGCCAAGCCACACCCACCAAGCCACACCACACCCACCAAGCCCAAAGAACCAGTAGTAAAAAAATTTAATCCCACCACTGATTATAATTGTGACCTTTCAAGCATTTTATGATTAAGTGGAACCATATTCTATATTCTAAACTACTCTAGATCCACTTAGTTAAGATCTTGACACCAAATGGCTAAAGGTTCTAATTTAGCCAGCTAATTAAAATGGGCAGTGTAAAATTCAAATAGGGAAATCTGAGTTTTGAACCACAAGATTTAATTTAATGTTAATTTAATATTAAAGTCACTAACTTTCCAGCATTTCCTCTGTATCTATTTTCTCATCCTTCCTTTGAGCAAGAGATATTTACGAATTAGAAAATGAGACAGTGCTAGAAATTGATTGGGATGATTAAATATTCTAACCCAAGGAGAAACAGCTGGTGATTCATTTTAGTGAAAAACACTATCTGGTTAAACAGCTTGGCTTTTGGGTGATGCAAATTATTTCAAGGTAGAGATAGAGAATTCTGGCCCAGCTGCTTAGAATTTCTGTCTGGACTCTTAAAAAGCTTCAGCACTCTGGATTAGCTTTTGAATTTTGAATTGTAATTGCTGAAGACCAAGTAATTATTTGACTGGTTATCCTCAAACATTATTTAATAAATGATACTGATGGTTCGATAAAGTATAGCTTATTTATGAACTTCAGGAATGAAGGATCCTTGGTGCTCTCTGAGCTTGCTTGTTTTCTTGCAAACAAAGAAAAGTAGGTAACATCATCAGTGCTAGTCCATCACTAGCACTGATCGTGTTACTAGTTTGTGTAATGAAACATCTGCAAGAAAACAAGCCAGCTCAGAGAGTACCAAGCATCCCTCATATCAACCCTGAGCTACAAATATTCCTCTTTATTGGTATGAATGTCAGGGACGTTTAATGATCTATAATTTAATTCTTGACTGGACTGATACTCTGTGAAATCCCACCTATTACTTAGGAGACTCCATTCCATAGCATTCAAATTACCTTTTTGTTTGTCTGAATATACTTAACTATCACTCCTATATAACAAAGTGGGTAAAATATACTCTGATACGTAGTTATTTTTATTTCTTCTGACAGGCCATAGGTTACATTTTACCATCAACTTTTACACATTTTAAAATTACTTATTCCCATTTTAATTAACATTCTACCATTAGATCATCTACTTGAACTAATTTTTCATTGATTATGAACACATTATCCAAATTAATTAATTTACTATAGAATACGAATAATGCATAACAGAATACAAATAAGAACTAAGCACAGTGATGTCTATACAATAAAAAATTGAACCTGTTATGCTGTGATTAGAATAAATTAAATAAATAAATTTAATTTTGAAATGAAACTTTCAAAATGCATATTAGTGTTAAATATAATATCTATAGGAACATCAAATGACTTGTATTGTTCAGTTGGTGCTTAGTATGACATGGATAAGAAGTTGCAAAGCAAGCTGAGTTATTTTGTAACATGAAAAATGTTTATATCTTTGAATGTATTATAGAAGTATCCATTTTATTTCTATTTATTGTTATTTATGAGTACTAAAAAGGAGATGGGGAAGAAAAAGGGAGATAAAAAGAGAAGGCTGCTTAGAACAATAAATAGGTATTAATCTCTAACTTCCCCACTCTGATTTGCAACATTTATAAACATTTTAACCCTCTTAAAATCAAGCTGTAAATGTTTATATTTCCCTTACTGCATGATGTGTTGTATACAGGGCTTCCAACCTTGAGTGATAGTTCGGAGTGAGACACTGCGAGGGAGCGGAGCGACCAAGCCCGAGGGAGCGAAGCGACCGAGGGGGGGATGGTGTGGAAGGGGGGTGTCCCCCCTTCCACGGTAGGGAGCTTTGACAATTTTACATTTTAAATGGTGCAATCTGATGCATACTTTAGTCATGATTTGGACATATACATACATACATACATTTTAACCCATAGGCATAAGAAAAAAATGAGGACACATATTACAAAAACACATTTTTCTTCAGTGAGGGAACTTGACTATGAAAACCAATGAGACATAGCATAGGCCTTTTAGTTTCATAAAAGGTTTGAAAAAATAATTGGGTAATTATTTGAAATGGACTGTGATGTTTCTTTGTCATATATATATGTGTATGTGGGTATATGCGGGTATATGCGGGTATATGCGTAATGGTTATATTTTGAGAACTGAATGCAACTAAATTTTGTTTTAATGTATGCTGATTAGTGTACATTTAAAGTGACAATAGTTTTCTGTTCTGTTCTATTCCAGTTCCATTCCAATTTATTCCATTCCATTCCAGTTTCATTCCAATTCTATTCCATTCTAACTTTTGAATAGCTGATGCAGCTTGCATAAAAAGGGCAAAAGGAAAAATAAACCAGGGAACACTTCACCAATGCCCTTAGTACAATCGAAAAACAAATATATTTTTATCGGCGAGGCGAGCGGCTGCTCGGAGCCACCGATCCCCTGAAAAATCACATCTAAAGCAAAATTAGAGGCAAGGAGCTACGGTTTTTGAAGGGTTAAAATTCAGATTAGTTTGCTAGAGAGGTGTGGCCGCGGGGGAAAGAGACGGGGAGGGGAGTTTCTTTCTGTTAAACCCGCCGTTCTTCGGCAAATTTGCAAGTGGATTAGCCTGCTTTAAATTGCAAATCTAAGATGAATTAGAAATAAAATTTGGGGTGGAGGGGGTCTTATTCCACAAGCGCGCCTTTATTCGAGGCCGGAATTCCCATTGCAAGGAAGATCTCTCGGGCCTTTAGCGTGAGATTTCGTTTATCAGAGTGAGACAGTCAAAATTGGTTGAATTGTGTGAGTCTCACTCTGATTGCGTGAGAGTTGGCAGCACTGTGTATATATGAAAAACATTCTGGCTTAAATTTAGTTAAGCTTCTGTTGTGGATATACACTGTTAGTTTTGTCATTGCTTTGCATCATCCAAGTTTTAATTCCCAATCATATATCATTGTTACTGTATTTTCTGTCAGTATTGGGCAAAATTTATCTTCACTGCTGAAAGCATGTATCTCAATAAGTTATATTTTAATGATTGTTTTCCAGGATTATATTATTTCAAATTTAATTTCTAAAATTCTCTGAATGGTGCTCTGTCTCTCCAATACTTTTGAAGATTTTATATGCAACTCGGCATTTTTAAAAAGGACACGGGGTTGCATTCTTCTTAATCACTTTTGAAATTGCTTGTTAATTTTTTTGGGGGGGGGGTGTTAGAAATCTTCCTAACAGACCATTTGGCAAGTTTTCTTTAATGCACTAATGATGTTACCTAATTTGGATAATGAAACTTCTGTAAGAAAACAAACAAGCTCAGAGAGAACCAAGGACCTCCCCATTTCAGCCCTGAGCTACAAATATTCTCCTTTATTAGTTTCCTTTAATCCTTAGTTAAAAAATTCAAACCTTTCTTTAATAAACGTCAAAATAAAGTTATTAAAGCATAGGCTTTAGAAAGTTATAAATTATGAATATATCTTCAACTAGAAGAATGTGTTTGGAAGTTCCAGGGCTTAATTTGAGGAGATTAAGGAACAATATTGTTAAAATAAAGGGAAAGAATATAAAAAGATCAAGATAGTCAAAAGTGAAAAGAAGGAATATAAAATTGGTTTCTTCGATCAAAGTTATCTTTGGTAATCCTTACTGGACTTTTGCTGATCAGAACTGAATAACAATGCTTTAAAGATGAGATTTAGGAAGAAGAGCTCATTTGTTGTATTTTAAGAGAAAAGAGTAAGTTACTAAAATTGTTTGTGCTTGTTATGAAGTGGGAAGCCATTTCTATATGCAGTATACCGGAATAAACAAACAAACAAATAAATAATAGAAAATGAAGAAAAGAAAAAAGAAAAGTATTTTTCTTTCTTTTCTTTTTATTCTTTCCTTTATTTTAGTGTGTATCTTTACCATTTGTGCCATAATTTAGCATTATTGCTTTGATTTAGTTCAAATGTAAACCAAGATAGTTCACTGAGTAACCTATCTGATGGGTAGATTCTTTCCATAAGAGATTTACTTCTCTTTGTGTGAAGTATCTATAATCACTTTTTTAAAAAATATTGATTTTATATACAGAGAATTCTCTAGAATTCTTTTCTGCTGATATTTTTAAACAATATCAATTAATCTATGAATAATAGAGAAGTGCACCGCTTTGCCTTCCTTATTTGAAAATCTGTGGAAAGTGCTCAGAATCTTTTCTGTTTACCAGTGAACTCAAGCTCTGAATTCTTCTTGAACGTTCATTTTATTCAATATGGGTATAAAAATGGCCACTGCAGGCTGTCAAAGGCTTTTTCCCCAACCAGGAAAATAATTGCTGCCTGCTCCTTTCTGTTTCAAGTTCTTTGTAATATTGCATTTAATTCATTTTATTGCTCTTTTTATTTCTCGAACAGTGATGAGAGTATTTTTATTTGTTGGTCATTTAATGATTCATAGCAGCTTCATCAGTGCAGACCCTCTTAATTCCCTTTAAAAAGCTACCAATTGTTTTATTATTTCCAAGGTTAGAGGTAAAAATTAAGTCCTTTTCTTTATTGCTGATAGTCTGGCTTTTAAAAATCTTTTTGATAAACTAAAAATTCACTGTCCCGATGTTGTTTTTGCAAAAGGCAACTGGACTTTCTTTGGGGGGGGGGGTTCCCTTGAAAACTGTTTTGCTTCTCATCCAAGAACCTTCTTCAATTCTGAAGAATCAAGAACTGAAGAAGCTTCTTGAATGAGAAGCAAAACATTTCCAAGGGGGAAAAAACCCAAGGAAGTCCAGTTACCTTTTAGAAAATCACTTTTGGGATAATCATGGCGTGGATGACTAAGCATCTCCATAGACAATAAAATTCACTACTTTTTATTTACATGGTCAAAATTCTTTTGTTTAACAAATTCTTTTGTTTAACAAAAGTTATTTTCTTCTATAATTCTTCTGATTCTAACAAATGTTTAGATTCTTCCAATTCTTTAATCAATTGCTTTTGGGGGGCCCATATTATGCATTTGTTCCAGTTCTTCTATTTTGGCATTTAATTGTTCTTTCTGTTTACTATATTTTCTTTTTTATTTAATTTAATGTAATTATTTATTTAATTATTTGTATAAAATAATTTGTTTTAATTATTTATATAAATATTATTTTAATTATTTAAATAAATTTAATTAAGAGCCCCTTCTATTACATGTTTTTCTAGTTTCCCAAATGGTAGTATGAGAGATACCTGGTGTCCTGTTTGTTTTAAAGAAGAAGTTATATTCCTGTTCACATTTTTGGAGGGCAGTATCATGGAATAATAACTTGTCATTCATCTTCTATCTGAAATGTAGTTTTTCTCCAGAACTCCATGTTATTAAAAATGGATTGTGATCCACATGTGCCATGGCAAAATTTGTACTTCTTTAATGGATGATATTAAGGTCTTCGAGATCCAGTATATATCTATTTTGGAGTCTAATTGATGTCTTGCTGAGAAAAAGATATAATGTGTCTCAATTGGATTTTGTAATCTCCATATATCAGCCAGTGCCAGTTTATCCATACATTGAAATATATTTTGCAGAAGCTTTTTGTTGTGAATCAATAAATGCTTAATAAAGATCATTAAGAGCTTGAAGTAAAGTGCAGGGTTCAAGCCCTGCACTTCTGATTGGCCGATAATAGCGACATCAGATTGGTCCATTCAGGAGAATCTGATTGGCTATTAACGAGCCTCTCCCATTGGTTAATGGAGCTAGCGCTCCCTGTGTTTCATTGGTTAAATAAGTTAAGAGTTGCCTATATAAGGGGGCCCATCGTGGCCATCAGGCTGAGCTGTTTAACATGTAAATAAAGAGTTTGAAGTTCACTGTTTCACTGGCTCATCTCCATCCTTGAACTCATGCTCAGAACATAACACTGGCAACGAGGATGGGATGTGGAGACATCAGAGCTTGCTGAACGACGAAGAACCATAACCGAGCATGTGGCTGAACGCACCAACAGCGGAACCATGTCCGGCAGCATCATACCACCCGCTCCATTCGACCCGGCACAAGAAGACTGGGACTCATATATGGATCGCTTCCAGATGTTTCTGGAAACCAACAATTTAAAGGATGCCACTACCGGAAAGAAACGAGCGGTATTCCTAACTCATTGCGGGCCAACCGTATTCAAGATGGCCAAGGCACTAGCAAAACCAGCAGAAGTAAAGTCTATGGACTGGGACATCCTCGAACCACTGCTAAGAGCACACTACGCACCGACCGTGCCAATGCTCATGAGAAGGCATGAATTCTATCAGAGAAGTCAGCAGAAGGGTGAAAGCGTTGCTGATTTCATCGCGGATCTCCGGAATCTGGGAGGCCTATGCAAGTTTACCGACTTAGAAGAAGTCCTAAGAGACCGAATCGTTCTGGGATTCTCAGGCACTCAGAGTAAATTAATGGCAAAGGGCGATATTACCCTTAAAGACGCCATAGCTGAAGCTACTGCAGAAGAAGCAACCAGGAAGTCGTTTGCCCAAATGTGCTGCACACACGCACCGGTTCACCAACGAGCCAGCGACATTTCACCTCAGTCAGAGGGACAGCTAGAAACGGCCCACCACGAGGACCTCGACTCGTCGTCAGACAGCAACGAGGAAGAGGTCCATCGACTTCGGTCCAAATGGGACCAATGCCAGAAATCACAGTACCAATGCGCGGGTGTGGAGCACGCCACCCCCGGTCTGAATGCGCTCTGAATGCACTCGACACGCTCTGCCATGTGTGCGGGAAAAGAGGCCATATAGGTTGGGTCTGTAGAAGCAAGCCAGGACCCAGCCAGCCCTCAAGGGGGGCTAACTACCACCAACCAATGGGAAGCCGTCCTGTGAAGCGAGAACCTGTGAACCACCAATGGAACAACCATTCTTACAGAAACAAAACCCTAAACCACCCAACGAAGCGAGAAGAGGCTCACCAAATGATCACGATCGGTCACGCCTCATCTCTGGACGCCAAAAAGATCTGAGTGAAAGTAGCCATCGAAAACCAGCCCTGCCTGACTTCCGGTTTGCGTGGCTTCGGGGCAGCAGGAATTCGCGACAGCTCGCGATTCCTGCTGGCTAGCTGTCGAGGTACCCCCGATCCAGATGGGTCAGGGGGTTAAGGCTGCCCTGTAGGGACAGCTGAAGATAGAGGGGAGCCGGTTAGGGAGGTGGGGGCATCGCAGACCCCCCCCTTCTCCGGAAAAACCCCTTTTTCCCAAGGCGGTGGAGCGGCGGTCAGCAATGGCCGCCACGAAGATGCCAGCAACCGGGTAAGAACTGTGCTGGAGGAAGTGTGAAAAGTGAAAGTTCTGTCTGAGCCGGGTCAAGTAACAACTTTTAAATTGCCTGGAATTGAGCTGCTTGTTGCTGGAGGATACATTGTTTCCCTAAGAAGATCGAAAGCGGCGGAGAAGCTGTCAAAGAGAACTTTTTTTTTTTTTTGTTTACTCTCCCATCCCACGGAAAAAGCAGAAATATTTGGATATATTAGACATTGAAAGTGGATTGCTTTGAAAGCTAAGCTAAGAGACAAAGGGATTTTTGGACATTGAAAAATTTAAGAAATTGGAAAATTTTTGCTGGAGGTATGGATTTTTGATTATTTAAAATTGTTATTGCAAGTGGGAAGGGAGAAAAAAAAAAATTGGAGCAGAAACTGAAAAAGGAGGAGACTGTCTAGAATGTCTTGGTGGATCCCAAAAGAAGATATATGGTAATTGGACCTCTTTGATTAAAAATTAATTTAGAAAGAGAAAGAGAAGAAGGAAGAAAAGTATTAACTTTTGGAACTTTTTTCTTTTTTTTAATTGCTTTTGATTGTCCTGGATTAAAAATACTTGTGGTTGTTTTGGAAAAAGTTTTCCCTTTTCATAATGGCATTGTCTGTGGATGAACTAGAGATTGACTATCAAAAATATAAAAAAGAAGATACTTTGGGCGCTTTGTTCCAATTCTTAGAAATGGCGTTATGTTCTGTTGAAAAGTTGATTATGCAGCAGAAGGACTGGGACAAGGAAGAAGAGGAAGAAGAAGCCATCTTTGATGAACAATGGGTTCCTTCCGGAGAGGAGGAGAAAAAGGATAAGAAAAAGGGGTTTTTAAGAATTATAAAAACAACCAAAAGAGAGAAAAATGAGCGAAAAGATGGAGGCAAGGTTAGAAAGCAAAGGAAAAGGAGCAAGAAAAGCGAAGAGAAAAAGCAAAGGGGTAGAAAGGGCAAGGAGAAGAATAAGCAAGAGAGAAAAGGGGGGAGGAGAAGCCTTAATGGGGGGAAGCAAGATTTAAAAAAAAAAAGTTTATTTAGAGACAATGGGTGAATTTAATTTAGATTAAAAGAGGGATTCTGGAGGGTATATAAGAGTGTGTTTTTATATGTATATTTAGAATAAAAAATTTATTATGTAATTTTAGAATCTTTTAAACAGAATCCCAAGAAAGATTTATATGTAGTATTTTTAAGTTAGGTAATGAGTTATAGATGTAACTCCAATTGTTGTACAGGAGAAGTATAGTAAAAGAAAAAAGATGAATGGATGTTTGGAAATAGAACAGACAAAGAATGTTGTTGAAAATGGTAATAATGGAAGGATATATATGCTTTTCTTTTGATTTTGTATATTGATAAAAGGCAATAAAATTTTAATTGATAAATAATTTGGATGGAAAAGAGAAGTAGGGACAAGATATGAAGTTAATATTATATGAAATATTAATATTATAATCTTGAAATGTTATGTTTTATTGGTCTATCATTATTATTTTTTTTTTAGAAAAGAATTTATAAGCTGTTATGCCTTGATTTTGTGTGCATTGTTTTTAGAAAACTGATAAAAATGGTTTTTATATACATATATAAAAAAAAAAATGATAATAAGATATGGAAGGAGATTTAGGTCGAATATGATGTTTGAATTTGTGTCTGTGTAAAGAGTTTTAACCCGGGAACAGACAACCTTCAGAAAAGATCTTTTAGTTTTGTCTATGTTTTATGTTTTGTGTTTGTATGTTTGTGTATTATGCTTATGATAAAACTAACAAAATTTGTTTTTTATTAAAAAAAAAAAGGAAAAAAGAATCAATAAAACCTTGGAGGAATGTTAGATGAGAATAATTTAAACAAGCCAGAAAGAAAAGAATATGATGACTATAAAATGGATAAATATGGAAGAGAAATGAAATTGAATAGGAGTAAAGAGAAATAATGAGAAATTTGATGAAAGATATTTGTGTGTCCATATGGGGATGGGATAAATTGGAATTATGCTGTATAAAAATATTGTTTTGTTTGACTTGTAAGGACTTACAATATTAAGAGGTTTTATGTGTTTATGTATTTACTGGTTAATGATGTGTTGTTTTATCTTTAAAATTAATAAAAATTTGTTTCAAAAAAAAAAAGAAAACCAGCCCTGCCTGATGGAAGTCGATTCAGGATTGTTTCTCAATGGTTTCCTGGAAGACCCTCAAGCAGCTCATCCCCACTATCCGTAGGCAAGACCTCCGGTTCCAAAGGCTCATACTTAAGGACTATCAAGGAAATCGAATCCCGGTTGTTGGATCCAGCCAAGTACGAGTATCGTTTAAGAACCGTACAGCATTTCTACCCCTGACTGTAATCGACAAGGATCGGCCTAGTTTGTTAGGCCTCCAATGGTTCGCTCCACTTGGAATTGAAGTAGCCGGCATTCACCGAACCTACAACAGCGATTGGGAAGAAGACCTCGTCCACGAATTCCAGGACGTCTTCTCAGAAAAATTAGGCGAGTACAAGGGGACCCCTATATCGTTTAACCTCAATCCAGAAATAGCTCCCATCTGCTTTAAGCCTCGTCGAGTTCCCTTTGCCCTTAAACCAAAGATTGATGAGCAGCTTGGTAAATTAATAGCTCAGGGAGTGCTAGAACCTGTTAGGGATAACATTGTTTACCCTAACTGGTTTAGGTCAAATAATAAATATGTTATCATGGTTTGTTCGTTAAAGTGTCTGCAACTTTAACTGTGGGAATGCAATTAAGGGAGTGGTTGTAATAGCACCATAAAAGAAGCAAGACAATGGCAGCTTGGTCTCTCTGGCTTGATGATCCCTAATTACTGGATGGTTTGAAGACTGCGTTTTTCTCCTACTGGAAAGGGAGAGAGAAAGGACTGATTTATTTGTAAGTGAACTGACATTGGATATTCTACACGGACTTTGCGAAATTGAATATCCTTGAATGGACTGACTAAAACGATACAGACTGTTATTTTGACTATGCTATAATTCTAAATGGAATAAACTATATATTTTGATAGCACAAGCGTATCTGTTATTTTTACTGTATATTAACTAACATACAAACTTATCTCACACATTTATCTGTGTGCCTATCTGACTAACGCTGCACATTCTGTTTAGCTTGTCTCCTTAACCCTGGTTGGGGAACACAGGCTTAACACTGGTTATGGGCCCAGAGGCTGCAAAGTCAGTTTAACTAGGATAAAACAGATTTATGTAAAAAGTGAGAGTTTGTGTTGTTACACATTACAGTAAACAGACAGCTGTGTTTTATTAATTATAGCTTTATATCCATATAAGAAAACATGGCACAAGTCAATCTACAAAGTTTGTCCCTTATATCCAAGCTGGATGGAACAAACTATGTATCATGGTCTATGAAATGTAGTTTACTTCTACGTAGAGAAGTTCTGTGGAACATAACTGAAAACCCACCAAACGTAGAGGAATGGGATCCAGAGATTGAGGAAGATAGACTAAAGATAAATGACTTTAAGCAGAAAAATGAACAAGCTCTTTGCATAATAGGACTAACACTGTCTGACCAGCAACTTGTTCATATCCGTGGAGAGCAAACAGCTGTTGGGTGTTGGCAGAAGCTGAAGAGGATTTATGTTAGAGATAACATTGGTGCTCACATAAATCTAACACGGAAGCTTTTCAGGACGCATCTCCAGACGATTGGTGATATGCTGAGTCATTTAAATTCTATAAAAAGCATTTTTCAAGCACGAGAAAGAGCTTATTTTCTCTGAATTACACCAAGTCTACATAATTCTATCATCACTAGACGTAAGTTATGATAATTACATCACTTCCCTTGAAATTTTGCCTAAGGAAAGTTTAACTTTAACTGATATAACTGGCAGATTGATTGAAGAGGCAAGAAGAAGACTTGAAAGAGATCAGTTAAGGAGGCAGCAACCTCAAAAAGAAGATAATGAATCTCCAACTGCATACGCAATTAAAAAGTGTTTTAATTGTGGAGGAAGAGGACATTTGGCAAGATTTTGTAAAAAAGCAAAGTGCCAGAATGCTGGCCAGAATACTAAAAGTAACCAAAATAAAAATAAAAATTTAGAGTTAGCCATGTATATTAACGGAGCTGTAAAAAATAATTTATGGGTGGTTGACAGTGGAGCGTCCCACTGTATAACAAATGATAACAAAAATTTTATTGAAAAGTCCAAGAGTACACAGCAGATATCATTAGCCAATGGCTGGAAACTGAAAGCTAAAGGTCAAGGTATAGCATATTGTTCTTTCATAAAAGAGAATGTAAAAATGTTATATGTACCACAACTTAAGTTTAATTTAATTTCAGTAAGAATTTTGGTTAAACTAGGATATGTAATTACCTTTAAAGGAGATAACTGCATAATTGAAAAAGAAGATAAGAAAATTACTGCATCTTTAAGAGGTGAATTTTATGTTTTAAATGATAATGGTTTAGAGGTGGCTAACACGATTTATGATAATAAGAAACCTCATGATGAATGTATTCACTTGTTACACCGAAGGCTAGGGCATTTAAATTTTAAAATGCTTAAGAGAACTGTTCAATTATCTAAAGGAATAAGTTTAAAACCTTGTTATAAGTATTTGCAATGTTATGCTTGTAATCAAAGCAAAAGCAGGGTTATACCAGCTAATAGAGTTGATGGATTTACTACCAAAGAGCCTTTAGAGGTAGTATTTGCCAATTTAATAGGTCCGAAAAAACCAAGTGTAGGAGGTGCTCGACACATACTAAGTATAATGGACCACTATTCAAGATATGGGTTTTGCTATTTAATGAAGAGCAAAACTGAAATGTATCTAAATCTCTTTAATTGGATAAAATTTGCAGAAAGAAAAACTAAAAAGAAATTAGTAACTCTTATAACAAATAATGGTGCAGAATTTACAAATAATAAATTCCAGAATAGACTTAAAATGTTAGGTATTCAACATAAAAAGTCTGCAACATATAGGCCACAACATAATCCCTTTATAGAGAGACGAAGCCAAACACTACAGTCAATGGCAAGAACTATTTTGTCTGATTCAGGATTACCTGACAATTTGTGGGGAGAAGCAATAATGTGTGGTAATCATATATTAAATAATGTTGTTAATTCAACAACAGGTGAATTACCATTCACATTGTGGCATGGTACAAAACCTGATTTAAGTTACATGCACACATTTGGAGCACCAGCATGGGTGCATATCCCTTCACAACTTAGACACAAAGGATAGCATAGAGCTAAAAGATTATTTTTTTTAGGATATGAATCTAATCACTGATCTTATAGATACTGGGAACGAGGTACATCTAGAGTTTACACCAGTGCTAGTGCTAAATTCCTAGAACATGTAGGATGGAATAGATTAGAGCAAGATTTAAAAAATGATGTAATTATTGAACCCTACAAAAGGCAGAAAGAACAAATTAGTTATAAGAAGAGTCCAATAAAAGAAGAAGTCCACGAAGAACAAATAGGACCAGAACAAGAGGAAACTGTTGATCAGGAAGAGTTAGATAATCAAGAACAGTTAGTAAATGAAAGTCCACCTGTAAGTCCTGTAATACCTAGACGTACTACATGTGTAACAAGACCACCTGATAGATATCAAGCAAGTATAGTTTGCCAAGTAACTAAAGTTCCAACTAGCATAGATGAACTTAAGATGTATCCTGCTAAGGATCAGGAGAATTGGCAAAAGGCAATGGAAAAAGAACTAAATTCATTAAAGGTAATGAAATTATATGAAGATGCCAAATTACCTCCAGGAGAAAAATCCATTGGGTGCAAATATATTTAAAGTAAAAACTGGAAATGATGGGACTATTACCCATAAAGCTAGGTTGGTAGCTCAAGGATTTAATCAAACTGCATCTGATTACGATGAAGTTTTTGCACCAAATCTTAAGGCAACATCTTTGAGAGCAGCTTTAGTGTGGGCAGCTAAGAAAAACTATGTCATTAACCATTTAGATGTAGAAACTGAATATTTGCATGCACCATTGCAGCACACTATATATTTGAAAAAGCCAGTTATTATAAAAAACAATAAAGTAAATAGTAATGATTGTTGGAAACTAAAAAGAAGTTTTTATGGATTGAAACAATCTGGCTTTGAGTGGAACCAATATGTTGTGAAAGAGTTAAACAATATAGGTTTTAAATCTGGTTTAGCAGATCCATGTGTGTTTAAAAGAGAAAATAATGGAACGATGTCATTATTGTTATTATTTACAGATGATATTGCTTTGATAACTAAGACTAATAATGAAGCTAATGAGATTATATCATTATTAGCCAAAAAGATAAAATTAAAGCATTTAGGTGAAATTAAAAAATATCTAGGATGAACAATTCACAAAACAAAAAATGGATTTAAGATATCTCAAGAAGATAAAATTTGCCAATTAATTAAAACATATAAAATGGAACTTTGTAAAACAGCAAAGACTCCAATGAGTCAGGAAGTTTGCCAAACTGATGATCAAAATCCCAAATTTGATAAGTCCATTTATCAATCTTTGATTGGCAGCTTATCATATGTAAGCAAATGGTCAAGGCCAGACATAGCTTATAGTGTTAATCAGCTGGCACGTTTTAATTCAGATCCACATTTATGTCATTGGCAATCATTAAAGAGAATTTTAAGATATCTTAAAGGAACAATGAACCATGCATTGTATATAGAACCAAAGGATGATTTGAGTCTTAGTGCCTATGCAGATACAAGTTTTGCAACTGACATAAACACTAGAAAATCAACATCTGGGATGGCTATATTATTTGGTAATACACTTATAGGGTGGAGGTCAATCAGACAACAGCATATTAGCTTGTCCACGATGGAAGCGGAATTTTCATGTCTGTCATTATTATGCACTGACTTAATTTTGTACAAACAGTTATTATTAGACATGGGTGTAACTGTTAAAGAATCCATTATTGTGTACGAGGACAACCAGGAAACCATAAAGTTGGCTACTAATATTGCTGTAAAAACTAGATCAAAGCATACTGATTTAAGATACTTAAATGTTAGAGAATCTGTAAAAAATGGGCTAATTAAATTGGAATACTGCATGACAGAAGAAAACATTGCAGACCAATTTACAAAAGCTCAAAAGTAATTAACAAAAGCTCAAAAGTAATTTACAAAAGCTCAAAAGTAATTAAGTTTAAAGAGAGTTGTAACAAATATGATTTAAAGATGTAAATAGTTATTAGTTATATTATTATTATTACCTAAAAGGGGAGAATGTTAGGGATAACATTGCTTACCCTAACTGGTTTAGGTCAAATAATAAATATGTTATCATGGTTTGTTTGTTAAAGTGTCTGCAACTTTAACTGTAGTAATGTAATTAAGGGAGTGATTGTAATAGCACCATAAAAGAAGCAAGACAACGGCAGCTTGTTCTCTCTGGCTTGATGATCCCTAATTACTGGATGGTTTGAAGACTGCGTTTTTCTCCTACTGGAAAGGGAGAGAGAAAGGACTGATTTATTTATAAGTGAACTGACATTGGATATTCTATACGGACTTTGCTAAATTGAATATCCTTGAATGGACTGACTAAAATGATACATGACTAATGGACTGTTATTTTGACTATGCTATAAACTCTAAATGGAATAAACTATATTTTTGATAGCACAAGCATATCTGTTATTTTTGCTGTATGTTAACTAACATACAAACTTATCTCACACATTTATCTGTGTGCCTATCTGACTAACGCTGCACATTCTGTTTAGCTTGTCTCCTTAACCCTGGTTGGGGAACACAGGCTAAACAGGACCCACCGATCACTCTCCCTGGGAAACCCCAATCATAACGCCCATCAAGCCAGATGGATCAATAAGAATTTGTGGGGACTACCGAGCCATCCTGAACCACGTCCTTCAACAAAATGCCTTCCCCATACCGGTGGTACAACACCTCCTCCATTCCCTGGGGGGCGGAAAAGTCTTCGCTAAACTAGACTTAGCCCAGGCATACCAACAACTGCCTTTTGACAAAAAAACGGCAGAGGCCCAAACAATCGTTATGCACAGAGGTGCGTTTAAATGTAACCGACTCCAGTTCGGAATGAGTGTAGCCCAAGGAATCTTTCAAAGCTTAATGGAGAGGCTATTACAAGGGATAAAAGGTGTTGTTCCATATTTTGATGATGTGTTAATCACAGCCCCAACCCAGAAAATACTAAAGGAACGCCTGAGGTTGGTTCTCCAGAGATTTAAAGACTCCGGTCTCAAAGTTAAAAAGAACAAGTGTTATTTATGTACGGATCGCGTAGAATTTTTGGGATATTTAATTGATAGTCAAGGCATTCACCCCACCGATAACAAACTCAGGGCGATCAAGAACATCCCTAAACCCCGGAACAAGGCCGACCTCCAGGCTTTTCTGGGCCTTATCAATTTTTATAACATTTTTCTGCCTCACAAAGCAACCGTAGCTGAGCTCCTACATCGTTTATTGGACAAAAAAGCAAGCTGGGTATGGGGACATAGAGAAGAACAGGCGTTTCGACATATAAAAGATTTATTAACTTCTGACTATGTCCTGATGCAGTATAACGAGACTTTGCCTTTAACGATCACGTGTGATGCATCCCCATTTGGGGTGGGCACCATTTTAAGCCACGTTTTGCCAAATGGTAATGAAGCCCCTGTTGCTTATTTCTCAAAGACGTTATCAAAAACAGAATGCAACTACAGTCAACTTGACAAGGAGGCCCTTGCTATAGTATCCGCGGTTAAGAGATTTCATGAATATGTGTATGGCCGAGCATTTACCATAGTGACTGACCACAAACCTTTGCTGGGAATAATTGTGGGAGATAGGCCAACACCGTATATATTATCTCCCAGAATGACCCGCTGGTCAGAATTTTTGGTGGCATACAATTACAAATTACAACATCGCCCAGGGAAAGCCATTCCGCACGCCGACGCATTGAGCCGTGCACCTCTTCCAGAGACTATTGATGACCCCGCTCCGACGGTCACAATGCTGCAGATCGAGACACTTCAAATGCCACCATTAACGGCCCGGGATATCATGATGGAAACGAAACGTGACCCCATTTTAGCACGAGTCCTCAGTTGGGTCGAGCGGGGATGGCCGTTAGACCAAATATCTGATGACTACACCCCATTCAAAAATCTGCAAATGGAACTTGTTAGGGATAACATTGTTTACCCTAACTGGTTTAAGTAAAATAATAAATATGTTATCATAGTTTGTTAGTTAAAGTGTCTGCAACTTTAACTGTAGGACTGTAATTAGGGGAGTGGTTGTGAAAGCACTTTAAAAGAAGCAAGACGACAGCTTGCTCTCTCTCTGGCTTTGATGATCCCTAATTACTGCATGGACTCAAGACTGCGTTACTCCAATGGGAGAGAGACAAAGGACTGATTTGTAAGTGAACTGACACAGGATATTTCTACACGGACTTTGCTAACTGAATATCCTTGAATGGACTGACTGATATGATACATGACTAATGGACTGTTATTTTGACTATGCTATAAATGGAATAAACTATATTTTTGATAGCACAAGTGTATCTGTTATTTTTACTGTATGTTAACAAACATACAAGCTTATCTCACTCATTTATCTGTGTGCCTATCTGACTAACGCTGCACATTCTGTTTAGCTTGTCTCCTCAACCCTGATTGGGGAACCCAGGCTTAACAGAACTATTTTCTCAAAAGGGCTGCATTATCTGGGGTGATAGAGTTGTTGTCCCAGAGCGGTTGCGACCAGCAATACTAAGAACCTTGCACAATGGCCACCCCGGCATCATGCGTATGAAAGCCCTCTCACGAAGCTACGCGTGGTGGCTGGGTATTGACATGCAGATAGAGACATGGGTAAAAGCCTGTTGCAAATGCCAGGAAGTAAGCAACGCCCCGCCGAAAGCAAACCCAACCGAATGGGAAACACCGAGGGGACCATGGTTCCGCATTCATCTGGACTTTGTGGGTCCTACTAAGGGAGACATTCTTACTGATGGTGGAGGCCTACTCGAACTGGCTTGAAATCCATGAAATGAGGAATACAACGACCGAAGCAGTCATCAGAAAACTGGACAGACTCTTTGTGACACACGGATTACCAGACGTTCTGGTATCCGACAATGGGCCTCAATTTACCACGCTGTCCTTCGAACAGTATCTGGCAGACCGCGGTATCCAACATGCGCTGACTTCGCCAGCGCACCCTGAGGCCAACGGAAGGGCCGAGCGCATGGTACAATTTGTCAAGAAAACCTTGCATAAGATGGACTATGATGACATAGAAGACAAGATTAACCAGATACTCCTTTTACAGCATATCACTCCGCACAGCATCACCAATAAAGCTCTCGCCGAGTTATTAATGGGACGGAAGCTCCGTTCCCACCTCGACCGCCTACATCCAGCATATGAACCTGAAAAGCCACACGGTTCTAGCGGGAAATGTCTCAATTTCCTGGTAGGCGATTTGGTTTTCGTTAGGAACTTTTTGGGCGATCCGTTGTGGGTCGAGGCAACTATAGTACAAGTAACTGGCCCTAGATCGTACCGTGTAAAATGTTGCGACAATAGAATTTGAAAACACCATATTGATCAGCTGCATTCAAGGCTACAGTCGGGGAATCTCCGAGCCCCCTGATTTCCAAACCGAGGGGGGAGGAGATAGCGAGGAAGCTGAATTCGAAGCGGCAGAAAGTTTAAGCGGTAGTAATGACCGCTCAGAGGCAGCATATGATGGAACCGGAATGGGGGTGGCCTCGCCTCAAAAAGATGCCGAAAGCAGTAGCGACAACGAAAATTCAAATGCGGAACGGGAGGCACCTTTTTCACCAGATATCGTCCTACCCCAACAAGACTGTAGCCAAATACCGGGAGGACAACGAAAATCTAATAGACAATCAAAACAACCTGTCTACCTCAAAGACTACGTGACCGCACCCCTTAAACGGAACCCGGGGGGAAGGGGTGTTGTGAATCAATAAATGCTTAATAAAGATCATTAAGAGCTTCAAGTAAAGTGCAGGGTTCAGGCCCTGCACTTCTGATTGGCCGATAATAGCGACATCAGATTGGTCCATTCAGGAGAATCTGATTGGCTATTAACGAGCCTCTCCCATTGGTTAATGGAGCTAGCGCTGCCTGTGTTTCATTGGTTAAATAAGTTAAGAATTGCCTATATAAAGGGGCCCATCGTGGCCATCGGGCTGAGCTGTTTAACAGGTAAATAAAGAGTTTGAAGTTCACTGTTTCACTGGCTCGTCTCCATCCTTGCACCCATGCTCAGAACGTAACACTTTTCACCATTTTTATCTTGTAAGGTTTTGTCTAAGTTCACATCTAAAATTCCACATTTCCTAAGACAAATATCTTACCTTCTTTCAATTCTACTAACTTTTGAAAAGGTATTTTGTATAATTGTTCTTTATCTTTATTTGGAGCATAAATGAAGGCCAGAATTATTATTTTGTCTTCTTTCATTTGTTACAAGATACTTCCTGCTTTGCCTTTAAATTGATTAAAATGATTTAAGTACTTTCTAGGTTGGTGACATGATATAAATTATTCTTCCAATATTCTTTATCATTTTTTGGGTTGCGTATTCTTGTCCCTATTTCCTTTGCTTTAACAAATACACGTTCTGTTTTTATGTGTTTCTTGCAAAGAGAATGTTAAGCCTGTGTTCCCCAACCAGGGTTAAGGAGACAAGCAAAACAGAATGTGCAGCATTAGTCAGATAGGCATACAGATAAATGTGTGAGATAAAGTTTGTATGTTAGTTAACATACAGTAAAAATAACAGATATGCTTGTGCTTTCAAAATATAATTTATTCCATTTAGAGTTTATAGCATAGTCAAAATAACAGTCCATTAGTCATGCATCATTTTAGTCAGTCCATTCAAGGATATTCAATTAGCAAAGTCCGTGTAGAATATCCTATGTCAGTTCACTTACAAATCAATCAGTCCTTTCTCTCTCTCTTTCCAGTAGGAGAAAAACGCAGTCTTGAATCCATCCAGTAATTAGGGATCATAAAGCCAGAGAGAGCAAGCTGTTGGTTTCCAGTTCCGCGTGGCTTCGGTGGCAGCAGGAATTTGTGACCGTTCGCGATTCCTGCTGCGCTTGCCGCCGAGGTACTCCCGATCCAAATGGGTCAGGGGGATATGGCTGCCCTGTAGGGACAGCCAAAGAGAGAGGGGAGCCAGACAGGGGGTTGGGGGTGCCGCAGACCCCTTTTTCCCAAGGTGGTGGAGCGGCGGTCAGCAATGGCCGCCACGAAGAAGCCAGCAACTGGGTAAGATTGTGCTGGAGGAAGCAAGAAAAGTGAAAGTGATGGCTGAGCCAGGTCAATCAACATCTTTTAAATTCATTGGAATTGAGCTGTTTGAATTGCTGGAGTATACATTGTATCCCTAAGAAGATCGAAAGCGGCGGAGAAGCTGTTAAAGGGAACTTTTTTTTTCTTCACTCTCCCACCCCATGGAAACAGCAGATGAAGATTTGAAATTTGTTTGGGCACTGAAGGTGAATTATTCTGAAAATTGAAGTTAAGGGACAAAAGAGTTCTTGGACATTGGACTTAAAAATTTAAGAAATTGGAAAACCCTTATTAGAGGTATGATTTTCTGATCATTTAAAAATTGATGTTGCAAGTGGAAAGGGAGAAAAAAAAATTGGAGCAGAAGTGGAAAAAGGAGGAGATTTCCTAGAATCTCAAAGAAAGATACAAGGTAATTGGACCTCTTTGATTAAACAGTAACCCCGGAAAAACAAATAGAAGAAAGGAGAAAAATATAAACTTTTGGAACTTTTTTTGAATTATTTTTTATTAAAAATACTTGGGTGGTTGTTTTGGGGAAAGTTTCTCTTTTCAGGATGGCATCGCTTGTGGATGAACTAAAGACTAAATATCAAAAATATAAAAAGAAAGTACAAGATGGAAAAGTTACCTTGGGCACTATTTCAATTTTTAGAAATGGCGTTATGTACTTATGAAAAATTGATTAAGCAGCAGAATGACTGGGACAAAGAAGAAGAGGAACAAGAAGCCATCTTTGATGAACAATGGGTTTTTTCCGGGGAGGAGGAGAAAGAGGATAAGAAAAAGGGGATTTTAAGATTTGAAAAAACAACCAAAAAAGAGAAAAATGAGAGGAAAGGTGGATGCAAGGTTAGAAAGCAAAGGAAAGGGAGGAAGAAAAGGGAGGAAGAGAGACAAAGGGGTAAAAAGGGCAAGGAGAAGAATAAGCAAGAGAGAAAGGGGGGGAGGAGAAGAATTTATGGTGGGAAGCAAGATCTAAAGAAAAAAGTTTATTCAGAGACAATGGGTGAATCTAATTAAGGATAAAAGGGGGATTCTGAAAGGTATATAAGATTGTGTTTTTATATGTATATTTAGAGTATAAAATTTACTGTGTAATTTTAGAATCTACTAAACAGAATCCCAAGATAAATTAAGTGTTATATGAAGTACTTTTAAGTTAGGGTAATGAGTTAAAGGTGTCACTCCAATTAGTGTATAGGAGAAGTATAGTAAAAGAAAAAAGATGAATGGATAGTTGGAAATAGAACAGACAAAGAATGTTATTGAAAATGGTAATAAGATATGGAAGGATATATAAAGGTTTTGTTATGGGGTTTTTTTGTATATTGATAAAAGGCAATAAAATTTTAATTAACAAGAAATAATTTGGATGAAAAGGAGAAGCTGGGATAAGATATGAAGTTAAATAGATAAAGTAAATATTGATATTATAATTTGGAATCATTATGTTCTATTGGTTTTCTTCTTTAATTTTTTTTTTTTTTTAGAAAAGAATTTATAAAATGTTATGCCTTGATTGTTTGTGCATTGTTTTTGTAAAATTGATAAAATTGGTTTATTAAAAAAAGAAAAGAAAATGATAATAAGATATGGAAGGATATATAAAGTGAATATGATGTTTGAATTTGTGTCTGTGTGAAGAGTTTCAACCCGGGATCAGGCAGCCTTCAGAAAAGATGTTTTAGTTTTGTTTATGTTTTGTGTTTTGTATGTTTATGAAAGGCAATAAAATTTTAAAAAGCAAGAAATATAATTTGGATAAAAGGAGAAGTCTGGATAAGATATGAAGTTAAATAGATAATGTAAATATTGATATTACAATTTGGAGTTATTTTATATGTTCTATTGGTTTTATTTAATTATTATTATTTTTTTTTAGGAAAGATTTTTTAAGTTGTTATGCCTGGATTGTGTATTGTTTTTTGTAAAATTAATAAAATTTGTTTTTTTTTTAAAAAAAAAAAGCCAGAGAGAGCAAGCTGCCGTGCCTTGCTTCTTTATGCTGCTTTTACAACCACTCCCTTAATTACATTCCTACAGTTAAAGTTGCAGACACTTTAACTAACAAACTATGATAACATATTTATTATTTTACCTAAACCATTTAGGGTAAACAATGTTATCCCTAACAGAGACCATCAGTAGTTTCTTTATATTATTTAGATATATTTTGCACTTATTCAGTCCAAAACAGTTACCTTCGTCTTTTAAAATAATAAATTTCAAATCTATATTTCTTGTTGCATCATACAATCTCTTTAAAATTTACAGGTAGTCCTGTATCAAATGTTACTTTTCTTACCCAGTTCACAAAGTTGATTCATTCCCAAGATAATTTATTTATTCTCATTCATGTTTTACATTCATCATATTTAACTCTTCTCAGCTTGAGCAGCTCACTTTCAACTCCTTATCCATTCAAAACAGTCCATAATTCAGGTCCATCATTTTAACTTAGAGTTCCTCCTAAATTTATAAGCATACAACACATTGTCTTGTTCCAAAGTCGCAAATTCCACATTCATAAATTTTAATTTTATAACCTAAATCCACATGGTGCTTTTTGAGACAGGGAAAATGTACCAGTTGTAGTGGTAGAAAATACAGGGTTAATGGGAAAGTGCCATCCCACCCAAATCAGTAAATATGGGTTCCTGGTTAGCAAACGTTTGCCTACTAAGTTCTGTAAAATATACCACAATGAACTAGAAGAAAGGAAATATTGTAAAAGGAATAACCCTATACGCCCAGTAGATAAAGACTATAATACTTTGGAAAGGCTCTTTCTTAGCCTACAGGGGAGATATCCACAAATGGAGAGAATTCACTGCCAAGAAATTCCACAATGCACCAGTAAAAAGACTGCCATAGGGAAGAAAAACTGACAACAGCATATTCTAGAAGTATGCCAAAGAAAACCCTATAAAATTTGAAGTCTCTTTGTTCTATTCTTCTTTCGCTCATAAAAGGTGCCACAACTAGACTATCACTGGGGTGGGGGGAGTTGGCGATGCACTACATATAAATTGCCTTTTAGGTAGACACAAATCTTCCCCACCTCCAGATCAATTTTATTCTGAAAGAGAGCAATTACAGTTTTTTTCCATTTTTTAAAAGCATAATCTTCTATAGCTAAATTTCATTGAATTTAATCTAATTTAATGTTAGCCTAAAGCCTTAAAATATGAAGCCAGGAAAGAATGCATAAAATAAAATGTTCAGAAAGAAAAATAAGAATCTAACATGCTTTTCTAATAACTACTTTCCATCTGTACTCTGCAGAAATGGCTACTTACTTAGATTCCTGTTTAAAAACTAAAAAATATTGAGGCAGTCAGGAGAAACCATCTTACTTTTTGAAAGGAATGAAGCTGCATATCAGTAGTAAAACTACACTCTTTATTCCAGAAGGCCACTTTGAAGAGGATAGAATATTTAGATTAAATTGAGGCTAACTGTAGGAGTGGCGACTTACTATGAACATGTCCTATTATTTTCTTTGTGTCCATTTGCATATTTGTATTAGTTTTATCTATTTGATACAGACTAATAACTTAATCAATGAAGTTTGCATTTGATTCTATCTGCATTTTGTTTATTATTATTATTGAATTAGAACTTGGAAGAAAAACAGCAATATTTATTTATGAATGTGTGGAAACTACTTTGTAAACTTTAATTGACTGCGATAATAGTTCATGAAATTGGTCACTGTTATTTTGAGTTTTTTAGACTAAAAAATGAAGAGTAAAGTAAAAAAAGATTCTTATCCAGTGCAGCTCACTTTTATATTTCCAAGCCTCATGTAAGGGAGGAAAATCAGTATGAAAAGGAACAAGAAGAAAAGGAAGCTTGAAAGAACAATACCAAGGCAACCTTAACCCTAATCTGGGAAAAATCAACAGTGCAATCAGTACACTATTCTTCTGGGCAAACATGCATTCATTTGGACTGTTAATAAAACTATTTACTAAGGCTGGTGTTTTACAGGCAGCTGTTACATATAAATTGAGTTGACAAAATCAGAAATGAAGAGGTGATAAGCCACCTGGGAAAGCCAGAGAAATCATCAAAACCATTAAAAAGTGAAAAAATATTTTGGACATGCGATGTGACACCCAGAAAAATATAGCATACTTCACTTAATCATCTGAGGAAAATGAGATCCAGGCAGAAGAAGATCATGACTTCAAAATCTCAGGGGCTGGTTTGGACAAAACTAAACAGCACTTTTTAGTGCAGCTATTGATAAAAATAGGATCGCCAACATGATTGCCAACATCCAATGGTAGATAAGGCAAGGAGAAGGAGGAGGAGAAGGCTGATGTTGAAAAATTTTCTGACATACCTGTATCAGCCACAGATCTGTGTTTTCTCCACCTTCATTAGTACAAATTGTAACTATTATTGATGGGGTTCTGTGAGGTTTTCAAGCAGACTTTTACCCATTACTTGGCACTCCAAATAGTTTTATGAAGATGTTGAATAGCTTGGTGAGAACACCAAATCTGGAGAAATCCCACAATGGACAACACTCGGGCTCAAGTACATCTTCCCCAGCACTAACAATGGGAACCACTCATTTGGATAGGAGTGAGGCCACTATAAAACAACATGAATATGAATTACTTGTTCTGCAAAGAAACTCAGAAATTATGTGGTGTGCCTATTGGAAAGCATTTTCACACATCCTTTTCTATTAGAGTCTGAATATTCCTGAATGGAGCTGCTGGATTGGCATCTTCAGATGCAATAAATGCAGGGCACTGGAAGCCACTGTTCAAAACCAATGCATGAAACTAATTATTCTTAGTCACAGCAGACTGAAAGCTATTTGTTTCTCAGCAAAAGGGACAGATAACACGTTCATCATTATAGCAATAGCACTTAGACTTATATACCACTTTACAGTGTTTTACAGACCTCTCTAAGTGGTTTTACTGAGTCAGCATATTTCCCCCAACAATTTGGGTCTTCATTTTACCAACCATGAGCCGATGAGATTTGAACTGCTGGCAGTCGACAGCCAGCAGGAGCAGCTTGTAGTACTGCATCCTAACCACTGCATTACCACACTAAATCAGGCCTTATGTTGCTGCCCTTGGCCACATTGGAAGAACCTGTTTCTGTGGGTTCCTGGAGAGGAGGAATTTAACTTGAGCAAGGACTAGCAAAGCAGCTGTTTGTAAGAGAAATAATATTTAACACTAGAATACACTAGTCAGGAAAGAGACTTGATATAAGCAAAGTCTCACTTGTGAACTAAATCTTAAGCATAGAATACTGAGAAGACAAAGATAGGAAGAATGAACAGACAGAGCAAGAGATCAAAAAGAAATTCCCAATTTTCCACTTATAACTCCATCTCTTATGGAATATAGGGGTGAATGTCAGTGCAACTGAAGTCACAATTCCAAAAATACACTCTAGCTTTCACACTACCTCCCTCTCCATTTGCTCTTCCTTGGTCCTTAGGGGATTCTTTGGGTATGAGAAACTTTGAATCTGACTTTTCTTCTGTTTTAAACTGCATATTGATTGAGGCTGACAAAGTCTTCCCTTCTCCCCCCCCCCCCATTAAAAAAAAAAAACCAGAGGAAAAAGAATGCATATTTGGGGAGGATAGCAAAACCGAAAACAGTTACAACATTTTCTTTAACAAGACCTCCATTTCAGATCTGTTCCCTTAAAGGATAGGCACAATTACAGGAAAGGGAAATCTCTTGTCAAGATCTACTCTTGACATCAGTCAGCTGACAGGAAAGATTTCTGTATCAGATCTATCTTGTTAAAATGCTCTTCCCAGTCCAGAACCTTCCACCTTAGCATGAGGAGGTCACAGGGGAAAGAACATTCATCTCTTTCTGTAGAAGGCATGGAGCCTTTAAGGACAGGAGGAAAAGCTGCTGGCAAGGCAATGATCAGAAAATGGGCTTCGGTTCATTCCAAGAAACTAATAGAATAAATATCTCAGACTATTTCCTAGTTCACACAAAGATAAAATGGGGGAGGGAACAAAAACACTCTCAAAATTGTAAGATTCTTTTACTAGAGCTATTACAATAAAAGCAGTCCCGAGTAAGTTGCTATTGGTCCCTTAGTATTGGACTGACACTTCATGAGAAGAAACAGGTGGAAAGGAATGTCCATCACTGTTATATCTTCTTTGATGTTTTTCTTCTGTCCAGATATTTCCCTTACATTTTCAGGGGGGAAAATTCAATTTCATTGTTGATCACCTTCTTCCTCTTTCAAACATCAGCCTCCAGTGTTCAAAAAATTGGCAAGTGCTACAACTGAAATGTGAAAAATTACATTTTTGAAGACATTGCAAATGGAACTATCACAGAAGTCAAAGCACATAGGCATGATCTGCTATCTCAATGCTTCTGGGTAGTCCTTTGCTTTGAATAAACTCATCTAAGAACATGCCAACAATTGTAGAGGATTCAACAATCCAATCCAATGTTATTAAAACTAACAAATGACATGAATCACAGGTTTCTGCTATGAAAACTGAAGGGCATGAGAGACTAAGTTAAGTTCTTGGCTAAGATTAGAGAGATACTTCTATAATTACAGCCAGTAAGGAATACAGATTGGGGTATACATATGGGAATATTTGTGTACAGAAAGACAGCACTTTGTAATATAGGATATTTGGCCTTTGAAAAGCTTGAATGACTCAGTTGTAATTCTAACAATTTGAGCTTGTATTCCCTTTTGAATGTATTGCGAAGTGTTGTAAACACATCCAATATTATTTTCTTTGAGGATTTTGCAGTTTACAGAGAGATACAGTTTGTGAATCAAAGATCATTTATTGATATGATAAAGGTACACTTCCAGAAAAATACATATGTCATAAAGAAGTGGTTGTAGTCCCAAATCTGCTTTTTCAAGAGGCAATTGGACTTTCTGGTTTTTCTTTGAAGACATTTCACTTCTCATCCATCAGAGCTGAAGAAGCTTCTTGGATGAGAAGCGAAACATCTTTGAAGAAAAATCAGAAAGTCCCGTTGCCTCTTGAAAAAGCACCTTTGGGAAACTTCCGGTTTGTCGGCTTCGCTAGCGGCAGGGTTCCGCGATCCTGCGCAATCCCTGCCACGCTAGCCATTTTGGTGCCTCCGATCTGGACGGGTTTGGAGGCTAAGGCTGCCCCACAGAGGCAGCCGAAGATAGGGGGAGCTGGTGAGGGGTTTGGGGGTGTTGCAGACCCCCTCCCCAGCTGGCAAAACTCCCTTTTCTCAAGGCAGCGGTCAAGCAGCGGTCTGTAATGGCCGCCACAAAGAAGCTGGCAGCTGGGTAAGACTGAGCAGGAGGAAGAGGGGAGAAAGTTTACAAGAGAAAGTTTTTTGGCTGATCCAGGACTTTAAGAGGCATTTAATCCTGAGAACTATGACTTTTTGAAAAATACTTGGTTTCCAGGTGCTGAAAGGAAAGTTTACCCTCCTTCCCTATGGAATCAACAAATGGCCATTGAGAAACCTGTTGTTTTTTTATGAAAGGTAAAAGCTTGGCTTCTTGTTACAAGTGGGCAGGGAGAGGACAAAAAAAAATATATTAAGATTTTGCTGGAGGAGATGCCTTGAAGATCTTGAGACTAGAAATTGATTGTAACAAGGCTGTAAAATACAGATTGGGCTTTTTTTCTTTTCCCTTTTACTGATACCACCCCAGGAAGAGAAAGTGAGAACTTTGTGCATTGTTTGGACTGATTGGTTTCTCTGGGACTTTGAGGAATTGTTTTAACTTTTGAAACATTTTGGTTGCTCTAAGAAGAACAAAGAATGGCTTTATCTGATGATGAACTTAGAAAGGAATATCAAGAAAGTAAGGACGCTGTGAAAGAAGCTTTCCTTTCTTTAGAAATGGTGCTTGCTATTTATCAGCAAACACAACAACAGATGGAGGAAATAGAAGGAGAAGAAGAAAAAGAAGAAGAAGAAGACACCATCTTCAGTGAATCTAAAAAATTAACTAAGAAAGAAAGGAGAAAGAAAGGAAGGAAAATGAAGGACTTAAGACTTAAAAAAACACTTAAGAAAGGAAAAAATAAGATGCAAAACCAACTCAATGTTACTGAGCAAAAGGAGAAAGGATTACAACAGAGAGGGAAAGCTAAAAAGGCGGAGGTTAGTGGAGGGGAGGGTAAAAAGGCCAGGGAGGATAAGAAAGGAATGGAAAAGGGAGGGAAAAGCCACAAAGGTATGAAACAAAATGGGAAAAAAGGATTTTTTTTTTAGGGATAAAGGGTAAGGTATAATTTCTTTAAAAAAGAAGATTCTGCAAGGTACATAAGATGGTATTATGTATTAGAAATAGAAAACTAGAATGTTATAAGAATTGATAAAAGATTAAAATATTGAAATGTTTAGTAATGATAGATTTTAAAATTTAATAAAATTGTAGCACTTGTTTTTTGAAATGGACAATCGGAATGTTATAAGATTTAATATTTAGATTTATTATCTAATTATATTAATTATTATGAACTTATTATTTTTTCTCTTTAAAGGTTAGTAGGTAGAATGTACTAAGCAGAATCAGATTGGGTATCAGGTGTTATTTTAAATATTAATTTAGGGGGAGGATAGAAAGGCATCATACTCTGATTAGTGATTTCAGGAGAAATTCTTTTTTTTTACTATAGGGAATGAGATAAATGGATAATCTGGAAAGAATGGACAAAAATACAAATATAATGATTTAAATTAAAATGAATTAAATAAAATAGAAATAAGAAAAACGAAAAGTGGGGAGAAGTTATATAGAAGATATAGAATGGTGAATAAGATAGGTAATGGTATACAAGATGAGCACGAATTTAATTGAAGTCCATACAAAGAGAGGTAATCTGGGGCCAAACTGCTTTCTTAAAAGAAGTTTTATATTTTTGTGTTTTGTGTGTCTATGTTTTGTTTGAGAATTAATAAAACCTTGGAGGAATGTTGGATGAGAATAATGGTAATCAAGTCAGAGAGGAATGAAGATGATGATTATAAACTGGATAAATATAGAAAATAATAATAGTAACAATGAAATTGAATACGAAAAGAGAAATAATGAGAAATTTGTTAAGAGATATTTATATGTTTATATTGAAATGGTGTAAAACAGAATTATGTTGCATAAAATAATATTTTACTTGACTTGTAAAATTTATAATGGAAAGAGGTTTTATGTATTTAATGGTTAATGATGGTTTGTTTGTCTTTAAAATCAATAAAATTTGTTAAAAAGAAAAAGCACCTTTGGGACAACCATAGCCTGGACGACTGAGAATCTCTATAGACAAGTAGTTGTAGGGTGTATAAAATGTAATTAAAGCTGTGATGGTTAAATATATTAAACAGACAAGAAAGGCAGAGATATTCAGGGGACATGAGAGGCTTACAGGCAATAAACATTTCTTCCACGCTTTTCAGTAAAGAACATATTGCAGTTCACTATCGTTTACTGGGAATGTAAGATATATTCCATGCCAAATTCTTCCTCTTTTCAAAAATATTGGCAACAAAGACCTCTATCATTAGGCACATTGGGAGAAAAATGATCTACTTATAGTAATGTTGTTTAGATTGTTTCATTAGAACCCAATTAATCTCTAAATTGCTAGGGCATTAAATGAAAATATTAAGATTTTAGTAGTCATCAGTGGACCTAGAAAACTCAACATCATGTTTCTTGCCCTCAAACTGGGAGTATGCAATAGCTGCTTTTGTTCTTCGGCTTCACTTGGATTGGTACTTAAGAATTAGAAGACGTGCAAACAGAGATTCAAGGGTATGACTCCTTCTGTTTATTGCAAATAGTAAAAATGATGTAAATAGCTGAAAGAAAGAGATTTGAGAAACTTCAGACTGAGAGCACTGATTATATTATCTGATTTGGGTAATGAAATGTCTGCAAGAAAACAACCAAAATCAGAGAGTACTGAGGACCTCTCTTTTTAATCCTGAGCTACAAATATTCTCCTCTATCAAAACTTGGGACTTTTTTTCCTGGAGATGCCATAGATAAAACATGTGACATTCTGCATAAAAGGTTGCTACATCACCTTGGAGTAGCACCTTGGCCATTCTCCTTAAGAGCTATAACACCATAAAACTATACTTGATCCAGAAATTTAGGGACTATTTCCAAGTCTCTGAGTAGTAGTGATCTGAATGTAAACCTGCATAAATGGTACCAAGAGTACAGTAGAATTGCAATCTATGACAATAGAATGTACTATCAGAGAAGCAAGCATAGTCTCAAAATGTTATGAAGCTGGGATGCCCATTCAAATGCCCATTCTGATCAAACAAAAGCTTTGGGAAAACAACATTTCTCATCTAGTTGCAATTTGTCCTTCTTCATAATCACTATAAAATTGACAAAATAGGATCCAATAAATAGTGAGATGATGACCGCCTTGGCATCTTTCAGGATTTCAGATGAAAAGCATCATTACACAAAATACAATGCACACGTATACTTCCAATGTAAATGCTGGATTTGTTAAATATATACACCACAAGCCAGGCAAACACCTGGGCACAAACAGACTCCCCCTGGTACCTCCAGCTCAAACACACCCCAACCAGGCACCCAGATGAAAGCTAGCTTCCTAACTAATGATAGCCGTCCATTTACTCAGAGCCAAGCTGCACTAAAAGCCTCCAATACAGGAACACAATGTTGCCAGCCAATCAAGACACCAAAAAAAGCCACAAAACAGACAGAAGATATTAGAAACACCAATCAAGCAGAACACAGCAAACTCCAAGACCAATAAACACAAACCAAGACTCCCAACCAATCAGGATGAAGAAAAAACCATTCTGGCACAGCAGTAGGCTAGCCCCAAATTTAAAACTGAAACAACTGTAAAAGTCTGACTCACAGATGAACACAATACAGAAGCCTGATGATGGCAGATGAGATTCTGCCGAAACGTTGCTACAACTTTAAAAGCACAACTATAATGACGTGGGAACAATGACCTGAACAAAGCTGAATACCATACATACATACATACATACATACATACATACATACAATGAGGCATTTTACGATAAAATTCTTTTAAGCATATCATATCCTGACCTGATTCATGAGCATTGTACAATTCCATCACTCCCAAGCACACAATATTGGTTCCAAAATTATCTCTGATCAAAATGACAAGCCATTCCATACCACACAGGTTCCAAAAACTTGTTGTTTTCTTAGTGCTGTGCTTTCTCTTTACCCTTTTTTAAAATCAGTGTCTGATGAAAATTGATTGCTGAAACTGTATGCCTTATGCTACAGTTATATATTCATTTCGAAGGAGCCTAATTGAACTCAGTGGGGTTTAGTAGCTGAGAGCTACCTCTGAGTGAAAAAATAAGGATGAACTTTAATTCTTGTAAACTCTCAGGACTACACAACATATTCTCTCAAGCATGACCACAAGTGTTTGAATGAATTCTATTCTTCTCAAACTCAGAATTCCTACCTGTCTATAAATTAGATTCATAAAGCAGAATTTCAGGGTGAAATCAGTCATATTTCCTAGACCTTCTTTCTTCCTGAGGGCTCCCAAGATAGAATACGATATACCAATTCACAACTAAGGAAGTTTAAAAGGAAAGAGGGAAGAATTCATCCTGAGCATTTATTTTAAATGTTAGCTACAGGCTTAGATTAAAAATGTGTAATTGGAAATATGTAAGGTGTAAAGTGGCATTTTTGTCATCCCTATTTTTTTCATTCCAATTCTCCTTCCTCCTAGAATTCTGCTCATAAGGACTTCAATTTCATTTAAATTCAAAGTGCAAAACTTTCTACTACCTACCTATTAAGAACCATTATCAAAGTTGCACCAAATAGTACAGAATGCCTGTTCATTTAAATATAGTTAAATTTACTATAAACATCTGCAGTCTGTCTGGCAAAGAAATACTGGCTTGTGATGATATCTGAAAAGACAGGTGGCTGTGGAACTGAACAGCTTCTTGGTTTTTAATTTTAATTTTCAATTACAAGAGAACAAATCCTACTGAGAAGATCCTTATTTTCCACACACTCCTGGAAGCACATTTTTTCATATTTAATTCACAGCATTTTTGCCCACACATTTAGAGGACATAGCAGGAAGCCTAAAAAATATTCATATTATTTTCTGAGGTACAAACCACAATTAACCAGTGTTATGACTTTTGTTAATATTCCTGTGGACTCCCCAACCCCAACCAAAGACTATGTTTGACAGAAGATTGGTCATCACATTATAAAAAAGATGTCGAGATTTTGAAAAAAGTGCAGAGATGATTAGGGGCCTGCAGATTAAAACATATGATGAATGGTTGCAGGAATTGGATATGGCTAGTCTAGTGAATACAAGGACTGGAATGACATGATGCAGTGTTCCAATACTTGAAAGATGAGGAGGTCAACCTATTTTCCAAAGCACCCAAAGGTAAGACAAGAAACAACAGTTGGGAGGTAATCAAAGAGTGACCCAATCTAGAACCAAGGAGAAACTTCCTGACAGTGAAAATAACCAACCAGTGAAACAACTTGCCTTCAGTAGTTGTGGATGCTCCAACACTCAAGGTTTTTAAGAAGAGACTGGACTACCAGTTATATGAAATGGCATAGGATCTCTTGTTTGAGCAGGGCGTTGAACTAAAAGACTGCCAAAGTCTCTTCCAACTCTGATGTTCTTTGTTCTACATATGTACTTGTTACTTAAGTAACATTCATGATGAGTCTACAATAAATTCACATGAAACTTGTCCCTTTGCTGTAATGTTTCTATGGGAATAAAGTATATGAAGCATAGACATTCTGACCAGTTGCCTTAGAGGCTGATTTCAAATGCCCCATCTTTGATGATAAAATTAAAAAATGTGGACTTCACTATTGGAAAACTTACTGATCTGAAAAGTCTCTGTCAAAACATGTTCTCAAACTTCAGATTTGGCATTGTTTCCAGATCTGATGTAACAAACTACTTTGTCCTTAAAAAAGATTGTATCAGGGAATCCAATTAAACAGTTTAGTATTTAGTATATATTAATCTCTGGGTACATAGTAAACAAAACAAAAATGTGAATTTCATTGTTCTGACAATATTTTAAATAAAGCTAGTTTATTAAATCAATCCTATGATTTTAAAATTCCTCATTTATTTCCTTTTTTTCTGATAAATTAAAGTGAAAAGTATGGGCCAGATTATATGTTGTCTTTTAATGACCCTGTAACCCCTTGCACTGGGGTGGAGTGATATTTATTCATTATGCCCAGAGAGAGAAATACCCTGCTGCTACTTAGGATCAAACTCATAGCCACCTGATTATGAGGCAAGATCTGCACCTCTAGGCCAGGCACCACTCATTGGCCAGATTATGTAAATCAGATACATTTCACAGGGACAGTATTAACAATGTACCAACTAGCTAATCCTATGTGTATGAAATCATGTTATATTTTCCATATGTCCTTCTGTGATAAATGAGGTTTTCAGGTAAATCAAGGAAATAAAATAAGTTGTTTGTTGCAATAATCATAAACACAATCTATAGTCCACAAATATCAGCATGCTGGGAAAAAAGACATTTTGAGGATATTTAGAAGATAAGAATAAAATAAGAAACATTCAGAAAATGAATATGTTTGACTTTTCTTTTAAATTCAGAGTTTAAAATTCTGCAAAAACTTGATAATGTAATTCCTGTGGTAAATATTTTCAATATTTTCATGGTTATTTTCTAAAACAATTTCAACATTGTTATTACACACGGTTCTGAAAGATTCAGCTTATGCCTCCATTTTTACCTCCCCACTAGCTATTACTTCTTGTAGTCAGACTAGGTGATATAATCTGACTACAAGCAGTAATGACTAGTGGGGAGGTAAAAATGAAGTCTTATATTCTAGATTCTTATCTTGGGGAAATTGTGGCTTCTGAACCAAGTCCATCCATAAGTCAACAAAACACAACCTGGGTTTGCCACTAGAAGATTGGTGTACACATACCTGGTAAGCTTATAGATCTTTCTTTAAGAATCAGTGATTCCCAGATGAAATAAACATACAATAACTGCTCAAGCTTAGTTCTCATTAATTCTGAAAGACACAAGGAAGAAGACTCAAAGTTATATCTCTAGGCTGTTAACATCCTACCTTATGAATGGCAATGGACAATCAACTGTGGTGTATAGTTACTGTTATGAACTAATAAAGGCATTTAATAAAGTTTTAACAACCTTAAGTAAAAAGCAGGGTTCTAATCCTGCACTTCTGATTGGCCGATAGTAGCGACATTGGATTGGTCCTTTCTGGGAAATCTGATTGGCTGTTAAAGGGCCAACTCTCATTGGTTCAAGGGTTTAACACTTCCATGTTTTTCATTGGCTAATAGGACAGCAGCCAACCCTATAAAAGGGCTGCTGCTGCCCTAGGTGATTGCTCTGTTCACTATGCTTAATAAAGAGTTGAAGTTCACTGTTCACTGCCTCGTCTCCACTCCTTGCACCCATGCATAGAACATAACAGTTACATTCATGTCTTTGATTAAGATTCCAAGTTACCTCAGGCTTGTCTACAAGTATTCTGCCAAATCTTACAAAGCAGTCAAGTGAGGTGGGATTTGTAATTCACTGCTGAATCTAAATGAAGGAACCCTGAAACTCTCCAACAAAATAAACAAGATGCAATCTTTTCTAATTATGGTACCGATGCAAGATGTTCTTTCAACATAATTTTTCTGGCAGTGCTACTAGCAAGATAGCCAATTTTTTCTGCTGCTATGATCTATTAAAAATATCAGTAACATTCTTATTTGTGCATACTACAGAACAGATGGAAACAATTACTCAACTCTTGACCTCAAGTCTGTAACTTGAGCTTTTGCAAATTGTTCTCTTGCATTTAGTCAAATATTCTGGCAAACCAAAGATGAGAAGTTCTCATCATAGTCTTAGTTTGTTCAACCATCTGTTATCAGAAAATTGAAAAAGTTTTGCCAGCCTAGGGTGGTATTTAATAGTAAAGGCTCTGTTCTTAAAAAGTGTGATGGAATGTGCACCTGGAAAAGGAAGCATCTTGGTAGCATCATGGTTTCCTAGGGAGGAAGCAGACCTTTCCAGAAGTAGTCCACATTAAGAGGCTGTGCACTCCCTAGTTGTAGGAAGGGAGGAAAAAGGTCAGAGTAGACATATCTTAGAATCACTCAGGTTATATCTATTAGGTTAGAAGGTTACTTTATTTTATGTATCATATTTTTTAAAATGCCTATCTTCCTCATAGAGCATCTCTGACTAGACATTATAGCTTTAGTTTGGCAAGATTTTGTTCATTAAGTGTAAGCAAATAAAGAATTGGATTTGTTTGGATTTCACTGTGTCATCTTCAGACTTGGACTTGATAATATCCAAATACAGCAGGTCCTTGGTACTAAACTGCTTTGAAACTCATTGAATTTGATAGTCAATGCACTCTGATGTGAAAATTTTGTGCTGGTACCATTGTTCTATACAAACTAGAACTTGGTGTCGGCTGCCTTGTAACTCACTTACTATTTATAGGGAGGGGGAGAAATTTGGTACTCATTGTTTTTGGTAGTTATCTCACCTCCTGGAACAATTCATGAGGAGTACTGAGGAACCACTGTATACATAGTGAAAGCTAAATGAATTAATATAATGTTCCCTAGAACTTCAGATAGAAAATAAATATTATAAAACTTGACTTCTTTGGGCTATGATATATATCACACACATACTTCCTATCACACACAGACACACACACAGATGCACTCAATTTAGCATATAAAAATAATGTTGTGTCAGTTTAATTATGTGTTTAATTATGTGTGCTTTTCACATTAATTCAAAAAAAAAGTCCACATTATGCAAAGATAGCTTTGCATCTATTCACAGCATGGTTTTTATGAAGCATTCCCTTCTAAAAATCAAAGGCATAAGTGTCATCAGCAATATAATTCATTATTTATTCATTTTTAAAGTCGAAGGGAAAAAGCACCAGTATCTTTTAAATGAATGTAGTGACTAGCCCATTTAAGTGATAATGAGGAATCATTTGTATTGTTGAACTTTTTTTAATTAATAAAAGACACAGCTAGTTTATTATAAAATGTCAGTAAATAAATCATGAATTTGAGGCCAAACTTTTAGTCTTACTTTAGATCTTCCTCCTTCCCCCATATATTCTACTGCACAATAGTACATAAAAACTGGAGAGGGGGGAAAAGCCAATTTGGTTTGTACTAAAAATAAAGAAAATGAAAACAGAAAATTTGTGAGTCAAATGTGATCAGTTACAACTTGAGCTGCAGTGCTGATATCCAGCTATGAAACCAGATGAAGAATCCTAGTATATTAATATATTATAAAGATTTACAGCATTATTCCTTGTTTTTTGAACTCTTCAAAAGTTAAGTAGGGTTTAACCAAAGGCTATGAACTTCATAAAGCAAAATATTTGGCAAATTAGCAGGCTGAGTCAAAGCAAAAGCAGAGCTACATTATTTCTTTTGGCAAAATGGGAAACAATGCAGCATGTTTGGGAGTTTCATAACAGGCAATATCAGAGGATTAGCTCTCTGGAACTAACTAAATTCCAGATATTCTGGATCATCATACAATGTTCCCAGGTTCTCTCTTTAGTTCTGTTCTATAGCCAATAACTTGATGGCTTAAGGCCAAAGCAGATAATACATTAAATGTGCAAACGTATTAGAGGTATTAGTTAAGGACAAATAGGGTCTACAATATATCAAAGTCTATCTCAACTCACTTAGTACCTGTGTTAAAATATTTGGTATTCTACAGTAGCACCAAAGAAAGTGACAAGAAAGGCTGATTTTCCATTTTTCTCTTTCTCCCAATCTTGCTTCAAGAGCATTGTCCTTTGAGATGTAGTTCTTCTAGGGCAGTGGTGGCTAACCTTTTCGGGCTCCTGTGCCAATAATTGAGCACACGTTTGCCTGCTCATGCTCGCATGCCATCACCCAGAAGGCAACATGTGCGGCCCCCCCATACCTCCTGCGCATGCGCGTGTGACCTGTGCTGCATGCTTCTGCACATGTGTGAGTGTCTCCTACACAGCACCGCACCCCCAGGCATGCGCACCAATCAGCTGTCGGGCGGGCAGCACGCATGCATGCGCAGTAGATCTTTTCAGGGCGAGTGCTCTCATGCCAGCAGTAATGGCTCTGCGTGCCATTTCCATTCCAGGGCAATTGTTGACTGGCCTATGTCATGAGTGAGAGGAAAAGAAGAACTTCATTAACAAAAACTTTGGCTTGCCCAAAGAAAGTACTTAATGTTTATTTCCTTTTTTTTTTTTCTAAAAAGAAACAGCAATCAATCCATCTGATAAATTGGGTGATAGGGTCAGTAGACTCATCATTAGAATACAATCTTCCCCTGTACCTTCCCCACTATGGAAAGCCTCTGGCTGAACAAGGTGGTTTTATATGCCAGGCTTTTGATTTTGAAACTGCTGCCTTGGCATGGGGTATTTTCCCTCCATGCTAAAGTTCTCACAAAAATGCTATCTCAAAGTTTCCATTGGTTCAATCCAGTTCCATGCACTGTAGGTCTAATCATCATTCCCCTCTACCCTTCAGTGGCTGATGCTTCAAAAACAAAGAATAAATATGTGAAATCTTTGTATAAACATTACACTTAATTTTCTTCCTTAGGAAGAAGGGAGCCAGTACCTGAGCTGTGCATCTATCTATCCTATCCTATCCTATCCTATCCTATCCTATCCTATCCTATCCTATCCTATCCTATCCTATCCTATCCTATCTATCTATCTATCTATCTATCTATCTATCTATCTATCTATCTATCATCTACCTAGAGCTTTATATCTACCTTTCATCTATCTATCTATATACAGATTTACATCTATCTGTCTATCCTATCCTATCCTATCTTATCCTATCTATCTATCTATCTATCTATCTATCTATCTATCTATCTATCTATCTATTATCTACCTAACCACCTATTCTCAATCTTTCCAAATTGTCCTTTCTCCAACTTTATTTAAATTTAAAGATACAAAATGTTACTAATACATTTATTAATAACAGATCAACCCCTGTTTTGTATAGGAAAGGAGGAGTTTCCAAACAATTGATATTTTCTGATTCTATAACAGATGCTTTGCCACACTTCAATTTAATATTCATTAAAAGACTTAAGCAAACATGCTAACAGTGATTTCTTTCAGAATGAAACTGACTTCTTCTATCTTATTTATTTATCATATTTGTGTAGACCCCCATCTCACAAGAAAGTGGCTTTAATTTAATTTATAAATAAAAAATTATCACAATTCCAAAGGATATTATGGTCAATGGTATCAAAAGCCACAGACAGGTTAAGTAGGGTAAAAATGGATGCCTACTTCCTCCCACCCTCACCCAAAATCATTGAAAAGTGTGACCTGTTTCTATCCCATACCCAGGCCTGAATCCAGTTGAAAAGGATCCAGATAATCTTCCAGGATAGCCTGCTTTTTTATGGCTACCATTCCTCCCAATTTTTCTGAGTCTGCTGATAATTATCTTTTCCTATATCAGATAAGCTGCCTGTGATCACTCACAAAAGTCAACCTTTCTTGTTGGACAAGAGATTTCAGAATCTGGAACGTACCCACATATATCCAAATCTCAGTGGTGGAAAAAACACTACTTGCCAGCAAGAAAAACAAAATCCCATAAATGTATTTATTTATTTAGCATAAGGTGAAGCAGGATCATCAATGGAATAATGTATACAAATATTGTGGCAAATCTATTGGCAGGTTTCCTTATGGCTTTCCCTAATTCCTATAATACTGAACCAAAATGAAGCATGTTTCCAATGGTTAAGGAACAATACATAATGCAGGATAGATGTTGCTTGCTTTCCCTGCTTTTCAGCTTCCAAAGGCAGCTGGATTGCCCTGTAGCTGATAATGGATTAGACTTTGAGTCCAATCCTTGTGCTAGACCAAACCATGATTATGGAAGAGATTGAATTGGGCTGGGTTAAAATGTTCCTCTTTTTTTCCTGATGGTGCTTCAGCTGGCATGATTTAGTCTCCCCCCCCCCTCCCCTTCTCTGTTCTGTCCGATGCTTCCCCAAAAAAGCACTAAGCAAACTCTGTGTCCCAGCAGAACCTCTTTTGTTAAATGAATGTGTTAACTACTGAACATGGGTCGGAGTAAATGGAGACAGCCTCTGAATAGTGAACTTTCAGCTCTTTATTTGCATAGTGACTTCTCAAACAACAACAGTGAACTCTGCCTTATATAGGCAACCCTTGTCAGAATTGTCCAATAACGAGCTATGAATGCTAGCTCTTTTAACCAATAAGAATTCTTTGTTAAGGGCCAATCGGATTCCTCAGAACTAACCAATCCGATCTGGCCGCCCAACAGCCAATCAGAAGTGCAGGGCCAGAACCCTGCACTTTACCTCAAGCTCATACTTTATTAACTATGGTACATACACAACACCCCTTCCCCCTGGCTTCTTAATTACGGTGTAGTTATATAGTCCCTTAGACAGGACGGTTGTCTTTTAACTCTTTTGGATTTTCGTTGGATTGGTTGGTTGCAGTCCTGTTGAGGTAGATTGTTGTTTGGCAGTGGTTCTGCTTCTTGCTCAGCTGCCATTTCTTGCGGTGCAAACGTTTCTCCTTCCTGCTCCATTTCCTGAGTATCCCTTAGTTCGTCGCTCCCTTCAAGCAGATTCCCTGGAACTTCATCTTCTTCCATACCTCCCCCCCCCTCAGTTTGGTCATGGGGGAGTTGTTGATTGGCCGTTGTGAGTCGTGACCGTAATTGGTCAATATGCCTTTTCCACAGTTTATTGTCACAGCATTTCACTACGTAGGATTTAGGGCCGGTCACTCGTACTACTGTCACCTCTATCCATAATGGGTCCCCTGATAAGTTTCATGCGTAAACGAGGTCTCCTACCTGGAAGGTGCAACAGCGGCCGCTGGATCCTATTGGCTTTTCCGGTTCGTAAGTAGGGTGCAACCGGTCGAGGTGGGAGCGGAGTCTTCATCCCATCAGTAGTTCGGCAAGAGTTCTGCCGGTGATGCTATGTGGAGTTATGTGTTGCAAAAAGAGAATTTGGTTGACCTTGTCATCGATATTGTCATAGTCCACTTTTTTGCAAACTCTTTTTCACAAATTGGACCATGCGTTCAGCTCGGCCATTGGTCGCAGGGTGCACAGGCGAGGTGAGCGCATGGCGGATGCCGCGGTCAGCAAGGTACTGCTCAAACATGAGTGCCGTAAACTGTGGCCCGTTATCGGACACCAGGACATCTGGCAATCAGTGGGTTGCAAAGAGTCTGTTTAGAATCTTGATCACCGCCTCGGAGGTTGTAGCCATCATACGATGAATTTCTAACCAATTGGAGTATGCGTCGACTGTCAGCAGGAAGGTATAGCCCTTGGTTGGCCCTGCGAAATCCAGGTGGATTCTGGACCAGGGTCCACGTGGCGTCTCCCATTCAGTAGGCATGGCTTTTGGTGGGGCGTTGCTGACTTGTTGGCAATTGGAACACGCTTTAACCCACTGCTCGATTTGTCGGTCCATGCCCGGCCACCATGCGTAGCTTCGTGCAAGCGCCTTCATTCGCACAATGCCGGGGTGGCCCTCATGCAGAATTCACAGCAGCGTCTTCTGGAGTCATTCTGGGACAACGACTCTATCGCCCCAGATGATACAGCCTTTTTGGGAAAAAAGTTCAGTCTGTCGAGATTTGAATGGTGAGAAGTCATCTGGTACTTGGTCCAATGGCCATCCATGTTCTACCCAGCCTAGGACTCAAGCTAGGGTGTGGTCTCGTTTGGTTTCTCTCACGATGTCTCGGGCGGTCATAGGCGGCAAGTTGAGTGTTTCGATCTGCAACGTGGTTGCTGTTGGTGCCGGATCGTCGAGAGTCTCTGGAAGTGGTGCTCGGCTTAATGCGTCGGCGTGGGGAATGGCTTTCCCCGGGCGATATTGCAGGCGATAATTATAAGCAGCTAGGAATTCTGACCATCGGGTCATTCTAGGGGATAATATGTAGGGGGTTGGCTTGTCCCCAGCTATTATCCCTAGCAACGGTTTGTGGTCAGTTATAATGGTAAATGTCCTTCCATACACATATTCATGAAATTTTTTTACAGCTGAAATGATTGCGAGGGCTTCTTTATCAATTTGTCCATATTTCCGCTCTGTTTGTGAAAGAGTCTTTGAAAAGTATGCAACAGGGGCTTCGTTCCCATTAGGCAGTACATGGCTCAAAATGGCGCCCACCCTGAAAGGCGATGCATCGCAGGTTATAACTAACGGCAAAGTCTCGTTATACTGCATAAGTACAGAGTCAGATGTGAGCAGTTTTTTAACATTCTGGAACGCTTGCTCTTCCCGGTAACCCCATACCCACAATGCTTCCTTATCTAATAATCGGTGTAACGGTTCAGCGGCAGTTGCCTTGTGCGGTAAAAATACATTATAGAAATTGATGAGGCCTAGGAATGCCTGGAGATCGGCCTTGTTGCGTGGCCTGGGAGCGTTTTTGATCGCTTTTAATTTACTCTCGGTAGGATGAATGCCCTGGCTATCAATCCGGTACCCTAGAAACTCAACATTGTCAGTATACAATTGACATTTTTTTTTTTCACCTTAAGTCCGGCCTCTTGGAATTTTTTTAGAACGCATTTCAAACAGTCCTGTAACATTTCACACCAATGGCCTGGCAAACAGTCTTGCAAAGGTATAATTATTAGCTCAGACCTTATCTATCTTAGAAAGCTGCCCGGTAAATATTTCCACACACAGTGCTAGCAGGGAAGGCTGGGCACAGAGTCTCTAGGTTATACAGACAGATCTTCATGAGGCTGTAATGAACGAACAAATGAATTGTTTTATGCAAAGGCCCCCTCCTCTTTTACTCCTCTTTTAATCCTTGTGGAAGGGGCCATTCATCGTCCACCTGTGACCTTACTCCCATGTCGACCCTGAGTTCTTAATTGTTCCTTCCTTTTGGCAGCTCTGCACATGTGCAGGCTGGGAACCAGTTCCAAGCCCAAAGGCAGCTGATGATTGCCACCTTGCTCTGGTCCCATCTCTGCCTCTGACACAGAGCCCTTGTCTGAGCCTTCCTCAGCCTCTAGACTAGCCCAGGTTCCTCCCCAATCTCCTCACTGTCCAACTCTGCTGCCAGCTCTGTCGGCCACTGGCGGGCCACAACACTCTCTCTCTCTCCTTCTCTCTGTCCCTCTCTCCTATATGTGGCTTTCTTAAAAGATACCTTGAAGGCTTTGTGGGGAAGATGAGTGCTCAATAAAACATATTGTTCTTAATTTCACCAAAAGAGAAAGAAAGGCAGACCATGACAATAAATAGCAAATCAAATAGCAAAGTGTCTCTCCCCACACATCAAAGAGTTTCTTCTCAAAACAAAACTGCAAGCACTAACTATAAACATTTGTTTATTATTGATCATTTGGGACCTACAAGTCTCATTTAGTACTAGAAACAGCAAATTCTCTGTGTCTTAGAAGTTTGGCACAGAGGATTCTTATAGTGAAGGATTTTTTTTTTTTAAACAAACCCTGTACTCAGAACCTTTTAAAAATCTTACTGTTATTTATCTTTTTTTCATTTTACTGAAATTTATTTCTGAAGTCTTCCTTCCCACACTTTTGTCTTTAGAGGAGCTCTTATTCTCCAGCAAATTTTCCCAATAGAAGAAATCTTATAAATGAATACATGAAAGTACAGGGCAAAAGCCCCAAATCATGAAAGTCTAAGATCTGTTACATTATGAATGGAACTTTTTGAAGGGAAGAAGAAAAACAAGGAGAATCTAAGAAAAGTCCCAAACACAGAATTAACTACAGAACAAAATAAATCTGAAGTAACACCATCTTTTAAACATTAAGCATTGTCATGTACTGCAAACTGTTGGAAATACAGAGCTTTGTTTGCAGGAAACTGTTCGATGAAACATCAGATTTTTAATGGAAGATCAGTTTTTTCATTGCTCACACTTAACCTTTCATATCATATCTGACTTTATTATAGAAAACCTCCAATATATGAAAGGAGTTTAGAGAAAACCATATTTATTAAAAGAGTGAAAATCATAGATCTATTTATTGCTATAAGAAATGCCAAAAACAATGTAACTAGAATATAATAATATTATGATTAATGTAAAACATTAAGTAAAATGGGAGCCAAAATAGCTATATTAGAATTAGAGTTCTTTATTGATCAAGTGTGATTAGACAAACAAGGAATTTGTCTCCGGTGCATAAGCTCTCAGCGTACATAGAACAATAGTAATAGCAGGGTTGGGATTCTACCGGTTCTGTCTACTTCTGTAGAACCGGTTGCTCTGAAAAGCAGCAAACAGAGAGAATAAATAGAACTGGTTCTATGTCTGCTGCTGTTTTGGCCCACCCATCCGCCCAGGCTCTTACCTGATCTTTATTTCCTGCGTTTTCAACTACAGCTGCTTTGCACAACACAGCTGCGGTTGAAAAAGCAGGAAAAAGGTGTTTTTTCAACTGCAGCGCACCTGCACACAGTGCTGCTCAGCTGTCCAGGCAGCTAGATGACGACGATATACACGTGCACGCAGCAAAATGTAAAATAACTGAACCAGTAGTTACACTGGTTGGATCCCATCCCTGAGTGATACATCATTATCATAGTCATTGTAAAAATACATTCATCATAAAACATTACCATGTTTCTCATATAATAAGGCCGGGTCTTATTTTTTTTTGAGCCCCGAAAAATGGCTAAGCCGTCTTTTTGGGGGTGACTTAATTCCGCCCCCTTGCATCTTCGGGTGGGCGGCGACGGCTTGGATGTTGACCTTGGCGTTGGTGGAGCACTTCATATCGGGGTCAATGCAGGCAGCACCATATCTGGGTGTGCCACAAAAGTACTTCCTAATGGCAAGCCTCCCCCCCCCATTCCCCCCATTTTGCATGTTTTAATATAGGCCTTAATTTGGGGGGAGGGGCTTAATTTCATTTCATGCCTATAAAACATGCTGGGACTTTCTATTGGGGGAGGCTGTATTGTTGGAGAAACAGGGTAGATACTACACTAAGTGATAATCATGGATACTAAATAAGCAATCAACATAAATCATTCTAGGATACTAAGTAAACAATATAAATCATAAGATACAAGCAACAAAGCTATAGTCATAAGAAGATAAGGAGATAGGGAATAGGGAAGATTATTCAGTTATGATGGTGACATACCCGCAACACAGAGACGCATACACAAAGACACACACATACACCAGTCATGTGATTACATTTGGATGCTTGACAACTGGCTCACCTTTATGGCCATTTGCAGCATCCCACAGTGTAGAACTGAACAGCTTCTTAACTTTTAATTTTAATCTGCAATTTTCAATTACAAGAGAATAAATCCTACTAAGAAAATCTTTATTTTCCACACACTCCTAGAAGCACAATTTTTCATACTTAATTCACAGGATTTCTGTCCACACATTTAGAGGACATATCAACAAGCCTAAAAAACATTCATATTATTTTCTGATGTACAAACCACAATCAACCAGTGTTATGACTTTTGTTAATATTCCTGTGGACTCCCCAACCCCAAACGAAGATTGTATGTATGACAGAAGATTGGTCATCACATTATTAAAAAGACATCAAGACTTTGGAAAAGTGTAGAGAAGATAAACAATGATGATTAGGGGGCTGGAAACAAAAACATATGAAGAACGGTAGCAGGAATTGGGTATGGCCAATCTAGAAAAAAGAAAGATTAGGAGTGACACGATAGCATTGTTCCATTATTTGAGGGACTGTCACAAAGAAGAGGGTATCAACTTGTTTTCCCAAGCAACAGAAGGCAAAACAATAAATAATGGATGGAAACTACTCAAGGAGAGAAGCAACCTGGAATTAAGGAAAAACTTCCTAACTGTGAGGACAATTAACCAGTGGAACAGTTTGCCTTCAAAAGTTGTAGGTGTTTTGAAGGCAGTGCTTCGTTTTGGCAATACAGCTGCGATCTTGGGGCTCTGAGATCGCAGCCGATATTTTCGCCCCTGGTCAGTCGCAATGGACCTAAACCATCCCGTAGAGACGGGGATTGAGAAGGGTACTGTCCCAGGATCCCAGAGATATCGCAAAATCTCTGGTTTGATCCGGGAGAAGCCCTTTTGCTGGCGGCGGAGAGGCAGCCTCTATAGCTGCTGAAGTCGGGACAGCTCCGGAAAGAAAGTGGCTGGAAAGAAGTGTGTCGGCTGGGTGAGAAATTCCTTTTGTGTTGTAAATTCGCTGAGGTTTGAAAGGGCATCCTGAACAAAGAAGAAACCTGTGAGACTTTTTTTTTTTTGACCAAAACTGTTTGAGCGGTGTTTTTTAAAGTGATGTCAAATTGAGGCTTGGATTTTTTTTTCTTTTTCTTACTTTTTTTCTGGGGACTTAAGTGTGACTTTGTAGGTAACCGGATTGAATTTTCTCTTATATATATTTTTATGCTCCTTTTGATTTTTTAATTTTCTCTAGGATAGAGGCTCCCTTTAGCTATTTTCTTTTTCTTTTTTCTTTTGCATACATTATTCATTTTTTCTGGCTGGGGGGGGAAGAGCATTAAGAAACATTGCAACACTGCCAACTAGAGGCTTGAAAATACTTTATAAAGAATTGTAAGAAGACTCCTTCTCAAGGACATTTCAACGTGATAAGATTGAGGGAGAGCACAGCAAAATATTATTACAGGTGTTTTCCTGGACTCTTATCAATATTTCAACACTTGAGGCTTAGCTTTGAAGCTGCTGGAGAAGAGAGTCATAATAAGAGCCTTGGATAAATAAATAAAGTGCAGTGTGCTCATATATATATATATATATATATATATATATATATCCCATTCGCCAGCCTTTTTGTAAATTTCAATTCTAGTAATATTCTTATTTTTGCCTTTTATTTTAAAGGGAAAGTCTCAGAGTTTTTTCTTTGTTTTTCTTTTTTTCTCTTTATTTTTATTGGGACTTCTTTGCTTTTTCTATCCATGCTTTTGGACCACTTTGTTTTTCTTTTTTGATTATTGAGATTAAAGTGTGAAGAACCTGAAGGAATTTCTTTTTTTCTTTTCTTTTTTTTTTTCCTCTTAATCAATAATATTATTTTTGGGTTTGTTTGTTTTTTTCTTTTCTATTTTTCCTTTTTTATGCTGGACTACTTTGTAATTAGATTAGGGTCAAGAAGAACCTGAAGATTTTTCTTCTTTCTTTTTTCCTTTTTCTTCTTTGGTTTTGGGTCTTTTACTATTGGATTTTTCCATTTTGGGTTATAATTGACTATTCTACCAGTTGGATTAAAAGTCAAAAAGAATTTGAAGCTTTGGAGGCATTAAAATGAGCAGGAAACCAATACCAGTTGGCATTTCTACTTCTACCTCTGCTTCCCCACCAGCTGGAGGACAACGTTTAATTCAGACAATGTTGAAGCAAAATAAAGAACAAGAAATAGTAACTTTACAGATGATTATGCAAGGAATCCAAGATCTCAAGATAAAATCAGACATCATTGAACAAAGAATAGAGAAGACTGATGAAAAAGTGGAAAATATTGATAAACAAATGATGGGGAAGTATGAGGAGAGATTCCAAAAAATTGAGGAAGAAGGGAAACAAAGAGAGGAGAAGATTGGAAATATTGACAGTAGATTAACAGTGGTTGAACAAGAAAAAAATGGGATGTTGAGGTGGGAGATGGAAAGGTCAGAATTTTATCTCAGATTTCAAAATATAGAAGAGGAAAAAGGAGAAAATTTGGCTGCAATAATGATAGAAATTTTGGCAGATGCTTTGGAAATTACAGAGGAAAAGATGATGGATGGAGTAGATGAGGTATATCGAGTTTATACAAGATATGCAATGAGAAATAAATCACCAAAGGAAGTCCATATTATATTTACCAAAAAATCCATCAAAACACAAATATTACAAGTGGTAAGAGAGAAAACATTGAAATACAAAGGTAAAGAGATTGTGGTTTTAAAACAAATACCCAGAAGACTGAGAGAGATGAGAAGAGAATATCGATTTCTGACCAAAATGCTACTGGAAAACGAAGTGAATTATAGATGGCTGATTCCAGAAGGATTAATGTTTATGTGGCAAGAGCAGAGACATAGAATTGATTCAATTCAGATAGCAGAACTTTTCCATGCAGAATTTTTTGGAAGAAGAAGAGAGGAGGCAGAGAAAGAGGTCTCATTAATTGAGTTTCAAGAGGAACAACTGGAGACTGAAAAAGAGAAAGGAGCTGTAGGTGGACAGGTGGACAGTAAAGAACAGCATGAAGTGAGATCCACGAGAGCTGTTAGACCTAAATATAAAGCATAATCATGGAAGAAAGAAAACTGATTACAATGAATATAAATGGACTTAATTCAGCTGTTAAAAGAAGGAAAATTTTTCATAAATTAGAGAAATTAAAATTTGATATAATTTGTCTACAAGAAGTTCATATTAAAAAACAACATGAACAATTGTTAGTACAGCCAAAATTGGGGAAAATATTTACTTCTTTGACTCAATGTAAGAAAAGAGGAGTGGTTCTATACATTAAAGAGGCTATCCCAGCAAAACTGATCTACACTGTTGAAGATGGAAGAGTATTAATGGTGGAAATAATGGACAATAATATAAAAATACTCTTGACTGCAATTTATGCTCCAAATGAAAAACAAAAAGAGTTTTATAAAAAGCTACACATGAAAATAACTGGACTGGACTATGTTAATATAATTATGATGGGAGACTTTAATGGAATTGTGGACAATAAATTGGACTATATAGCAACAACAACAAAGCAAAATAGAAAGACTCTCCCTAAATCTTTTTTTAAAATGACAGATGAACTATCTTTAAAAGATATTTGGAGAGAAAGAAATGTTAAAGCTAAACAATATACTTTTTATTCAAATAGACATTCATCATGGTCCAGATTAGATATGATTTAGATATCAACAGAATTAATATCCAATATTCAAGAAACAAATATTGAAACAAGTACTTGGGCAGATCATAGCCCAATGACAATTAAATGGAAGGGACAAAAAAAAAGATCGAGATGGACATTAAATAATACTATTTTAAAGGAGAAAGATTTTATACAATGGATGGAGAAGGAATTGGCTTTTTTTTTTCAGAGAAAATAAAAGAAGATACTTCAACGCAGAGAAGATACTTCAACGCAGAATGTTTGGGATACAATGAAGGCATATGCTAGAGGTCTGATAATAGATTATACAAGAAAAAAGAATATTAGGAAAAGGCAAGCTTCTAAGGCCTTGGAAGATGAGTATAAAAGACTTGAAAAAGAATTACAGAAAATGCCACAGAAAAAAGATATTAAATTGGAGCTGGATGTAATTAAACATAAAATGGAATTAATAGAGAAAGAAGAATTGGCACAGAAAATCAGAAATTCTAAACAGAATTACTTTGAAGATGCAAATAAACCAGGTAGATGGCTAGCATATAAATTGAGAAAGGAGAAGGAATCAAGAAAAATATTGAAGTTAATAGATGATCAAGGCCAAGTTTGTTATGGGAATAAGGAGAAAAAGGAAATTATTCGAGACTTCTATGGGCAACTATATAAACAAGAGAATATTGATGAGGAAAAAGTCAAACAATATTTACAGAATGCTAATTTACCGAAGATACCTAAAGAGACTGAAGAAATGTTAGAAAGCAATATAACAATGATGGAATTAAATGAAGCATTTAAGAGACAAAACAATGGGAAAGCACCGGGTCCAGATGGGCTTCCGGCAGAATTCTATAAAACATTTCAAGAATCATTGAGTATCCCATTGTTAGAAGTCATGAATGAAGTTATGTTAAAGAAGATGATACCCAAAACATGGTCAGAGGCTTATATCACACTTATTCCAAAAGAAGAGGCTGACCCACTGCAAATTAAGAACTACAGACCCATCTCCTTATTGAATGCAGACTATAAAATCTTTGCTTCAATTTTACCAGAAAGACTTAAAAAATATTTAAATAATTTTATTCACCCAGATCAAAATGGATTTCTGCCAAAGAGACAAATCAGAGACAATATGAGAGTAATCTTGGATACTTTGGAATACTATGAGGCTCATCCTGAAAAGCAAATGGCTTTGATATTTTTAGATGCTCAAAAGGCATTTGACAACGTGAACTTGAGATTTATGTTATTACTATTGGAACAGAAGGGTTTTGCTGAAAAATTTATTCAAGCAATCGAAGCCATATATAATAAACAGATAGCAAAGGTAATGATGGAGGGGGAACTTACAGATTTTATTAATATAAGAAAAGACACAAGACAAGGGTGTCCCCTATCTCCTTTGCTATTTGTGTTGACCTTGGAAGTCTTGAATAGAAATATTAGGGATGATAAAAGCATAAAAGGAATGAAAATTAAGAAGGAAGAATTTAAACTACAAGCTTTTGCTGATGATTTAGCTTTTATTCTGGAAGACCCGTTAGAAACAGCTCCAAGGTTATTGGAAAAGATAGAGACATATGGTGAGATGGCTGGTTTGAAAATAAATAAAGATAAAACAAAGATTTTGACAAAGGACATGCTATTGAGACAAAGAGAAGAACTGGCAGATCTTTTGAAAATCCAAATTACAAATAAGTTTAAGTATCTGGGGATATATTTGACAGCAAGATGTAGCACATTAAAAGAGAATAATTATATAAAACTCAAACAACAGATAGCTACAGATTTGAAGAAGTGGGAAAACTTGCAATTGTCATTAATAGGGAGAATTTCAGCAATCAAGATGAATATTTTACCCAGAATTTTATTTTTGTTCCAAACAATACCAATTAGGCTTGGAAAAGACTATTTTGAAGATTTAAATAAAATCATGTTGAAGTTTATATGGCAAGGTAAAAAAGCGAGAATAAAGCTAAAGCTTTTGCAAGATGCTAGAATTAGAGGAGGTTTTGGCCTGCCTAATTGGGAATTGTATTATCAAGCTGCAAGTTTGATGTGGGTCAAAGAATGGATAACATTAAGAAAGCATAGGTTGTTGACATTAGAAGGGCATGATTTGCTCTTGGGCTGGCATGCTTTTTTATGGTATAAGGGAACTAAAACACAGGGTTATTTTAGAAGACATTATATGCGGGAGTCTTTGTGGTTAAACTGGGAGAAGATAAAAAGACAATGTTATTTGAAAATTCCAGTTTGGTTATCGACTATTGAAGCATTTTCCTATCCTATAATTTATAAGAAGGAACAAACAGTTAGATATGGGGAACTTTTGGATGAAAAGGGTGAACTTAAATCGATCCAAAACTTAGAAGAACAAGGTATAAGGATGAATTGGTTTTCATATGCGCAAATATATTCAAGGTATTATGAAGATTCTAAAACGGAGGGATTCTATGATAAGCAGACTGATTTAGATAAGATCTTGATGGGTACTGATGAGAAGGTGATTAAAAAATTATATGGTTATTTACTGGGAATGAAATTAGAGGAAGAACAAGTCAAAGAAACTATGATTGTTTGGGGGAAGAATTTTGGATATGGGATTGATCTAGAGAAATGGCAGAAATTGTGGTCTCAAAATTATAAAATGACAATGTCAACAGCATATAAAGAAAACTTGTATAAGATGTTTTACGGGTGGCACTTTCCCCCAACAAGAATAGCAAGAATGTTTAAGAACAAATCTGAAAAATGCTGGAAATGTCATCAGATACCCGGCTTGTATTACCATATGTGGTGGACTTGTGAGGACACTCGAAAATATTGGACTATAATTCGCATGTGGTTGGAAAAAATGACAAAGAAACACATAGGCTTGAAACCAGAGATCTTCTTATTGGGAATTTTACCTGATATATATGGTAAAGATTTGAAGTACCTGATTGTAAATGTATTAACAGCGGCTAGGATTGTATTTGCTAAAAATTGGAAGAATGAGAAAATACCATTACAGGAAGAAATTATTAAGAAAATATTGGAATGTGCTGAGATGAGTAGATTGACATTTGAAATTAGAGAGCAAGAGGATAAACAATTTTATGAAATTTGGGATCTTTTTTATCAATGGTTTGATGATAAAATACAATAATAGAATATTTAGAATGCTAGACAGTAAGGAATATCTTTATTTTGCTATTATTTTGTTATTTGACATTATATTTATAAAGGGTTTTTTTGGATTGATTTGATATGATTATATGATTTGTTATAGAATAAACTGGTTTAAAGTATTGTTAGCTCATAAAGCATGAATGATTAAAAATAAAGTCAAAAACTTCTTTTTTTAGTGATATTAGGATATATAAGTTTGGATTGACAATATGAGTTGTTATGTAACATAATTGTAATTGAGACTACAGAATGAATGCACAAAACTGATGAACCAACTGACACACTGGATGTACATATGAGAGTTGATGTTTTTATGTTTTGTTTGTCTTGTTTGTCTGTAGAAAATAAATAAAATCTTTTTCCCCAAAAAAAAGTTGCAGGTGTTTTATCATTGGAGGTTTGATTGGACAGTCACCTATATGAAATGGTATAGGGGTTCCTGCTTGAGCAGTGGGTTGGACTAGAAGACCTCCAAGGTCCTTCCAGCTCTATTCTGATTGATTGAATGATTGATTGATTATAAAAATTGTCAGTATATCTCATTGATAGGCTCCCTTCCATGTAAACTTGACAACACATTCAACATCTGAAGTATTGTGCTACTGTGTATCTAATTTTGATTGAGATGATGAACCACTTCTGCCTAGCTTAAGGGCCATGGAGGAGCATTTCATGGTTATATCTACTATCCCCATCTGTCATAACCTGAGGACTTTGTCTAAGTCACTGTTTCTCAACCTTACCAACTTTAAAATGTGTGGACTTAAACTCCCAGAATTTCCCAACTAGTATGATAAAATTTTAAAAGCTTCAAAGAATAAAAGATTAGTACCTTTTATTATTTCCAATCTCAGAAACTATATTATTTCCTCCAGCTGTCCAGAATTGAAGATTTGGCTCACTAGCTTCAACTCTTTTATAGTCCTTTAACTTTTGTCTTCCCACTGAGACCAATTCTGAATTGCATTTTCCTTGGAAGATAAAACAGCTCAACTTGTGCAGGTGTATCGTAACTTACCAAATTAAATTGGTGTTATTACAAATGCAAGAAAACCTGACTACCTGTACACTATTCTAATCATTAATTCCTTCTGATATTGTTGCATAGCTATTTTCTACTATTGTACCTTGTTCCTTTCCATTCACATCTATCTCACAACAGTGTTTAATTAACTATCCCCAAAACCTCACTATATTAGCAGAACATTTCCATGGAGGGAGAAGATGAGATGATATTTGTTCATTTTTGCCAACAAAGCTAATGTAGTCTGGATATTGTTACTTCCCCATTTCTGATAAATGAGCTTACTGGTAACTTTGGAGTAACCACTATCTAGGGTTGGGGTTAGGGTTAACCTAACTCATAGCATTATTGTTGTAGGGACTGATGAGAGCAAAACCCGAGGGAAAGCTCTGAGCTTCCAGAAGAAAACCAGGCTAATTAATAGGCTTTAAATATTCTTTAACTCATTTTCTTTTGGAGACGGTATCATACTTTTGCCATCAGCTTACATTCCATTTTATTCCTATTCAATAAACAGGATTATTCGTCTATCTATTCCATGTATACTCTACATTCTGTAATCTATCTATTCCATGTATACTCTACATTCCATTATAAATATGGAATAATTAGTTTAAACAAAAAAATAAAATATAATTAATAACATAAATATTCAATAATAATCACTTGTTCTTAATAATAACAAAACCCATCACCCTTTCATTTGAGTTCAACAACAAAACATAGCATCTACAGAAAAGGGCTACCTAGATAAATTGATTTTCTCCCCATTAGCAATAGTAGTAGACTTATATACAGTCCTCTCTAAGCAGTTTACAGCATCAGCCTTTTGCCCCCAACAATCTGGGTCCTCATTTTACTGATCTCAGAAGGATGGAAGTTGAGTCAACCTTGAACCAGTGAGACTCGAACTGCCAAACTACTGAACTGCCGAACTACTAGCAGCCAGCAGTCAACAGAAGTAGCCTGCAGTACTGCATTCTAACCACTGCGCTACCCCCACGGAGAACAGAGTGAAAACTAGCCTGATTTCTGTTGGCCGCTGGTTATAAAATTTGAGAGCTGCCAGTAAGAAGCTCTCATCAACTCATCAGTCATTCCTTAGATTCTGGCAGGACTGGAAAAACAATTTTCAAGCCCAAATGGCTTGATAAAGGAGAATATAGACTTAGATAGCCTGGTCCTACATTAGGATTCGAAGGTGATAGCCAACCTTTGAATTGGTTGTTAAATTGCTCTAAAATAGATCAGAAATCAAGAACATTGGTTTAATAAAGAAGTCTCATGCTTCACTCAACTGAAGAACAGAATAAGAGTTGGAAAAGACCTTCTAGTCTAATTCCCTGCTCAAGCAGAAAACCTTATACCATGTCAGACAAATGGCTGTCCAATTTCTTCTTAAAAACCTCTAGTGATGGAGCACCCATCACAACTTCTGGAGTCAAGTCATTCCATTGATTTATTGTTCTAACTGTCAGTTCTAGGTTGGTTTCTCTTTGATTATGTCCATCTATTGCTACTGTTAAGCCTGTGTTCCCCAACCAGGGTTAAGGAGACAAGCTAAACAGAATGTGCAGCGTTAGTCAGATAGGCACACAGATAAATGTGTGAGATAAGTTTGTATGTTAGTTAACATACAGTAAAAATAACAGATACGCTTGTGCTATCAAAAATATAGTTTATTCCATTTAGAGTTTATAGCATAGTCAAAATAACAGTCCATCAGTCATGTATCGTTTTAGTCAGTCCATTCAAGGATATTCAATTTAGCAAAGTCCGTGTAGAATATCCAATGTCAGTTCACTTACAATAAATCAGTCCTTTCTCTCTCCCATTCCAGTAGGGGAAAAATGCAGTCTTCAAACAATCCAGTAATTAGGGATCATAAAGCCAGAGAGAGCAAGCTGCCATTGTTTTGCTTCTTTTATGGTGCTATTACAACCACTCCCTTAATTACATTCCTACAGTTAAAGTTGCAGACACTTTAACTAACAAACCATGGTAACATATTTATTATTTTACCTAAACCAGTTAGGGTAAGCAAAGTTATCCCTAACATTCTCCCCTTTTAGGTAATAATAATAATATAACTAATAACTATTTACATTTTAAATCATATTTGTTACAACTCTCTTTAAACTTAATTACTCCTTGAGCTTTTGTAAACTGGTCTGCAATGTTTTCTTCTGTCATGCGGTATTCCAATTTAATTAGCCCACTTTTTACAGATTCTCTAACATTTAAGTATCTTAAATCAGTATGCTTTGATCTAGTTTTTACAGCAATATTAGTAGCTAACTTTATGGCTGCTTGGTTGTCCTCATACACAATAATGGAATCTTTAACAGTTATACCCATGTCTAATAATAACTGTTTGTACAAAATTAAGTCAGTGCATAGTAATGACAGACATGAAAATTCCGCTTCCATCGTGGACAAGCAAATATGCTGTTGTCTGATTGACCTCCACCCTATTAGTGTATTACCAAATAATATAGCCATCCCAGATGTTGATTTTCTAGTGTTTATGTCAGTTGCAAAACTTGCATCTGCATAGGCACTAAGACTCAAATCACCCTTTGGTTCTATATACAAGGCATGGTTCATTGTTCCTTTAAGATATCTTAAAATTCTCTTTAATGATTGCCAATGACATTGATGTGGATCTGAATTAAAACGTGCCAGCTGATTAACACTATAAGCTATATCAGGCCTTGACCAATTGCTGATATATGATAAGCTACCAATCAAAGATTGATATATGGACTTATCAAATTTGGGACTTTGATCATCAGTTTGGCAAACTTCCTGACTCATTGGAGTCTTTGCCGGTTTACAAAGTTCCATTTTATATGTTTTAATTAATTGGCAAACTTGATCTTCTTGAGATATCTTAAATCCATTTTTTGTTTTGTGAATTGTCAATCCTAGATAACTTTTTAATTTCACCTCAATGCTTTAATTTTATCTTTTTGGCTAATAATGATATAATCTCATTAGCTTCATTATTAGTCTTAGTTATCAAAGCAATATCATCTGTAAATAATAACAATAATGACACCGTTCCATTATTTTCTCTTCTAAACAAACATGGATCTGCTAAACCAGATTTAAAACCTATATTGTTTAATTCTTTCACAATATATTGGTTCCACTCAAAGCCAGATTGTTTCAACCCGTAAAGACTCTTTTTGAGTTTCCAACAATCATTACTATTTACTTTATTGTCTTTTATAATAACTGGCTTTTTAAAATATATAGTGTGCTGCAATGGTGCATGCAGATAAGCAGTTTCTACATCTAAATGGTTAATGATATAGTTTTTCTTAGCTGCCCACACTAATGCTGCTCTCAAAGATGTTGCTTTAAGACTTGGTGCAAAAACTTCATCGTAATCAGATGCAGTTTGATTAAATCCTTGAGCTACCAACCTAGCTTTATGGGTAACAGTCCCATCATTTCCAGTTTTTACTTTAAATATCCATTTGCACCCAATGGATTTTTCTCCTGGAGGTAATTTGGCATCTTCATATACTTTCATTACCTTTAATGAATTTAGTTCTTTTTCCATTGCCTTTTACCAATTCTCCTGATCCTTAGCAGGATACATCCTAAGTTCATCTACACTAGTTGGAACTTTAGTTACTTGGCAAACTATACTTGCTTGATACCTATCAGGTGGTCTTGTTACACGTGTAGTAGGTCTAGGTATTACAGGACTTACAGGTGGACTTTTATTAACTAACTGTTCTTGATTATCTAACTCTTCCTGATCAACTGTTTCTTCTTGTTCTGGTCCTATTTCTTCTTCGTGGACTTCTTCTTTAATTGGATTCTTCTTATAACTAGTCTGATCTTTTTGCCTTTTGTAGGGTTCAAAAATTACTTCATTATTTAAATCTTGCTCTAATCTATTCCATCCTACATGTTCTAGGAATTTTGCACTAGCACTGGTGTAAACTCTAGATGTACCTGGTTGCCAGAATCTATAAGGTCTATGATTAGATTCATATCCTAAAAAAAATAATCTTTTAGCTCTATGCTGTCCTTTGTGTCTGAGTTGTGTAGGGATATGCACCCATGCTGGTGCTCCAAATGTGTGCATGTAACTTAAATCAGGTTTTGTACCATGCCACAGTGTGAATGGTAATTCACCTGTTGTTGAATTAACAACATTATTCAATATATGATTATCACACATTATTGCTTCTCCCCGCAAATTGTCAGGTAATCCTGAATCAGATAACATAGTACGTGCCATTGACTGCAGTGTTTGGCCTCATCTCTCTATAAAGGCATTATGTTGTGGCCTATATGGTGCAGACTTTTATGTTGAATACCTAACATTCTAAATCTATTCTGGAATTTATTATTTGTAAATTACGCACCATTATCTGTTATAAGAGTTACTAATTTCTTTTTAGTTTTTCTTTCTGCAAATTTTATCCAATTAAAGATATTTAGATACATTTCAGTTTTGCTCTTCATTAAATAGCAAAACCCATATCTAGAATAGTGGTCCATTATACTTAGTATGTATCAAACTCCTCCTGCACTTGGTTTTTTCGGACCTATTAAGTTGGCAAATACTACTTCTAAAGGCTCTTTGGTAGTAAATCCATCAACTCTATTAGCCGGCATGAGCTTGCCTTGATTGCAAGCATAACATTACAAATACTTATTGCAAGGTTTCAAATTTATTCCTTTAGATAGTTGAACAGTTCTCTTAAGCATTTTAAAATTTAAATGCCCTAGCCTTCGGTGTAACAAGTGAATACATTCATCATGAGGTTTCTTATTATCATAAACCGTGTTAGCCACCTCTAAACCATTATAATTTAACACATATAATTCACCTCTTAAAGATGCAGTAATTTTCTTATCTTCTTTCTCAATTATGCAGTTATCTCCCCTAAAGATAACTACATATCCTAGTTTAACCAAAATTCTTACTGAAATTAAATTAAACTTAAGTTGTGGTACATATTACATTTTTACATTCTCTTTTATGAAAGAACAATATGCTATACCTTGACCTTTAGCTTTCAGTTTCCAGCCATTGGCTAACGATATCTGCTGTGTACTCTTGGACATTTTAATAAATTTTTTGTTATCATTTGTTATACAGTGGGATGCTCCACTGTCAACACCCATAAATTATTTTTTACAGCTCCGTAAATATACATGGCTAACTCTAAATTTTTATTTATCTTTTGATTACTTTTAGTATTCTGGCCAGCGTTCTGGTGCTTTGCTTTTTTACAAAATCTTGCCAAATGTCCTCTTCCTCCACAATTAAAACACTTTTTAATTGTGTATGCAGTAGGAGATTCATTATCTTCTTTTTGAGGTTGCTCCCTCCTTAACTGATCTCTTTCAAGTCTTCTTCTTGCCTCTTCAATCAATCTGCCAGTTATATCAGTTAAAGTTAAATTTTCCTTAGGCAAAATTTCAAGGGAAGTGACATAGTTATCATAACTTTCGTTTAGTGATGATAGAATTATGTAGACTTGGTGTAGTTCAGATAAAATAAGCTCTTTCTTGTGCAGTTCTTGAAAAATGCTTTTTATAGAATTCTAATGACTCAGCATATCACCATTCGTCTGGAGATGCGTCTTGAAAAGCTTCCGTGTAAGATTTATGTGAGCACCAACGTTATCTCGAACATAAATCCTCTTCAGCTTCTGCCAACACCCAACAGCTGTTTGCTCTCCACGGATATGAACAAGTTGCTTGTCAGACAGTGTTAGTCCTATTATGCAAAAAGCTTGTTCATTCTTTAGTTTAAAATTTTCTATTTTTTGTCTATCTTCCTCAATCTCTGGATCCCATTCCTCTACGTTTGGTGGGTTTTCAATTATGTTCCACAGACCTTCGCTTCATAGAAGTAGACTACATTTCATAGACCATGATACATAGTTTGTTCCATCCAACTTGGATATAAGGGACAAACTTTGTAGATTGACTTGTGCCATGTTTTCTTTATATGGATATAAAACTATAATTAATAAAACACAGCTATCTGTTTACTTTAACGTTTAACAACACAAACTCTCACTTTTTACATAAATCTGTTTTATCCTAGTTAAACTGACTTTGCAGCCTCTGGGCCCATAACAGTGTTAAGCCTGTGTTCCCCAACCAGGGTTAAGGAGACAAACTAAACAGAATGTGCAGCGTTAGTCAGATAGGCACACAGATAAATGTGTGAGATAAGTTTGTATGTCAGTTAACATACAGTAAAAATAACAGATATGCTTGTGCTGTCAAAAATATAGTTTATTCCATTTAGAGTTTATAGCATAAGTCAAAATAATAGTCCATTTGTCATGTATCATTTTAGTCAGTCCATTCAAGGATATTCAATTTAGCAAAGTCCGTGTAAAATATCCAATGTCAGTTCACTTATAAATAAATCAGTCCTTTCTCTCTCCCTTTCCAGTAGGAGAAAAACACAGTCTTCAAACCATCCAGTAATTAGGGATCATCAAGCCAGAGGGAGCAAGCTGCCATTGTCTTGCTTCTTTTATGATGCTATTACAACCACTCCCTTAATGACATTCCTACAGTTAAAGTTGCAGACACTTTAACTAACAAACCATGGTAACATATTTATTATTTTACCTAAACCAGTTAGGGTAAACAATGTTATCCCTAACAGCTACTTGTTCTGCTTTCAGCTGGAAAATGGATTGACCCCTCCCCTCTTCTTTCTTCAAATATTTATGTTAGATAAATTCTACAAACTTCTCGCAAATGGCATGTGTTGTGTAGAAAAGACATTGTTAAAATTAAATTGGTGCTTTAAAAGTGTGCTATAACCAGGGTGGGATTCAATTTTTTTAACAACCGGTTCTGTGGGCGTGGGTAAATTGGTAGGTGTGGCTTGGTGGTCATTTTATTGGCTGGGTGTGGCCAACTCAATATCACTCATATCAAGGCACGCATCTCCTTGCCTGGCCTCTCATGACTGTGGAGATGCTGCAATAGTCGTAAGTGTGAAAAATGGTCATAAGTCACTTTTTTCAGTGCCATTGTAACTTTGGTCACTCCACACAAGCACAGTTCCAGCCAAAGAGGGAAAGAAAGCTCCAGAGACGGTCCTGATACAGGAAGTCTAGTCCTGCCAAGAATGTAATAAGGATTAACAGAGAGGCAGTTTTTGTAAGCAACACCAGAATGTTTCCTTCCTGTCTTCCTTACAGGATTAGGCCAGTAATGTATTCTAACAACCGGTTCTCCAAACTGCTTCGAATGTTAACAACAGGTTCTAGTGAATAGGTGCGAACTGGTAGAATCCCACCTCTGGCTATAGCTATCTACTTTGTACTCTCAAGTACTTAGTCCTGCTAAGACTATTCAGAGCTATGTTTATTTATACTTCTATTCCAAGTTTATCTTGCCAATATTAGGTACTGTTTTCTCACTGCAGCCACATGATCACCATTTGTGATCTTCCCTGCTTTTTGAATTATATTACCGATTTCAATCCAATATTGCTTAACTCTTTTGCAAGTCCACCAAAGATGGTAAAGGGTTCCTATCTGAGTTTCACATTTCCAGCAATTGTTTGGTGATCCTTTATACATTTTAGCCAATTTATCCAGGGATAAGTACCATGTATTATATTATTTTGTAAAAATTCATTTTGAGGTTATAACATGATGTAAATTTTAATCCCTTGATCCACATGTTTTCCCACTAATCAATTAGCATGCTATGCTGATTTTTTAAATCCAACTTATCATACAGAATTTAACTAGTTTTTTTTTCTATTTCCTGTTTTAACAAAACTGTATTCATTATAGTCATAAGGCATTCATTGTTTGCATGCAGTTCCATTTCAAAAGTAGTTTTATCATATTCAAGATCATACAGTTTTTTATCAGCTTTAAATCTCTCCATGAGTTGCAGATATGAAAACAACTGAAACTTGACAGTTCTTCTCACACCTAGTAACACCATCCTGGGCCTCGCTGTGCTAAAGACATGCCACACTGGCCCCAAGCACACCTCATGCACTCCTCACTGCATAGCAACAGTCACTCCAACACTTGTGAGTGCACTGTGCCTCAAAGGATCCTGGTGTACCCTCCCCTGGTCCACAGCAACTATCTCAAGCCTTGCTGCACTCCCACTATACCACATCAGACCCTTGTGCACCAGTGGTGGGATTCAAAAAAATTTACTACCGGTTCTGTGGGCGTGGTGTGGCTTGCTGGGTGTGGCCTGGTGAGCGGAACAGAGGAAGGATATTGCAAAATCTCCATTCCCATCCCACTCCAGGGGAAGGATACTGCAAAATTCCCATTCCCTCCCACCCCACTAACCTGATTTCCAGCTCCATTCTCCTGTGCAGGGCAACAAAAGAAGACCCAGCCAATCATCTGGGACTTGGGAGGCAGATAATAGATGGGGGCAGGGCCAGTCAGAAGTGGTTTTCCAGTTCTCCAAACTACTCAAAATTTCCACTACCAGTTCTCCAGAACTGATCAGAACCTGCTGAATACCACCTCTGTTAAGCTCTCTCCACCAGCCCAACAGCAGCCATTTACCTGACCTTTGGCCAGCTTTCAAGCCGTCTGTGATGTACAGCTTCCTTCTGGCTTACCCATTGACTTTGGTTATTGGGAACCAGCAGGAAGTTGGGAGGAGTCCCTGCCTAATGACTCTTAAACCTCACTTAATGATAGCAATGGAGACTGCTGCGGTTGCCATTGCTAAACAATGTAGTTACATCACACTATATAACCATATGCAAGGGAAATTCTGGTGCCAATTACTATTGTTAGTTAAGGAATGTCAGTATTGACAAAAGAACAATTTCATAAGGTCCTGGCTGATTCTTCACTCCCACCTCAACTGTCGTGTCTGCAAAAAGACGCCAGGAGTCGGTGACTACGTTTCAAGCTCTTTATTTAACAGTTGTGAACCGAACCGGCGAAAAGGAAAAAGCCCGCGGCTTTTATCCTTTTCGCTGCGGCGGCCGCGGCCAATGGCAGTGATTCAAGTCTCCCGCTCTTGGAGTGAGCCAATCGCGGGAGACTTAAAACGGGCCAATCGGCGCGGCTCGCCTGGCCAATCAGAAATCCCCGCGCTTTAGCCAATCAAAGCGTGGGGATTTCGAGTATGTAAATTAAGGACAGAACACCCCTCCCCTCTTGGTATAGTCCTTACGTTGCGTAGTCACGTAGGTAGGCGGGGCTCCGTCTAGTCCTACTTGACCTGCGCAACTCAGTTGCAAGCTGGATTTCGGCCGGAGCGGTCATGTTTTTGGCTGCTCCCTCTTCTGTGCGAACCGGTTGGATGATCGGGCCGGTTCCTTCTCCGTGGCTCCCACCTGGGCCTTCCGGGTTGGTTGAGCTACGGGTTTCGCCGCTCCCGCTTGGTTTCTCCGAGTTGGTTGAGCTGGCTAGGTGGTTCTTCTCCGGTGGGGGATCACGATGGCTGCGTTCCGGTAAGTACCGGTGGTTTATTTTTTCTTGCGTTTGCTTATTCGGGTATTCCCTCCCCCCTTGGTTCGTGTTTTGGGGGTTGAGCTCTGTTGCTGTTCGTGACCTGAGCTGGTCAATGTGCCGTTTCCAGGCTCGCCCATCTGTGGTTTGGAGCCGGTATGAGCGTGGGCCTGTGATTTGGGTGATGATGGCTGGGATCCATAGGGGTCCCCCGTCAGGTTTTTCGCGTACACTAAGTCGCCGGGTGCGAATGTCCGGTATTTTGTACTTGAGTCTGGGGGCCGCTCCGGGTTATATGTTGGGTGTAACCTGTCGAGTGGGGACCTCAGCTTCCTTCCCATTAGTAACTCGGCTGGGCTTTTGTTGGTAGTGGTGTTCGGGGTGATATGTTGTATAAAGAGGAGTTTATTGATTTTGTCGTTGATCTCCCCGTGGTCCATTTTCCGGATGGTTTTTTTGGTAAATTGTACCATCCGTTCCGCCCTACCGTTCGCCGCCGGATGCGCCGGTGCTGTTAATGCATGGCGGATGCCCCTTTCCACCAGAAATCTCTCGAAGTCGAGGGAAGTAAACTGGGGCCCGTTGTCGGAGACGACGACGTCTGGGAGGCCGTGTGTTGCAAAGAGTTTGCAAAGTTCTTTGATTACGGCCTCCGTGGTAGTAGTTTTCATGTCGCTTACTTCCAACCAGTTGGAGTAAGCGTCAACTGTTATTAGAAAGGTATGCCCATTCGTGGGACCGGCAAAGTCTAAATGGATTCTGGACCAGGGCCCCCTTGGTGTTTCCCACTCCAGGATGGGTGCTGCGGGTGGGCTGGGTCTGGTCTCCTGGCATCGTTGGCACCTAGCTACCCATGCCTCTATCTGCTTGTCCATCCCTGGCCACCAAGAGTAACTCCTGGCCAGGGCTTTAGTTCTGACGATGCCAGGATGCCCCTCATGTAACATCTCTAAAACCTTCCCTTGCAGCCTGTCCGGGATGACCACCCTGTCACCCCATAAGATACACCCCTTAAGTAGCGAGAGTTCGGTCTGGCGGTTTCTGAATGTCTTAACGGATTCGTCATTGTCCCTTTCAGGCCAACCTTTTTCCACCCAATGTAAAATCCGCGCCAGACGCCTGTCTCTAATAGTTTCCCGGGCAATGTCTGACGCGGTAATGGGTAGGTTGGGCAGGTTTTCGATGTTAAGGGTGTTTGTCGGTGCTGGGTCAGGATCAGAGTCTGGTAAAGGCGAGCGGCTTAAAGCGTCCGCGTGCGAAATTTTCTTACCCGGCTTGTGTATCAGTTCGTAGCTGTAGGCTGCCAGGAACTCGGACCACCTTGTCATCCGGGGCGACAAAATGTTCGGGGTGGCTCGATTTCCTGCAAGGATGCCCAGCAACGGCTTATGGTCTGTCACAATGATAAAAGGGCGGCCGTAAAGGTATTCGTGAAACCGCTTAACGGCGGCAACTATAGCCAAGGCTTCTTTGTCCAGCTGGCTATAGTTCCGCTCCGGTTTGGTTAGAGTCCTGGAAAAGAACGCGATGGGTGCTTCTCTTTTGTCCGGGAGGGTATGGCTGAGGACAGCGCCGACACCGAAAGGTGATGCGTCGCAAGTGACGGCCAGGGGCAAGGTTTCGCTGAATTGGATCAGGACGGCGTCGGAGGTGAGGAGGTCTTTAGTTTTTTGGAAGGCGGCTTGCTCCCGTCTTCCCCAAGTCCAGGTTGCCGCCTTATCCAGGAGCCTATGCAAAGGCTCCGCCGCCGTTGCCTTTTGGGGTAGGAAAACATTATAAAAGTTCAGCAACCCCAAGAAAGCCTGTAATTCAGTCTTAGACCTAGGGGTGGGGGCCTCTTTGATAGCTTTCACTTTTTTAATTGTAGGGTGAATGCCATGCCGGTCTAGAAGGTAGCCCAAGAATTCCACTCGCTCCGTGCACAGTTGGCATTTTTCCCGTTTTACTTTAAGTCCCGTTACTTTAAATTTTGTTAAGACCTCTCTGAGTCGGTTTTCTAATTCGGCTTCGTTTGGCGCCGCCACTAATACGTCATCGAAATAGGGCACCACCCCTTTGATGCCCTGCAGCAAACGTTCCATCAGGCTCTGAAAGATGCCTGGTGCCACGCTGACTCCGAACTGGAGTCGGTTGCACTTGAAGGCCCCCCGATGGGTAACGATGGTCTGGGCTTCCGCTGTTTTTTCGTCAACCGGCAATTGTTGGTATGCCTGGGCGAGATCGAGCTTGGCAAAGACCCTGCCCCCTCCCAGTGAGTGCAGTAGGTGTTGCACGATTGGGACGGGGTAGGCGCTTTGTTGCAACGCGCCATTTAGGGTGGCCTTATAGTCCCCACAAATTCTCACGGACCCGTCTGGCTTGACCGGGGTCACTATAGGGGTCTCCCATCTGGCATGGTCTATCGGCTGCAACACCCCTTGTTCGACGAGCTTGTCAATCTGTTCGTCGATCTTAGGTTTTAGGGCGAATGGTACCCGCCTAGGTTTAAGTCACTTGGGGGGAACCCTAGGGTCTAGGTCAAATGAGATAAGGGGCCCCTGGTACTTGCCCAGGCTTCCGTCGAAGACCTCCCGGAACTCCTGGGCTAGCCGCTGTTCCCAGCCGTCTTCGGCGACATGGTTGACTCCCGTTAGCGCGATGTCGAGCGGGGCGAACCATTGTAGGCCCAGCAGGCTTGGGCGGTTGCGATCGACGATTGTGAGTGGGAGTTGTTCGGTGCGGCCCTTGTATGTCACATTAAAGTTCTTGGTGCCCACTACCGGGACGCGGTTTCCCTGGTAGTCTTTTATAATAAGTCTTTGGGCATTTATGTTCCTCTTACGGAGGGTGGGCACTAACCGTTTTATCTCGTGCCATGCAATCATGGAGAGGTAGGACCCGGAGTCCACCTCCATCTTGCATGGTTGGCCCTCAATATGGACTTCTACGTGTACCTTTCTGGCGCCGTCGGAGATGGCGTGGCCGATGGTTACCGTCTGGTGGGTTTCTTCCTTGCGCCGACTGTCGCCGCCTCTTGAGGGTCGCTGGATTCGGTCCCACCGGCCATCCGAATGGTGATCTCTGGTCCTGGGCGGGGGGCTTTCCTTTTTACGATCGTGTTGGTCCCATCTGGGTGGACTGCGAGTCTTCTTTTGGTGGCAAACGCGAGCGATGTGTCCCCTTTTTTCACAATGCCGACAGATAGAGTCAAAAAATCGGCATTCTGATCTGGGGTGGTCGCCGCCACAACCGGCACAGTTGGTCCTCGACCTACGACCTCTTCGGTTCCGTTGGTCGCCGCGCCCCGTCTGCACGCGATGTATGTCCTCCTCGTCTTCTGACGTGCTGGATGCAGACTGGAATTCTCCGTAGTGTGCGGTTGATTCGTTTTTTGGGTCGGCCGACCTTGCCGGGTTGTTGTTTCCACCCTTCGCGTCTGATTTTCGCATGCTGTCAGCGGAAGTGCAGGTTGCTTCTGCGGCTGCGGTGAGGGCGTCTGCTAGGCTGATGTCGCCCTTAGCCATAAGCCGGCTCTGGAGTGCAGGGTCCCATAGGCCGAGTACGAATCAGTCTCTTAGGAGGCTGTTCAGACCTTCAAATTCGCAGAGTCCTCCTAGGCGCCGCAGCTCGGCGACGAAATCGCTCAGTTTTTCGCCCGGTTTCTGGTCCCGCCGGTAAAATTCGTTGCGCCGGATCAGGATGGGGACCTCGGGGGCGTAATGGCGCCGCAGGATAGGTTCGAGGACGTCCCAGTCCATGGCGGTTGCGTCGGCCGGCTTGGCCAATGCTTTGGCTATCTGGAAGACTTCGGTTCTGCAATGGGTGAGGAAAACAGCGCGTTTTAGCGGGCCCGGGGCGTCCTTCATTCCGGTGCACTCGAGGTACATGCGGAAACGGTCTGAGAACGATTCCCAGTCCTCGGTGGCGGGGTTGAAGGGGGCGGGCGGTGCGATTTTCGCCATTTCGGTGCTGAAACTGGCTCTTGTTGGACACGGGGTTCGGTTCAGGGTCGGGATCCCATCCTCGTCGCCAGTGTCGTGTCCGCAAAAAGACGCCAGGAGTCGGTGACTACGTTTCAAGCTCTTTATTTAACAGTTGTGAACCGAACCGGCGAAAAGGAAAAAGCCCGCGGCTTTTATCCTTTTCGCTGCGGCGGCCGCGGCCAATGGCAGCGATTCAAGTCTCCTGCTCTTGGAGTGAGCCAATCGCGGGAGACTTAAAACGGGCCAATCGGCGCAGCTCGCCTGGCCAATCAGAAATCCCCGTGCTTTAGCCAATCAAAGCGCGGGGATTTCGAGTATGTAAATTAAGGACAGAACATCAATCTTAGCTATTTTTGTATTTTAAGGCACACTAACCTTTGTGCCCTATTCACAATGGTGGTGTTTGGAAGAACCATCAGCCCCAGCAACAGCCTTCAATTACAGCACATCTATTCTAGTCCCTATGTCTCATATGCTGACTGATCAATACAAGCCTGTTTTACCTTCTTTGTGCTGACAAATACTGTGTATAGACATTTAGGTATCTGAAAATAGCCAATTATGCCAGGCCTTTGCAATAGGCCAGGTCAGAAACAGATACCACCATTGAAACTCTATTGTAGGACACAATAACAGAATCTTGAAAGATTCCTGCTGGCAGTTTCTTTTACCTCTTGTATCAAAGAGAATCAAAGCAGGGAAATCTTGAGTTTCTTTCTCATCTCCCCCATCTTTCCCAGGGTTAAATGGATGTTTTCCTAATACTTCTTGTATTCCTTTATTATTAGCGTCATACTCTCTATAACTTAATAGGTCCATTCTCCAATATTAACTAGGATTTATTATGGTTTTATCTAGGGCTTTTACTTTGATAGATGTCTAAGAATCTTGATTTCTTTCCTACTGGTCTTACCATACCATGTCAGTTCTTACTTCTAAAAAGCAGTTCGAAGCACTTTGCGTGCTCACATCTTGACATAATTTTGTGTTTACAACTGTGCCATATTTTTTTCCTTACTTACATGCTCCTATCTTGACATCTTTTTTGTCTTTACAGCTGTGCCATACTTTTTCCCTTACTTTCTGTATAAGGGCCTTCCTGCCCATATAGAATTTAGTACAGCTTACTTAAGAAAGAGGTGCCATTATTATTTTTAAATAGCATAGATTAGCTCAATGTGATGTTGTGCAGTAATCAAGACAGACATCTGCTGGCAGGACAATGAAGGACAGCAACCTGAGTCATTGTATCAGCTTTATACATTTAATTCCATCAATAGCTCTTTACCTATGGAAATGAACTGTTCAGGGCTAATTATGAATACCCAATCTACTAAAATCATATGTTTAATTTGATTCTGCCATTTTCAAGGTGCATTTAATTCTCTTTCCAATTTATATCATCTGTTTAATATAGCCTTCAATTTCTTATGTTATGCTTTACAAATGTTTTGCAACTAGAAAGTACCTTAATATAATTAATCCCAAGAATCTCTTGTTAACTGCAAATAGTAAGACTATAGAAACAAAATATAAATATATATATGCTATGAGAGAGAGAGAGAGAGAGAGAGAGAGAGATTCTAGTATATAATGTGCCAATAATTTGATCTGACAAAAAGACAAAATTTGTTCAATTAATCATATGAAATTAGATCCTTATCTAAGTTAAAAATACAAAATGAAATACTATATTATACAAATTGAAACATATTAAGCATACTTATTACCTAGACCAGGACTGTCAAACTCCCAGCCCATGGGGTGGATGTGTCACGTGTTGGCCACACCCACACCTGGTTTTAGCAAAGGGGGAAAATGTCCCAATACGTCACATGATGCCACATGGTGACACAAGTTTGACACTCCTGATCTAGACTAATAGTCTTTTAGAAAATGGAACATTTGCAGAGTCACTTCTGCAAATTTAGAAAATGGAACATTTGTAAGTCACTCAAATACCTATATCTAATTTTATCATTCCTGTCTGATTCAATGTGCCTATTTTCTAATGCCTCAAATTCTGCCACCAAAAATGGTTGATTTACTATCTTTACTAAAGTGCATTATATATTTCTATAACTTTGGAGATCTACTTTCTTTTCCTTTCTAACTAATTTCATTGTTTTATCATGCTGAATGTTTTCACTAGAAACCTGACCACATTTAAACACAACTTAAGCTCACAGCTTGAAATTATGGATCATCTCTCTCTTATTAATATTATGCAAATTTATATCTCATATGATTGCTTAGTGATATTAAATCCTGCAAAATATGAGGTTCTTGCATGGATCTTAAAGTAATTGATCCATCTAAAAATATCCTCTCTTCAAGTCTTTAGCACATTTCTGTGCTCCTTTCTTATTATGTGCCAAATATATATTTAAAAATCCAACTTTATGAATCCTAGTTGATTAATAGATAATACAATGCACAGAGCAGGAAAAATATAGATTTATTTTTTGTTTCACTTTTAGTACTTGGGCTGATAGATTCTTTGCATTTTCGGCTATCAATGTAGTGTCTTCAATCTAAGGGTTAATGAAGTTTCTCCAATTTTAAAACCACACTCATCTTTTTCCAGTCCAGCATTCCTTAACATATATTCAGCAAATAAATAGAAGAAAGAAAGAAAGAAAGAAAGAAAGAAAGAAAGAAAGAAAGAAAGAAAGAAAGAAAGAAAGAAAGAAAGAAGCTTTGTTACACTCCTTTGTCAACTTGTAGCCAGTTTGTTTCCCCATATTCTGTGACTCCCTAACTTATATATAGGGGTGGGATTCTACTGGTTTGAACTGGTTCAGGTAAACCAGTAGTTCTGGTGAGAATTTGGCCCTGCCCACCTATCCCTGCTCTTTATTGTGCTTTATTTCCTGGTTTTTTAGCACAGCTGATTTGTGCGGCAGACCGAAGGTGCGCTCACCCAACCAGTTGTTACTCTGGTTGAATTGTACCACTGCTTATATAGGTTTTTCATAACAACAGTGAGACATTCTGAGTTTCCCATTTTTCTGAGCATTTTTCACAATTTGTTTAACCTTTTTTTTTTTAAAAAAAATCTCACTTTACAACACATTACTAAAAGAGAATCTATCTCTTGATAAAACATTGAAGAGTTTCTCCTTTCCCCGCACCAGGTTTAGGGTTAGAGAAATTAAACACCCAATTTATCTGTCCAAATATCTATAAAGGATTTGGAGAATGGTTTATATCCCACTCTAGCAGGAAATGCCTCTCAGCCAGGAGTTCCTGGACTCTTGTCCATGTAGAACTTGTGCTATCCCCATGTTTCTACAGTGTTATTCTTCTGGAACAGCCAAACTGTTTTTCTTTAGGCTCATCCATGGTACAGCTCAAATTACAAAATTTCCATTTTTCAATTCTGAAGCTTTTGGGCAGCCATTTTCCATTTATGGGATTTCCTGCTTCACTCCACTTTAATCTTTCTGATTTCAGTCAAGCCATTATTCCTTCTCTATACACACACACAGACATATAAATAGAGATTCTGCACTGTAGCCTACAACCATGACAACTGTTTGGGAGGGGAAAGGCTGGCTGCAAAATTAGTGTCATCATGTTATCACAACTTTCAGAGTAGTTCTGTTTTCCCTTTTCTAATGATCAAACAAAAGCAGTCAGGATAAGGATTTTCAGCTGCCTCCTCACTGAAATTTTTAGAAGAAATAATTCTAGTAAGTCTGCAAGAATAACAATATATACTATTTGGCCAAGGTAGCTGAGCACAAATACAAGATCATAGATAAGCTTACTTAATAACACAATATATTGTGCAATCATATTGAATAACTTTTTACAACCAGGCAATTTCAACTGGAAATTGGCTGTTTTGGAGAAAACAGTCCAGTCAGTGCTGTTGGGACAGGGGAAGAGTCATTTTCTCCTTTTTTCTGAGTAGTATTGGAATGAATAAATTTTTGTCAGAATGGGATAAAGCACTGATTGAATGGTGATTTTCCCCTCTTTTATTCAACTGGAGGGAGCAGTAACTAGTCAATAGGGTTCCCTTCCTTTTCGCAGAATTATGAGGCAATTATTTAGCTGTCTTCAAAATGCTTGGAGTGATTAGAGCAATGTTTCTCAACTGTAAGATATGTGGACTTCATCTCCTAGAGTTCAATTCCCATGCTGGCTTGAGAATTCTGGAAGTTGAAGTCAACTTAAGTCACCAAGGTTGAGAAACACTATATTGAATAGAAACGGGATGCTCCATAGAAAATGATGCCATAAAATGGACTAGAAATAATTTTCTCATCTTCTCCTGCTTAGTTGGATTATTCAGCAGGCTCTGCCTGCTTTTGTCAAAATAAAAAAAGCAACATTTCAGCATTACCCCACAGCCCCTGTCCATTTTGGAGCCATTTCAATGCATTCATCCATTTCAGTGCATGCAACCTTGTGTTATGATGGTACAATGCTGCCTTGTTGGTCTGCCCCCACCTCCTGCAGAAACCACTGCAAATACCAACATATTTTAATAATTTTATCTTAATTACACACCAGACATCTATGTAAATATACTAGCTGATAACCTGGTGTTGCCTGAGTATTTATTTATCCCAATCCTGTATTAGACAGGAAAATACTGTACTCAGGACTCACGCTGTTGTATTGTCTCTTGTGCAGCATTGTAAGTCTTCTATTCCTCTCCTCAGGAGTTTCTTGTCTGGCCTGGTGTTTCATTTTTTGTATTGCACTTGGCCAATCACCTAATGTTTCTTGGAGGGCTGAGAGGGATCCCCCTTGTGGAATACTGTGAAGCCGTTACCATGGCAAGTCCATTGTGCTATACAGTAGAAGCTTTTTTAAGGCACACACACACACTCCAAAAGGTGTTAGGGGTGTCACAGTATTTGTTTCCAGAGTTAAGTCATCTACCAAATTTGGTTGAAATTGCTTGAGGCATTTCAGAGTTATGCTGGAACACACATACACACACACACACACACACACATCTGTTTTTATATTTAGAGAAGGAAGAAGATAAACGCGTACATTTCCTTTTTTGTAAGGAATTTTGTAAAGTTTTCAATGTTTTGAGGAGATTAAGGCTTCATATATGATGACAAGCATTGGGAAAACTTTCTTCTGATTGTCGTAAGGAGCCTTTTGTCTTAGTTATTGTCTTAGCAAGCAAACCCCCTGGACACCTTTCAGGCCTTTCTAATAACATCTAATTGATGAATGTCAAGAAATGCACATAGAAAATAAAGTCAGCTTGACCTTGATGGCTCTTTTCAAGACAGCTGAATTAATTTCTGAAGTCTAGAACCTTAATTTTCCTTTTGATAAATGGGAGCCTACTTGCACAATTCCCATCATATTTGACAGGTGACCCTGAGGGATTTGCAGGCAGGTCTTCTCTTTCCTCCTTCATTCAAGATGATTGTTAGGAATTCAGACAGAGCATTGCACAGTAATAAGATATAATGTTGAACATTATATCAGAATGTAAACCTTGTAAGCTATTATTATAAATTCAATTTTAAGAAATTCTGGATTGTCAATGCTATAAACCAGATTGGAAGGGTAAAGATAAAAACAAGGGGAAATCACTTCTATACTGTTGCCCAGAAAACAAGACAGGTCTGTCTTTATTATTTTATTCTTTGCAACCTAATAGCAAGATGAAAACAAATCATCTACAAGAACTCAAGATTCTTTCGTAACAAAAACAAACAAACCAATTGGCTAAAAACGGAATGACCAAATGTTGGTGTGCGGTGAGAAACCAACGAAAGAAGATTAAGTTTGAAAATGAGCCAGATTAGATTGAAAATTGGGAAGACAAAAATCCAGAAGGATCCATCCCACTGAGTTCCTATGAGAAAGCAGAAAGGAAAGCAATTCAGGATGTTGACGATTGCTCCCCTTCTAAGCTTCCTTTTCTTAGCTCATATGCTCCTGTGACCAGGAGCAGAGCCTGGGCCCCTTATATACAAACACACACATTACATACAGAGATGCAAATTACGGCTTAATCACATAGAAGAAATTACAGTGCTATGGCCACTACATGTAAGCAGGTTGGAAAGAATTCTTGATGTCGTGTGTGTGTTTTCTATCTTGTCTTTTCCCACCCCTCTAAAACAGCAACCTGGGTATTTGTGGATAAGCACAACACAAAAGATATTGGCTTCTACCATGTTTGTTCTCAGCTTCTGGTATTCATGGGAGTGCTTTGTGTCCATTAGTATTTAATATTAAATTGTCATGGCCCATTGTTCCTATAATGGTTCTTTTTCACTGCTTTTTTTAAATGCACTTTACTGTATGTGCTTTAATTATTTGTCTGTTCATATCCAAGTGTTGCTCCTTAGAGCAGTAAAGGTAAAGAACAAACATAATACAGAATATGAAGAAATTAAATACCAACTCAAATCATCCTTAATCCATCAATGATGAGAAGAGTTTGACATATTCTAAAAAGTGAAAAGAGGGAGACACAAGGTAATTCATTTCTTAATTTAGGCACACTGGCACATTTTCATTTATTAAAAATTCAAGGAGTAATTGATCAGCAATGTGAGCGATTTATTTATTTAGTATTTATCTAGTATTATTTATGAAATAATTATTAAATAAATAAATTATTAAATAAATAATTATTTGGTTATTACTAAATAATAGTTATTTAATTACTATTACTAGTAAATAATTATTTAGTTATTACTAAATTAGTAGTAAGTCCTTATTGCTTATTTAGTTATTACTAAACAAGTAGTAAGGACTACTCATTTCTTTATTTTCACACCCCATCTCTCTTCCAAGATGCTCAGGGAAGCACAGACAGATATTTTCTTTCTTCATTTGTTATCACAACACACTTGTTAGATATGATGAGTGGCAATGTCATCTGCTGATATCATGTTTAGATAGGTAAATGTATAATTTTATTTCAGATAATTACTAGCTTGAAACAAAATGTCAGAAGATCAACGGGAAGAAAATAACATGCTTCAATATAAACAAAACAATAAAGCATTCAACTCTATTAAAAGTAACAACTAAAACTAAAGTATAGAACTAGCTAAGCAAGGGAGAAAAAAATAAAAATCAATTATAGATGAACTCTAGAACTAGATGCTGGATCACTATTACAACCAATTAACAATATAGGTGTAGTGTAATATCTAATAATCTAAAATAGTGATAATAAGTTATAGCTAATTCTGAATGCTCCACATGTGAAGGCAAACCATCTACATCAGCTAGAACACTGGACAACTTCTCAGCCAAAAACGTGCCAACGTGCCAAAAACTGCTCTGCACCTATGGAGTATGTGATGTCACTAACATGACTTAGGGAGGGAAGGGGCTACCGAGGAGTACTAGATCATGCTTTTTACACTTTGCTCTGTTCCCCAGACATGGCAAAAGGTACCTATCAATGCTAGTCTTTAGGATTTCTCTGAATTGTTCATCAGCTAAGCAAGCTTAAACAGGAGAGGATGACATTAAAGTCTTGATTAAATGGGGAAAATTGTTGCAGTATTTAAATTACTTTTTGGCCTATGCTAAGATGACTTCAGGTGTATCTAAGTTTCTTCAGCAGGGTTGCCCAGGTGAACAAATATAATTGAGCCCCTTTTTTTCTTGATAGCAGAAGTGGAGCTGTTACTATTGCATCTAATATTTCCAGTTTCATTACAATATCATACCTCCAGCTATTACTTCCAATCTGCCTTCAAATTTGAATTCGGGATTCCCTTGGGTTGGCGTACTTTAATTCTAACTATTCTCATTTCCTGTGAATGACGTGATTAAAAAAGAAAGAAAGAGAACCAATGTTTTTGATGGTTTTTTTTTTATAAAAAAGGATTATTTCCCATCCCCTTTCAAATTTCTGCTTGTACATCAAGTTCTCCAACTAGATCTACATTTCAAATATAGATACGTCTTTTAAACTGATTTTAATTTAGCTTTCCCTTTAACCAGTGCAGTTTTAATTAGTTCCCCGCTACTGATTTTAAGTTCACTGGCATTGTGCTGAGAGGTTCTGTAAACAGCCTCAACTACATTGTTCCACATCATTCTATTACAATAATAAAATTAACATACAAGGGTAGCAACTCAAAGGTTCCAGAAGCAGCTTAGTCCCAGTGAAAATGACAGGAACATGACTGCATTTCATGTGCCACAACGCACCATTGCACATGATGGTACAGCTGGAATATAGTCATGTCCTAGCAGAAACGGAGCTGATGCTTGCAGAAAAGTAAAACGCAAGTGCAGCTTCCTGGTGATGTGGGAAATTGTTGTTCCAGTACATCTAGAAAGCATCAGGCAGGAAGGAAAAATTGGTGTGGGGTAACCAGAGCTGTGATTTTTTTTGAGCCCTATCTTTTGATCAAAGAAAGTCATCCTGCAGTTAAACACTTATGCGCATGAGGGCCATTCTGTAAAAATTGCCTCTTTTGAAATAGCATCAAAATGCATTTACTACAGGTTTCTGAAGAAAAGGTATTGCAAGATAGATTAGTTATTGTTAGCTCTTTCAGGGGCCAGGAGAATGATCCTTACCATTTTTATAAAAAGAAATTATGGTTTTGAAATGTCTCAGCTGGGGGCTCAGACTTTTTAGAGCTTGGAAAAAAAATGTGAAGATGGACCCTGAGTAACAACTGGAGAGAGATTAGCAGGGAACACTAGGGCAGCAGGCTAGACTGAAAAACTGAGAATTGCTGGCTATCACCTTTAAAGCCCAAATGGCACAGGACTAGATTATTTGCTGGATTGCCTCTCCCTGCTGGATTGACACTATCTGCTCTTCCTACCAGATCCAATAGGGCAAGCAATCTCCAAATTGCTTCCCCGAAACCTTGCCTCCTAGTGGAACCTCAGAAGCGTGTCTTTTCCATGGAATAATATCCTTATACATATACCTCATAAAGTAGCCTTGCCTCCAGGGGTGGGCTTCAAAAATTTTAGCAAGGGGTTCTCTACTCAGTTGCTGGGTGGACATGGCCATGATGGACTTGGCCTAGTCAGCCTCCTGCACCATGGCGGGGAAGGCATTTTTGCCCTTCCTGGTCTCCGGAGGCTTTCCTCAAGCTTCCAGGAGAGCGAAAATGGCATCACCAGGCTCCAGAAGCTCTCTGGAAGTCAAAAATGGCCCCGTTTCCAGCCTTCCTGGACTTCTGGGAGGCCCCTTTTTTTGCCCTCCCCGAGCCTCTGCACACACCCTGCACTTACTTGCATTCAAAATGGGCCACGTGAGAACTCCTGGGAGGGATGGGGTAGGCAGGGCGGGGCCAGCCAGGAGTGGGATTTGGGGGTTCTCCAAACTGTGCAGAATCTTAGCTAGAGGTTCTCCTGTACCCCTGCAAACCCCCAGCAGCCCACCCCTGCTCCCCTCGGTGATTTGGCAGGGTCCCAGAAAACTTTTCAGCCTTTCAGAAGACCACCAAGACCCTGGCTTTTCATGAGGCACTAGATAGAATGGGGATATCTAAAGCTGGTTGTGAAGTCCTCTAAAAGGATAATGGAGGCACCAGGTTTTAGTTTTAGGGGGTTGAGGGTATGATGGTTTATGGTTACTGGTTTTACTGTTATATGCCCTCCCCCAAGTTGTGTTTAAGATGGATGACCATGCAAATCTTTTAAATAAATAAATAATCGATCAATCAATCTTGGAAGAGAGCAATGAAAAACGAAGAAAGGGGACATGTGTGTTCATGAAGTAATGAGAAAATTGAGCTTGTTGAAGGGCATATTTATCTTATTTTGTTATAATAATTTCTAATGGTAATTGAGTATGGTATTGCAGGCTGATTCTACTGACTGCCAGAAGTTTGATTCTGACCGGCTCAAGGTTAAACTGAATCTTCCAACCTTCTGAGGTTGGTAAAATGAGGACCCAGATTGTTGGGGGCGATATGCTAAACTGTTTAGAGAGGGCTGCAAAGCACTGTGAAGCTGTATATAAGTGCTATGGCTATAGTGAATACAACTAGTTAACCATGAAGGGCATTTTCACAGAAGGACTCTGATCCATTTCAAAAGCAGCTCTTCTCTTCCCTTCTGTGATCCCGTTTAACCAGTTGTATTTGATGCCAGCTAAATATCTGGATTCAGCTGCAACATATTTGAAGTTGTGATACAACTAATCCTTTTTCTAAAGCTCAATGGCCTTGTGGGCAATCCATTTTTCTATTATCAGAAATTCCTGGCAAATCATACCTTGAGTTCCCAAATACAGGAGCTAGTTCTCACGTGGTCTAAACTAAATAGGCTGGACCAACAATCAAAAAGTAAACAACAACCCAATCAAGGAATGAGCTAACAGTAAACAGCCCAACCAAAGAACCCCCGAGGCCACCCCCACCAACATTGACTGGGCAAGCCACTAGAATATAAAGTGAGAACAACCTCCCTTCCTTCCTAACACTGATGTCATCTAATTTGGGTAATGAAATGTCTGCAAGAGAAACAACCAAGCAAGGACCCCTCATTTCAACACTGAGCTACAAATATTCTCCTTTATCAGTAAAGATTGCTGGATAGGTTTTCTGTGTTTACATAATGTTTTGCGGGGCATTTATGGTTATTTTTGTGCTTTTTTATTTTTAACTGTAAGCTTTTTAGAGTCATTGGGAGTCACATGACCTGTAAATAAACAAGATGTTACAAGCCCATCACTCATTATTTTCTGAAGAATTCTGACAAACTCCTTCCAAACAGTGGGAAGCCTACAAACAGAATAATGATTGTAACTTCTCTCTATAGGTAAATACATAAAAATAAATATGCCTTTGAAAATAGAGGCAGGATATAACCAGTAGTGTGATTCAAATATTTTTACTACCAGTTCTGTGGGCGTGGCTTGGTGGGAGTGGCAGGGGAAGGACATGTAAAATCTCCAGTCAGAGGTGGTATTTGCTGGTTCTCCGAACTACTCAAAATTTCTGCTACCGGTTCTCCAGAACTGGTCAGAACCTGCTGTATACCACCTCTGGATATAACCACAATGATCATAGTGATTCATAGCTTCATCCTCCAGGAATTTCCCCAAAGTGAATTCCATAGTGTAACTACACAGTGCTTGCAAGAGCTACAGAAAACTATGTAAAAACCTAAGCAATTGACAAATTCTCGTTTTTAATGCATTACCATACAATTCCCCAGGCAATATATTTTAAAAAAAAATTCCAGTAGCACATCAGTATCAAAATAGTCTGTCTCATTCCCCATATAATTGTATAAACAATTATACTTAATTCCTCAAATTGGTTAAAACAATGATTAACCAGTGAAAGTTTTATTACTTAATTACCTGACGAAAAAGTTAGCTCCCCTGTTTCACATATTATTTTTCCCCAAAAATCAGTTTGAGGGAAAAAAATTGAATATTCTTCAGGTCGGTTATGCCAATAGTCTTCTTACAATAGAGATTATATACTGTGAGGGAATATAAATAGGATATTAAGTCGCATGTTAAATACAATGAACAAGTGCAGATATAAATATCTACACAAGCGGCCAGACTGTAAGTATTTGATTCCCTCTACTGGGTGAAAAGCAGTTTTGCAGGTTACTCTGAATCATCTGAAATCTCTATTATCTAAAAAATACTTTTTTCTACAATAAAAATTTGCTCACAAGAATGCTTAGAAAACTAACATTGGTACAATAACTATGGTGGATAGAGAGAGCTTAAAAAGATGGCTTATATATTTCATGGACATTGTGTGAGTGACATATTTTTACATGATTTGCATACCAACACCTTCTCAGTAAAAAATAGGAGGGACAGAGTACAGATTTTAGTTTAATAGTAAAAATAAAAAATATAAAAGAAAAATATGTACAATTAAAAAAACCCAAAATGCTCATGTCTGATTCTTCATAATTTTAGCTTATACTTATAATATAGACTGTTTTGAAATCCATCACTTTTAAAAGAATTGTAAAAAGATTAGGTAGTAAGCTGAGATCCCCTTCCTTTGTAATTAACCACTGTCCAAAAGGTATTTGTCAGTTTCCCTTTTTCTTTTTAAGGAAGTAAAGGAGATAAATGTTTGTTAGTCTAAGCCTGCTCCTTATATCCAGGGACTTCTGTTGCTTCCTTAGTGCTTCAGGAGAGGCACAAAATCTAAGAATGGTCCAATGAAGAAGACAACATGGATGCAAATAGAGAAATTGAATACAGATAGTCCTCGACTTACAACAGTTCCCATAGTGACCATTCGAAGTTATCATGGCACTGAAAAAAAGTGACATGATCATTTTTCACACTTATGACCGTTGCAGCATCCCCATGGTCACGTGATTTACATTCAGATGCTTGACAACTGACTCACATTTACAAGGGTTGCAGTGCCCTGTGGTCATGTTTTGCAACCTTCTTGGCAAGCAAAGTCAATGGGGAAAAGCAGATCCACTTAACAACTGTATTACCAATTTAACAACTGCAGTGATTCACTTAACAAATGTGGCAAGAAAAGTTGTAAAATGGGGCAAAATTCACTTAAGAAATTTCTCACTTGGCAACATAAATTTGGGGCTCAATTGTGGTCATACGTTGAGGATGACCTGGATAACAAAGCAAGTGTCCATTTCTTGAAAAACGTTAAAATATATGTCATCTTCTAGTTTAAAATTTAATTGCTTAAGGCCAGGGGTGGGATATGACAGAGTTAACTACCAGTTTGGGATTTACCAGCTTCCCTGCCCGCTGTGAGCCGCGTGCCTATAAATTGTCATTAGCACGCTGCGTGCTGAGAAGCTGCCTTTGAAACAGCCCTCTTTTCTTGTTTTTTTAACTGCAGCTGTGCCTCGTTCGGCAGCTGAAGTTGAAAAATCAGGAAATAAAAATCAGGTAAGAGCCCGGGTGGACGGATGGGCAAAAACCAGTTCTATGTCTGCTGCTCTTCAGAGCTACCAGTTCTACAGAGGTGGGCAGAACCGGTAGAAACCCACCCCTGCTTAAGGCTGATATGAAAGTAAAGCCTGCAGAAATATAAACAATGCCTTGCCCCAAAGCAAAAGTGGCAAAGATGATTTCTGGGAGTGGAAGTCTACGCATCTGAAGGTCAGCGAGGATGAGAAACACTGCTCTAGAACTTTAAAACTCCATGAGACTTTTTAGATTCTGAGGTTTCCATGGCAGTTGCAGTGCAGTTGCTGAGCCATCAGGAGCAACTCCATGAGCCACCAGCAACAGCCTCCTCCACCCCCTCAGCCACCACCCCCTGTATTCTTCCCCTCCCTCTATGACCGTACTACCCAAAGCACTAACCTAACTGATTGTGCTCTCTGGCGGAAGCTTTTTGTGCCCTTGCGAGGTGGGGACGCAGCAGCACCAGCTGGGCCTCAACGCCCTCCACCTGGGCTTGGGTTATTTCCACTCACAAGTGAACGTTGTTGCCCTCCTCCCTGGCCAGCTGGCCTGGCTCCCATTCCTTATGAGCCTTTGCGCTTCTTCTGTCCTGCTTCAGAGAGCACTGAGGCACACCAGCAACCTCACCCAGATGGGGAAATCTGTGAGCTTGGCATCCGTCTGAAAGAGTTGGAACTGCTGGCTCTCACAGGAGATGGCTCTGACCCACAGCAGTGTGAGTAACTGAAATCTGGCTGCTCATAATCTTGCTTGTTGACACCTTTGCTGCCTCAAAGTATGGAAAGGGTCTACCAAATACCAGGGCCATCTTAATGCATGGGCCTGATGGGTACTTGCCCGTGGGCCCCATATAGGGGCCCCATACTAATCTGTGTATGTTAACCCTTCAATGCACCTTGTATCATATAAATACAGCAACATATTTATTACATTTTATTGCATTTTTAATTAATACTAACATGCAGTGGTGTGTTAACCATCAAGCAGACTAAGCACATGCTTAGGGCACCAGGTTCAAAGGGGGCACCACAAAATTGAGAATATGCACCAAGATTTGTCAGTTCTTAGAACACCAGTGAACCTTAATCCTCCGCTGCTAACATGAAAATACTTGTTTAATTTTATTGACTATTTACATTTTTATTGCTGTGAGTAGTTGTCATAGGGGCTCCAGTACACTACTTTGGCCCATAATGCTGTTAAGATGGCCCTGCCAACTACCTAAACAGAAGATCCTTATCTTTTTGTTTGGTTCCTATGTCGATGCAATTACAAATGAATATCTGAATGTTAGGCTGAATGTGAGTATTTTTTCCCAGTGGTCCCCAACCTTTGTGGCTTGATGGCCCAGTGGGAGAAAACAGAGGAGAAATGGGCCACATGAATGGCGGGCCAGTGTGCACAGATGTGCAGCTCAACTTGCATGCATGTTGGATCAGCACGTCCGCATGAGCGCATGGCTTGACTTGCACAGCTCGACTGGCACAAGTTGAGCTGCACGCAAGTGTTCACACGTGCCAGTCTGCTGCTCACACAAGTCGAATAGGCCTTGGCCCAGTAATGATCACAGCCTGGAGGTTGAGGACCCCTGACTTAAACAACAATAATAACAACAACAACAATAATAATAATTCCACCCAGAGTTACCATGTAGTAAGATGGGTGGCTAATAAATTTAATAAGTAAATTTAATAAATAAAATAAAGATGCTTGAAGAAGTAGCCACAGCTAGTAAAAGCAATACATGGTTAACATATAAACTACCAACATCTGTATACATAATTTTAAAAAATTGGTAAATTTTCTAATACAACCACTGAATATTTTGACTAAGAAATCATATATTTGATGCCAAGTATGCACCTATTAGTGAAAACACCTTTTAAAGTAAGGTCTACTCATGGGTAGTCCGAGTGTAAGAGGGGAGGCAATATTCATTATGCTTCTTTCCCTTTGAAGGTTTTTGTGATCTTACACATTTATTTTAGACAGCTCGAAGGCCACATAGGAAACAGACATCAGGAAAAAATTCCCCCTTCCATTAAAAAGATCTGCTGGATCTTGGCCAACTCATAAATATAGCTATATATATACAGAGTCCAGGCCAATGCACTCTGAAACCAAGGACAGAAAAATGTTTTAAAAGTGATTTATTAAGGGTATGTTGCTATGGTGAGAAAGAACTTCTAAAACAACTTCTAAACTTTGTGATCTTTTCAATGAGCCTTTCTCACCTGATGTATTCCAGAAGTCTTGCAATGCTTCTCTCATCTGTCCTAGCTAAGGCAGCTGACCTGGTGAGCATAATGCTGGACCAGGCTATTTTTATGATTCTTAATGCAAATAGATAAGAGGCTTAGTCCAAGAATTTTGAGTCAATTATTTTGATGCCCAGCTGATGTAAAATACCAATTCCTAAATTGATGGGTAAAAAAATAACACTTTACAAAGCAAATCTTCATCAAAGTAATTGCAGGCAGATTGTTTGAAAAGGGGAATTTATTTGTATCAATTGAAGATTGCATACTGCGTGGGTAGCTATAAGTGTATATTTTGGCTGGAATTGTGGAGAAAATTTAGAAAGTTGGTTTTGTTGGACCTTATCGGTGATCCTTTGGGAGATTTAAGCTGTTAACCCATATTCCTAAAGTCAATCCTGTTCCATCCATAATAAAAAGGAAAGCTGGCTATAATCACTCATCTTGGAAATCTGTGAACTGCAAAAAGCTCCAGCAAACATCAGAAGCCACAAGAATAGCTTGGGGAGGGGGTAATACTGGGTAATTTTGATGTATCATATAAAAGCATCACACCATCACTGGGCAAATGAGCTATAGAACAATATAGATAGTCCTTGACTTACACCAGTCAATTTAGTGACTATTCACATTTACAATGGGCACTGAAAAATGTGACATGACCATTTTTCTCACTTAAACTGTTGCAGAATCCCCATGGTCCTATGATCAAAATTCAGATGATTGACAAGTGGTTCATATTTATGACAGTTGCAATGTCCCGGGGCCTTGTGGTCTCCTTTTGCGATATTCTGACAAACAAAACCAATGGGAAATCCAGATTCACTTAACAACCAGGTTACTAATTTAACAAAGGCAATGATTCCCTTAACAACTCTGGCAAAATGGGGCAAACTCACTTAACAAATGTTTCACTTAGCAACATAAATTTTGGGCTCAGTTGTGGTTGTAACTTGAAGGCTACCTGTACAGTCACCAACAACAACTGCTTTATCTAGGAACAAGGGGTCTAGAATTTGCTCTATCACAAGTGTTGTGTACATTGCAAAGTACAGCAGCAGACAAACCACTTTTCCAAGTATTAACTTTAGAATAAGCTCCAAAGCTATTTCCAATGTCAGTGTGACTTTTTTTTTTATGTGCTGTTACTATGGTAGAGAATATTATGGTAGAGTTACTATGTCTTTGCAATAGCATATGTAACACGGCTTATGATAAATTCTACATTTTTCAGATAAGCTTCTGAAGGCACTGAAAGATGAAAAGACACAAGATGAAATGACAAGACTGACCCTGAAGAAACATTCACCTGTATCATGAAAGCTATTCACATCTGAGCTGGGAAATTAGTTAGTATGGCAAAGCTATAGTGAGTGACATGGGGCCCATAGTCTGGCAATTGCTTCTTCGTGGACTGTTTCTACGATATTCTCATTTTGACAATAAAGTTATTTTCATCCACATTTGTTGGAGGTGGTTAATCCTGAACTAGAATTCCCAAGCAACTTTCAACTTTTCTCCAGTATTCCTCTTGATACCTAATTTAGACCTTCTTCTTCCCTGTATCCTCTACATCACTCGATATGTGAATCAGTTCTCAATACTATTACAAAGAAAATTTCCTTGGAGTTCTCACCTATTCCCATGACATATTTCTCTTTCTTCCACAGGAAATTGTGAATCCTCCTCCAATTTTCTACTTTATAGAAAGAGCTGCAAATGCATTATGCAATTCAGAATAATAATAAAGCTTGTAGAGAATTATCATTTTAAAAATGATCTTGTCCCACAAGATGGCAGTATGCTACAAAACTTCTACCTTAGTAAGCTTAAATTCACTTGTGGTTTTTTTCCAAACCTTTCTACCCAGCCATTAAAGTTAGGACTCATTTGGCACAAATATTTGACATACTATGCTATTTTCTTCATTGGCTGTTTACCTTTTGCCAAATCATTGGAATTAGAATTCACAGTTCCTCTGCACCATCCATTTTATTCAAAATCGTTGGATTATGGAAAAAGTTCAATGCAATAAGTATCCAATTTCAGAATCATATTAAGAATTCTAATTGTACCCTTAGATAAGGTCAGGCTAATTGTTGAGCACTTCATGGATTGTCTTCATCCCAGAAACTAAGCTGTTATTATTAGGTTAAATAAATGGATGGGGGGACATTTGTGTAAGTGTGTTCAAGTTAGTATTGATTCCTGACAACTGCCTGAACTAGTTCCTGCAATATTTTGGGCAAGGTTTTTGGGAATGGTTGCCATTGCCACCTTTTTTCTCGGATTAAGAGAGAGTGACAGGCCCAAAGTCAACCAGCTGGATTCATACCTAATGTGGGATTAGAATTCATGGTCTGCCAATTTCTAGCCTGGTGCCTTAACCACTAGAGCAAACTGGTTTGTGGTAAGGTATTACTTTCCCATTTCTACTTGAGTAGACTGTGTCAGAGTGTTTGCAGTGTGACTACTATTGTGAGACAACCCAGGAGCATAACACAGCACACACAGGCTTTGTCTTTTAACAGTGGTTTATATACAAGACTGCTATATACATACATATATACATGTTCTGTCCCACCTGTATCCACAGGTGAGAATCTCAAGTTCCAGAGTTCAAATACTTTACGCAAACAAAACCAGAGACAGAAGAGTTAATTGCTCTGTTTTCACAGTCCTTTGGCAATCCTCCTAGAATCTGTCTGGCAATTCTGTATAGTTCATAAATCACAACGCTGTAGTCAGATGCACTTCTTCAAAATCCACTTTGTTTCCAGCAAAGATTACGAACTCGTACGCTCCCTTATATCCTCTGAAAGGGGGCGTGTCAGTCTCATTAATTAATCATTGGCTTGACGCTTCTTTTCCAATTGTGATTGACGTTTCAATCTTCTTCTAGTCCTAGCGTCAAGCCAGCATCCGTCAGTGTCATCATCACTGGGGACCTCTGGCACGTTTTACTGATTGTTTGTTAACAGCTGAGGTGTAATCAAGGAAGTAGATTCAGGGGAGGGAGCAGACTCCGAAACCTCCAATAAATCAGGCTCATCTCTCAGATCCAACTCCTCTCCCTCTATTTGACTTCCCTCTAAGTCACTTAATAATGCAGGCTTGAATCTCAGTGCCAGATCTTCTTCATCACTCGAACCTACATCTGCTGACTGACCAGGTTCAAATCTCGGAGTCACAACATATACATACGTGATAGGCTCATACCAGACAAGCAATCAGTCTGCATTACTCTGCACGGAGAACTACAATGGAGACAGAACACGAGGAGAGATATGCCCTCTCATGGCTGCCTTTATATAGATAGCTTCTTAAAGTGGTAATTATCCTGCTGACCTAACATCAGTCTTAAAGTGGCAATACCATTCTCATTGCATCAGCATTTACAACCTTACAACAGCTGGTCAGCTATTAAATCTGCAATACTTTAACAGACTGTTTTCACTTTCAGATCTTACTGGGTTTCTCGTATATTAAAATAAAAATGGATGGGTTTTCTTACATTTTACCTCAAGCAACCAAATGCTTTTGCCTTGAGGACACATGCAGAATCTGGGGCTAATCTCTCTGAGCCCAGATGAAACCCTGCAATGGATCACAGAATCATAGGACTGGAAGGGATCTTTGAAGTCTTCTAATCCAACACTTCATCCAGATGTCAGACTTTCAAGATACATCAAACTAGAAAAGCAATGCTGTGTAGGTCAGAACTACTTTTGCAGTATTGTAAAGTGATAGTCACAGAATCTTGATTCTCCCTCCTTCCCTTTATCTTCACTTTAATTAGGAGGGGATTTGTCTGAGGCATTTACTTACTTTTTTTTACCATTAACTCATCCTCTTTTAGCAACAGCAGTAGCACTTAGATTAATATGTTACCCTTGAGTGCCTTACAGCAGGGATCTCCAACCTTGGCAACTTTAAGACTTGTGAACTTCAACTCCCAGAAGCTGGCTGAGGAATTCTGGGAGTTGAAGTCCACAAGTCTTAAAGTTGCCACGGTTGGAGACCCCTGCTTTACAGCACTCTTTTACAATGCCCCTAACAATTAGGATCCTCATTTTACCGATCTTGGAAGGATGAAAGGCTGAGGCAACCTCAAGCCCCATCAGGAGCTAACTCTAGGCAGTGGGCAGAGTTAGAATGCAATACTGCATTCTAACCTCTGCACCACCAGGGCTCCTTTTATGTGACTGTTGCATTGGTAGCTGTTCTTTGTTCTGTTCCTCAATGTCATTATTTCCTCCCCCTACACAAGACAAGAAGACCATCCTAGGGAAATGGCTGTCCAACCCTTAACTGAAAACCTTCTGTGATGGAACTCTCATGACTCTTGGAGAAAAGTTGTTCCACGGCTTCCTAGTTTAATAACTGTTATGATCATGCCCCATGGTCTTTCACTTAGTCCCTAATTTTAAGAGAATTATACATAACTGCTCAGAAAGGAGAAGATAAATATCCATTCTCTTCTCCTACCCACCCTGCTCTGGCCAATCAGTATCTCAGGGACAATTGATACATATTGTGATACAAAATTTTCTGAAACAACCTATTAATCTGTACTGCAATTGAAGGAAGGGCATTGGCAGAAAATTAAGGAAACATTTAAGGAAGTATCTGGAACCCACTTGTTTTATTTTTAGGATTCTTGAAATTCTATTTTTCTTTTGTAAAATTCTGCACCAAGCTATTACTGTTAAGATGCCTAGATTAACTCTTTCAGGCATAATATGTCTATGGTGATATGTTGTACCTTTTTCCTTCCACTGGATGCAATAAGTCTTCTACTTCGGAAATCTGATACTATTTTGGCTCATGGGTGATGCGAAGAATTAAATATAAAAACTTTTAAGAGACAAAGAAGTTTTGAATTCAGCATATTGCCATAAAAACAGATGGGCTTTGAAAATTGTATTGTTCTACTGTTCATACTCCTGCTTTTTTTTTTTTTTTTTAAACTCCTATGCTTAGAATGTTTAGAATGTTATTACATAACTCAACATTGTCTGTTAATAGAATAAGTGTTATAGAAGAATATATTTTTCACTGTAAAGTTAATAACCTGACATTTGGAGTTATTTCATAATCAAAAATTACTACAAATCTATTTTAGAAAAATAAACATGCAGTCTTCATTATGTTCAATGTTTTTAAATAATATATAGCCTTTTGAGCATCAAAAAAGTGCTTTCTCTCTCTCACACACTTACTCTCTCTTTTTAAGTGTGTCTGGAAGGAAAAATAGTAATGAATCTAACTTCTTTTTTCTTTACAAGCACTTGGATTCTACTGAAACTTGCACTATTTCTTCTGAAATATAATTTAATATAAACCTGTTGGACAGACTATTCATTTTTATGTAATTCTGAATTCACTACCAGGTAAATAAAAAATTCAGTACCTTTGAAGGTGCAAGACCTTATGAATATTTTTTTCAGATGCAACAAAAGTCAAAAATAGAAGAAAAGCTACTTTTAGTGAAGCCAATTATATTTGCTATATGTATTATTTAAGAATTCAGCAGTAGGCAGCCTGATGTCCTCTACCGTGCTTGGTTGCTTGATGCTGAACCAGAGGACAGCAGCCTATCCATTTTTTGTACTTATCCTTTTTGTTTTTCAATTTATCAGAGAGATCTTTGTGCAACCATGCTGGTTTCTTCTTGGAATTCTTGTTCTTTTTCAGTGGTATTGTGTTGGACTGGGTTTTTATGATCATATTTTTCAGTGTTTCCCATGCTTCTTGAGTTGCTTTCCCCTTTAGGATTTTTAACCATGGACTTTTTCTTAGGCTCTGAGTTTGTTAAAATCAGTTCTTGTAAAGTTTAAAACACTGGTTGGATTGTGTTCTATTGCTTGTGTTTGCATTATATTGAATTCCAATTGATGTGGTAATTTTCGCCCAAGGTTCTGGCAACTTCAACTCCTTTTATCACTTCTTCTCTTTTAGTAAGAATACTCAGTATAGCTTTTCCTCTAGTTCCCTCCTCTACCTTTTGGATAACAAAGTTGTCAGCTTAGTTGATTAGGAATCTGTTCAATCTCCCACTTGCTGAAAAGTTTGTCTCCCAGTTAATATCAAGGTAGTTAAAGTCTCTCATTATTACTGCGGCATTTGTATCCTACATGCATTTGTTAATTGATTAGCAAAAAGTTCATCTAGTTCTTCTGCTTGGTTGGGTGACTTCTAGTATACAACTATAATAGCAATATTATTCTTTTTTCCTTTTATATTGGTCCACATGGATTCTAGGTTTTCATCCTTGGTTTTGTGTATTTCTGTAGAGATGTAATGATATTTTATATATAATGGACTCCACCTCCTCTTTTGTTAGGTCTGTTTCTTTTGAATAGTTTGTATCTTTCCATCATCCTTCCATCCCAGTCTTGAATTTTATCCCAAGTTTTAATAATGGCAACTATATCATACCTGCCTTCATGTACTAATACTTCAAGTTCACCCTGTTTGTTCCCTAAACTTTGAGCATTAGTACAGGTCCTTTGTGGATCTTGGGTACGTTTCTTATATTTCCGACTTTATAACTGAGATTTTCATCCTTTCCATCACTCTCTACTTTCTTTTTTATTTCTTCTCTTTACGCCATACCTACTTATGTGATTGGTTATATAGTGGTTTTTGCTTGGAATTAGGTTCTAAAGGTAGTAAAGATTGGCCCACCCCACCCCCTCAATTTTAGTTTAAAGCCCTTTTGATAAGATGAGCCAATCGTTTTCCAAATATATTCTTTCCAGTTCTTGAGAAGTGCAGTTCATCCCTTGCCAGTAGCCCTTCACATAGTTAATGCAGACCATGGTCTAGGAAGCTGAAGTTCTGCTGATAATACTTTTTAAGACTGGTTTGTTTACAAAATCCTTTGCTCCCTCATTGGATGGTGGCCTTTTGTGGGAAGTATAGATGAAAACACCATTTGTGCTCCTAATTCTTTAACTTTCTTCCATAGCTGTTCATAACAGGGCTGCCAACCTTGAGTGATAGTTCGGAGTGAGACACTGCGAGGGAGCGGAGCGACCGAGGGGGGGATGGTGTGGAAGGGGGGTGTCCCCCCTTCCACGGTAGGGAGCTTTGACAATTTTACATTTTAAATGGTGCAATCTGATGCATACTTTAGTCATGATTTGGACATATACATACATACATACATACATGCAAGCAGCACCAATGTACTTGAACCGGATTTGTAAGATATTAATAATGCAGTTCACTGACCATCTTGGCCGGAAAGGGTCCACATTCTTGGGCCTCTGCCCATCTGCTCCGTCCCTTTGGGCTGCTCCGGCTCTCCTCCTCCTCCAGGGTCCCTGTGCCTGGGATCCGGCCCCTCCAGGCTGCCTCTTCAGGGCCACAGAAGCCTCCCTCACATGGCCCCGGGGGTGGAGGGGGCCTTGCCAGGGTTCCTGGCCTTGGAGCTGGGCAGAAACGGCCCTTCCCAGCCCTCTCCCACTCTCTGGGCCTCCCGCCTGTGGAGGGGAGGGGGATCCAGGCTGAGTCTTGGACCCACCAGCCTCACAGTCCAGCTGAAGGGTCGGAAAGGGCCAGGCAGGCAGATGGACACACACACACACACAGAGAGAGAATGGGGAGGGAGGCTGGTGTCCTTCACTCCCCAAACGCCCCCCTCCCAGTCTGTGCATGGGACCCCCAGCAATGCTGCCATCAGCTGCTCCCCTGCAGGGAAGTCCTGGATTGTCTGGGGGAGGAGAGGAGAGGACAGTGGCCACTCCCCCCCCCTTTGCTTGGCATTTGTGGGGAGACCCCTCAAGGCGAGATTCCTTCCCAAGGGCTCCCAAAGAGCATCCAAACGTTCCTGGCATCAAGTGGGGAAAGAAGCCTAAAAAGAGAGAAACTCCTGCACCGGCTGCGATTGGGGCTCGGAGGGGACAGGAACCCCCCCTCCTTGCGAGCCCCCCCGCCCCGCTCCAGCCTGCCCTCTGGCGGGACCCCCTTCCTGGAGAGGCTCCTCCCTGCCAGACCCTCTTGCAGCCTCTTGGACCCAGGGGAGGCTGGGGGGACGCATATCTAGGTGCAAAGGGCGGGGGGAGGGACACAATGTACCCGGGAAGGAGCCCTCCCCCCCTCTTCCCCCTCCCTCTCCAGGGACTTCCCATCAGGCTGGGCAGCGAGAGAAGCCGAGGCGCGCAAGAGGCCAGCCACGGCAGCTCCCCTTGCGAGAGGGAGGCCGGAGAGGGACGCGCCTTTGCGCCCCAATCCCAGCGGCCTTGAGACCAGACGGGTGCGGGGAGGGGATGATGGGAGCTCAGCTCTCGAGAAAGGCCCAGGGATGCCCTGTAGTCGTACTTCATGGGGGAGAGTTCGTCTCTCTCATTTCCGCCTGCCAGAGCAGAGTGCAGCTCAAGGGTTAAGCCCAGAGAGTTGTGACATCCTAGAGCGGAAAGGAGCAACCGCTTCCTGCAGCGTGGATTTCTCTCCTCACCCCAGTACAGAAATCAATGCGGGCAACATCCTCTCGCACATGCTCTGTTCGCCCTCTGAAGCCGCCCAGGATCGGAGGCTTCACTTCTCGAAACTTTGGGCTTGGGCATATCGATATTCGGAATATCAGAGAATATAGAGATATATTTATTTTTGTACATTCCATTTTGGGGGTTTAGCGTGAGATTTCGTTTATCAGAGTGAGACAGTCAAAATTGGTTGAATTGCGTGAGTCTCACGCTGATTGCGTGAGAGTTGGCAGCCATGTCATAATCTCTTATTGTTTTCAGATTCATTGTTGTGTCATTGGTCACCATGGATAGGAGGGGAAATGGCTAGTAATCCATGGGGCTATTTTAGTAAGGTACTCAGTTACATATTTATTTTTTTGCTCCAGGGAGACAATATACTTCCCTAGATTGAGTGCCAACTGTAGTTCCTGTTCACCTAAGAATTGAATCTCCCATCACCAATATTCACCTTTTTTTTCTTAGGGAAGTCTGCGATAATTTTCTCCCTGACGCAGGAATGCTGGGTTGTGCTTTTTAAAGAAACTATTGATGAATGCACTTTTGTGGGTATCTGCATTTTCTTCCAGGGGCAGGTTACAAAAATGATTGTTCGGTTTCAGAATGCTTGCACTCAAGTAGACTATGGTAGATATTAGGGGCTATTTGGCAGCCAAGCAGTACAAATAATACATTTTTGCTACTACCTAATGCCTGGCAAGTTGAACCATCAATGCAGTTACAGGGAATTGTAAATATTCAGTGGATAAGTACAGGGAAACAACAAATTCAGTGCATGGAGTAACCTGAGTGCAGTGTATGCTTTCCACCTTGTGTACCTTGGGCAGGGCTGGAATTTCAACTGAGTAAATCCCAGTCCCAGCCCTTGGGATGCTGTGTGCAATGCTGTATAGATAAACACGATGGAATCTTCTGCATAACACTTCTGTTACATGTATAGTTTTGCAGGCCTGCTATTGAAAGAATAGGCAACTATACTTTTTATAGAATGAATCATGCTTGTGGCATTATATGTAAACCTGATTGTATGTATTGAAGCTGTAACTGTTTAAAAGCACAGCCTGCTACTTTAAAAAAAATTGCATTCATTTCTGCTGAAATAAATGCAAATAGGGACAAAGTAAGAAAAGATATTTAAGCACAAAGTCTCAATAAGGTATAGAAGAGAGGAAAGACAGCCTGTCCTTGTAAATTGAAAAAAATACTTGCCAAATTCTCTGGGTAATTCTTCTCTGTTGCAAAATTCTAGGGATGGATTTCTGTTTTGTGTTTGATTTGGTTCAAGCAGCCTCAATTAAAAAGAAAGTTGCTGTGAGTGTTCAAAATTTGAAATTATACTGTTATGCATTCCAGTGTCAACATCCAATCATGATTTTAACAAATGAGAAGCCAGATAGATGCTGGATATGAAAAAAAATATTAATGTAGTTGTAGAAAAACCAGTATTTCTAGAAAAGATTTGCAATCTTTAAAACAGATTTAAGACATTAAAGCTTAAGACATCTAAGTCAAATATGGATCTTTTAATATTGAATGTAAATCCTATATTTTTAACAGAGACAAGATGAAACATATGCTGGCTGGAAAGAAAAGACTACATCATATAAAATATTTTTATATAAATTGCATTGTATTGTAAGCGAAAATATAATTTGGATAAATTGTATTGTAAGCAAATGCAGAAGGTAAAAAAAGCTAATGAAATTGATTAGAATGGATGCAGACTAACACTATTTTTTGGAAAACCAGAAGATTTTTACCTATCCAATAGACCAGTGATGGTTAACCTCTTTGGTGCCAAGTGCCAAAAGTGCATGCATGCACACACAAATATTACACGTGTGTGCCCCAATCCCCAGAATGCAATGCAAGCACCCCCTTGCACATGCCCTTGACCCCACATATTTCCTGTGCATGTGCTCTGCCCCCCACCCCCATTTTGGCTTCCAGGTTGATGCAGGAGGCTTTTCAGGCCCAAAAAGGGGTGCATGGGGGTCACAATCTCCAGTTTCTCTCCTCCGTTCCTGTCTTCCCCAATCACCATAGTTTCTCCCTGTGTGCCTGGGCTTTCTCCTCCATTCCTGCCACAGAGAGGCACCTGCGGAGGGTGGAACTTGTGGAGATCGGGGAAGGCACAGGTGGCAGGAATGCAGGAGAAAGCTAAGGCATACTGGGTGGAGAAAGGTAGGGTGTGCTGGTGGGGAAACTGCAGAGATTGGTGAAGGCCCTGTCTCCACTCATGCACAGCAGAGACCTGAAGAGCATCTGGCTGGCAGGAGGCACGTGCATGTGCAGTGGAGCTGGGCTGGGCGATGGCTGGCGTGCCTGAAGAGAGGGCTCTGCATGCCACCTGTGGCACGCATGCCATAGGTTCGCCATCACTGCAATAGACCATTTACAGACATTCTTGAAGATATATATATTAATATAATAAAACAGAAGGAGATACACAGTCTTTTAATATGGTAAATAGATTTCAGGAAATAATACGTTTAAATAGAACACACCATTCCTAGATTCCTCCCTCCACAGTTTTGCAGGAAACATATTTAAAGGTTTTATATCATTGGGATCTTATTCCAGTAAAAATTTTATGCATAAAAAAGTATAAATGAATATTAGAGAGGTTGTCAGGACAACAGTATCTTTTTACATACTTGCTGACTATGCATCCAAATTAATAAATTTTGGAATATAGTATTCCAGGTGATTTTACAATCAAAAATATAGAAACATCTTATTTAGGTCTTTTGTAATTTTCTGATAAGAATCCAAATTTGAAAAAGCACTACTGCATTATTATCATCATCATCATTAATCATTGCACAATAAACCAGATGTTCAGACTGGGTTTGGCCTTTTTGTCTACCTATCAAGTCCTTACCAAGGACCTGGGATAGGCAGATCTGGATGTTTGATGGTGTTACATTACATTACATTACATTATATTATTATATATATTATATAGCATTCTATTGTTATTAGTATTATTGTTATTGTAATAGCAAAATATTGGAAACATTTAGAAAAAGCATCTAAGAACAAATTGATATGCTCAAGTAGAGTACATGGTCTTACATTAAACTACATGTTGAAATGAGTTGAAATCTCTGAAAATAAGGATTTTTAAATCTATATTACATAAAAATCATAATTTGACTAATGTGTGTGGATTTAACATATTAGTATAATTTATGCCTTTCTTTTGTAAGATGTTAAAATGAAGTGATCTGAATGTCGATACAGGTTGTTCTTGAGTTACAACCATTTGTTCAGCAACTATATGAAGTGGTGATGACCCAGTTGTACCAGTCACGATTGCAATTTGTGACTTTTCTTGCCTGCTTCCCACAAAGTTAATGGGGAAGCCAACAGGGAATGTCACAAGTCCCTTGAAAGGGTCTCTCCCCCCACTGCCACACCTTCTTTGCTTCCTTCACTTACTCATACAGATACATTGTTTCCTCCCCCCCCACCCCCTTTGCTTACTTGTACACACCCACCTTCCCTTGCTTGCATACACTTCCAGCAATTTCCTTCCCCAGGCCTCCCTGAGCTCATACATGGGTATGTGCCCATTTTCTTTATGAGGCTCGCAAAGATTCTGACATGCACATACTGCACAGAAAAATTATTCGGAGAGCTGAGTGACTCACATCAGAGCAAGGATGTGCAGTCATGTGCACAGTTCAAAGGCCATCCATTTTACAGTCCTGTGATTTTATCTCTTATTGCACTGCTGCAATATATAAAAGCCAGCAGCAGATACTCATAACATGCAGGGAGATACAACTCTTGTTTATTTTATTGAGAGAGAATAGATCTGATATGACTAGGAAGGAGATTGAGAGGTCTGCAGTATATCAGCAAAGATGTTCAAGCTCAGTTGTACACAAATCCTTAAATGCATTCCCTAGCCTGAATTGTGGACCAGTTTTATATCTCTGAGCTTTATTATTCTCTGAGCTTTATTATTCTCTGACAAATGGAATTAAGTGTGTAAGAATGCAAATGTTGATGTTTCTTTAAATAGCTAAAAAGAGATATATTTCATCAGTTGCTTATCGCTGTCTTTGCGTTTCTCATCAGAAAAAAAATGTATTATTTCCTAAATCCAGGACAGATTTAGTTTTAGTATCTCTGTTATAAAAATCCAGGATGTAATTTCCACTTATATGTAGAAGCTGCATCAAAAAGTAGATTGAGTGTCTTGACTTCTCCTTAAAATCTACTCTAGATCTCAGGATTTTTTTTTATTAGGGTCTCTATAAAACTGAGGCCTGACAATTTATGTAAGCTCTTTCAGCTCTTCTCCATTCAGAGAATGATGTAAATAAATTCAATTGCTATGAAGATTATGGAAATTTATTTTTTTCTAAATAAATCCTTTCTTGGAGGTATAAAGATATAAAGAGCTGGAAACAAGAGAGCTGAAGGCATAAATTAACTAAGTATGAATGAGCAAATAGATACAGAACACTGGTACTGTGGAAAGCAACATAAAAAAAGCGTAGAGTGGATATTGCTTCTTTGAAGTATTCTTTAAATGACTGTTGACTAATGCAATTCACAAAGTTAAAACGCTTGTTGCTAAAAGCACTTGCCACCTAAAAATGTACATGCCTGAGGTTCAAGATCCCAAAGTGTTAATAGTGAAGTACTTTTATAGGCATCCTATGACTTGCCATTAATTAAAAATGCCTTTAAGACTGGACAATTGAAAAAGTTCCAGCCCGAGATTCTTACTTTAGGATTCCAGAGAAATGAGATGAAATGCAAGCAATCCAGAGGTTTTGTGGCACCAAGACATGCCTAGGAAGAGGGCCTTCACCTAGTTTGTCTTTCAGAAAAGGCCAGCTCCAGTTGTTCAGTTTCTCTGAACAATATGGCAGTGGCTTCCAAATAAACTCAGTGATACTAGGAATCTGCATGCATTTCCACCAAGCTTCCACATTTTAGTTTAATATTGATGACTGAACGATTTTTACACACACATACATGCATCTGTATATAACACTATTTTACAGCCCAAATACCGTCGCAATACTTCTGGTTCTACAGAACCTCCCATCATAAAATTGATATAGAATTATTTTTTTGAAGTTTTTTTAATGATTAACTACTTATTCTCATAGGTTGAGTATTTACATATTATATACATAGGGATTAGAAGTGGCGCGGCAGCCTAGAGGTGGAGCTCTCACCTCACAATCAGGAGGCTGCGAGTTTGATCCTAGGTAGAGGGAGATATTTCTCTCTCTGGGCACACTGAGAATTTATCTGCTGAACAAAATTCTGCATTGGCGACAGGAAAATTCTGCATCCGGCCATTCAAACACTTTGCTAATTCCATTCAGTTGCCGAGACTCCACCCCATAAGGGATTATAGCGTCATTAAAATAAGCGAGAGAAGATACATAGTGATTAGAAAAATACATTTGTTTTAGTTTTACATTTGTAAGATAATAAAAAGCAAGAATCATGAAAAGTTTGCCATTACTAAATTTTTGATGAGATCATAATGTGTATAAGCCATTAATTAGAAATCTTGAGAATGCTTTTTTAATTTTTGATTGCTTTGTTAAAAAATATGTGGATATGGATTTTGAATTTCCTGGTTCCCTAGTTTGTAAAATTATTTTTTGAACCCGTAAATTGTATTTGTATACTGAGTGTCAGTAACTACATATATTTAGTTGGAGGAATGCAGAATATGTTTTTGTTTTGAAGGGGTATTTGATTGCATTTATGATATACTGGCCAAAATCTGTTTAAACTAAGCTTATGCATACATTACCAAAGTATTCTGCATGTGACATGGATGCAATTATGGCTAATAAGATAGTGTACTGAATTGCACACAGAATGTTGTACTTGAATGTAATATTCAAGAACATGAATTAATCAGTGAAATATAAGAAATTTGAGAAAAAAAGTTGTGTTGTCTGTGAAACTAGAAGGGGAAAGAAAGAATGAAGATGAATTGATACATGTAGGGAAATGAGACTGAAGATGGATAAAAGCAATTTTCTTCAAAATAAAATATGTTTTGGAAATGAGCCAAAAGGGCTAATCAAGATATACATACCACAACTTTGCCATTCAACAGGTTGAATGAATGGAAAAAAAATGATGTTCACTGTACATTTATTTAGGGCATATTTATAAAAAAATGTGTAGGGTTTTGAATTATTGAGTTCTGCCTGAGTATGATGATTAGTGGTTTATGATGAAGTAAAATGTGTGTGAATTATTTACTGAATGGTTCAACACCGAGCAGGAGGAACACAATGATGAAAGTATTCAGCCATGTTATCAGCTGAAAACATGAATGATTTACAAGTAGATACATTTTATAACAGAACAATTCAAATTAAGGTATTTGAGCCAAAAATATTGGTGTCTGTCAAGAGAAAATACCAAGCTGAAAGTTATGCATAAATGACAAAAAAGTACAACATATAGATTACAGATAGTCCTTGTTAGTAATTGCAATTATTCAGTTAGTGATACAGTTGCTAAATTTGAAATGTGCTCCAGTACTGGGATAATTGAGGTTTGTATTTACATTCATTGGAGAGGAAGGGATTACAAAAGAGCAAGTAAGCACACAATAGGGAATAAACATCAAAAGAAATACCCTATCAAAGGGTCCCTAGTGAACTGCTTAGGTGGCAGACAAACATTGAAGTTCATTTAGGATCTGGTCAATTTCAGCTAGCAATTGCCACTCATATGACAGTTCTAATCAACTAATTAAGGCCACAAGACCCGAACTTGTTAATTTCTAAGTAGCACTTTTTAAGGGAGTGTTGTGCTGCAGAAAAAAAGCAGCTTTGGAAAAGTTAGCTTATATAGTTCTCTCTGCTCTGGGGCAGAGGTGAAAAATGGGCCAGGCACAGGCACATATTGACTGTAATGGTGAATGCAACTGAGAAAGCAATGAATTAGCCACACAGTTACTTTTTCATGACAATAGTAACTGCAAATAGTCTGTCCCAGGCAGTTGGTAAACAAGGACTACCTTGGTTAAACGTTAAAGATGGGGGAAATGGAGACATTTTAAGATGTGCATATGCCAGTAGAATGGATATTAAATGGTCTCTGGCAAGGAATAAAACTTTGCCCATCGCAGTCCCCATCCCCAGCAAAACAAACAAAGACAGCTTTGCTGAGGAGTATTCTATGGAAATAAGATATGCCAGAAAAAATAACAAAATTCAGTCAAATGGCAATTAGATACTTAAGAAGTACATGTTAAGACAAAAATACACAGTGTTTCTGTTGACTTACTGTTTTTTAAGGCTTCAGGGTTACAATTTCTTACTCCTTTTCTGTGCTTTGCATTCTGTTGCTTATCCCCCTCCGCCCAAAAATAGTGTGATGGTTAAGTTTGTAATGTATATACAACTTTACCTACTTTTAAGAAAATAACAAAAAAATGAAATTATCACAAAATACCACAAAACAGAAACTGAAGAAATGAGTTGGCTAAAAAGGTAATTTTTATTTCAGCAAAGATCCATTCATCCAGCTTACTATCCCATAAACAATCTTAGTTCTTCTGAAGATTGCATAATAAATGGATGTTTTTCCGTTAACAGTCTGCCATTTTTGGAGCTATCCTAAATGAATCAGCATATTTGCATTCAACTTTCATTCCAAACGTTATTTTCATCACACTGCAATAAAACAGTGAATTACATTTATCTTTCAAAATATATAATTCTAGATTTGGCAAAATCATTTTTGATTATTAACAATTTCAACAGAACAATTTGTTGAAATACTTCAGTAACATATTTACAGCATATTATTTTGTTCAACCAACCAAGTTGTTTGCTTATTCACAACCTAAATATTGATGCCAGACTATAAAGGTAACATTCCCTTGAGTCATGCTCATTTCCTGCCCAATGACTACACGGCCATGGGTTTTCTTGACATGTTTTGCATAGCCGTGTCATTATTTACTCAAGAAAAAGAATAGAGCTCTGTCTGAAGCAGAGATTTATTTATTTATTTTGTAAAAAGAAGTACATTCATTATTCCCAACTGAGTCAGGCTCAAAGTTCTCAAATTCACCATTTTCATTTTGTTCAAAATGAAATCCTTTTTTGAAAATAGGGCACATAGAGAATTTGTTTTCACTGGAAGATTTCAAGAGCTTTTAACACCTGGCTTTTTTTTTTTTTTTTGTCAAGCTTCTTTTTCTTTTGACAGTCAACAGAGACACTATTGAAAACTTTCTGTGTAACTCAAAGGTAACATTATACCAGCACTTTAGACATTAATTATACTAGTATACTTCTTACCAGCTCTTTTTTTCCTGGTTTTTGGATTATAAACAATGATCAAGCCTTTGAAGACATTAATAAAGCACTCTGTGGAGTTCATACATATCGAATTCTTGCGGTCCAAATGTGCTTTCCAGCAAAAAGCTGAGCTATATTGCTTTGTTGTATTCAATCTTTCTATTGTGTTCCAAAATGTAACTTACTTGACCACTAATGAAAGAATACGTGTCCCTTAATTATCACAGTATTAGTTTCCTCTTAACCCAGAAAGATAAAACTTACTTTTTACATGCACATGTTGCTATAGAGTGGTCTATATATGTGCTTTCCCAGCACTTTGTATATTGGAATAGTAAGCAGGCATTTGGCTTAACGAATGTTTACAGTGATAGAAATGTCATCAAACAAGATATATGTGATGGACACTTGCTTATAACATATCAATGTTTTACAAAGAATGCCAGGGAATATTTATTGTAACAGGCATGGAACTGATGTTATAGTTGCTATCACTTTAAAAGGTCCAATATTGACTCTATCAGAATTGGAAAAACAGAGCATTCTTTTGACAAGTCTAATTTAAAAGCTAGAGTGATGAAAATTTACACAGCAGAAACCCATTAGACCTGAAATTCGAACATTTCTGCCTGCCTCTTGGCTAACTTTGCTACTTCTCTTTTTGCCCTCACCAAGGCAGTTGTAGTAAGATTGGGGACAAGGTTGACTGAAGCATCATTTTCTATTATGCTTTCATGAGATCCAGCTGTAGCAGGGTGCAGAGCGTGTTCCAGGCTTGGGTACACATCTGCTGATTCACCATACTGAGGATGAAGCCTTGAAAAACAGTTGTGCTGATAGGGTGGATGTGAATATACTTCTATGTAGCCAGGGTGTGTAACCTATAGAAGATTTTAAATAGAACGTGAACTCCTCTCACTTCAACAACAACACAGAACAGCTGCAGTGCCTACCTCATATAAATATATCACCTGGGAAAAGATATAAGATAATCCATTCAATTACTCCAAAGAAAATGCCATTTTTGAGTGGAAATCATTGAATGAAATCATTTTCATTAGAAATCAATAAGCTCCTTGTCAAAGCAATGGTTTTCCATTCCTCAGTAATCTGATTGGAACATAGTAGTATACTCTGAGCCAAACCAAGAGAGGTACTAACTTCTCCAATTGGAATGAGTCTTCTCTTTTCCTTGGACATGAAGGTACATGCCCAAGTGGCATTGCCCCAGCTCCAAAACAGAAAATATTTCAGTTTATTATCAACATATTGAATCCTAATTCACTAAATCAAAGCAGAGATATCTTATCTGAAAACATGAGACTATCATATTATGTAAGATAATAAGGCTTTGAATTAGTTTGGAAGCAGTAGAATAGATATTATGGATATTATTCTGTTGGATTGTTCTTAATTTTTAAAATCTCTGCATGCTTTAGAGCAGGGGTGTCCAACCTTGGCAACTTTAAGACTTGTGGACTTCAACTCCCAGAATTCCTCAGCCAGCTTCTGGGAGTTGAAGTCCACAAGTCTTAAAGTTGCCACAGTTGGACAACCCTGCTTTAGAGGCTGGGTTCAAGTAAAATCTGAAAACAAGACATTAAAATCTAGAGATTAACTTGATTGCTTTGCATTTTGTTCTGCATAAATTTTGTATAATAGTTAATGTCTTCTCATTTAATAACCCCAAAGCTAAAGATTGAAACTAATGATAGGTTATAGCCCCTTTTCTTAATAATCTTACTAGTTAAGTCAATAGTTCCTATATATAACAATTTTAAAGGATATTTTATTGGAAAGATATTAACTTATTTACTTTTTCTCAAAAATTATAGAACATTATTGCCTTTCAAAGCTGATGTTTTATTCAAATTGATACAATACACAGAAAAGAGGATATAATATTTGTTTAAAGCCCAAGGCAAATTAGGCTTCTACTTGGAGTCTGTAGATCTCTATTACGTTTTTCGTCAGAGCAACCAAAGCTGAATCTGAACCTTTTAGGTGAACTGGAGAATAGGAAAAAGAAGACACATTATCTATAAAAAATAGTTTGCATGCTTTTTTCAGATAAGGAAATTGCAGAAAGAGGAGAATTGATAGAGCAAAAGATTTATTTCACATGATATATAGTAAAAAGTATGCAAGGAAATCTTCACACTAGTTTGGAGAAAAAATATTGCTTACAATAGGGCTACTGGATATGGACTGTAAAATCTGGACACTTCATTTTATTGGATTCTCTTACATATTTTAAGAATTGTAATCTGCCCTAAGATTCCTAGATAGTGAGTGGAAAATAAATATTTTAATAAATACATAGGTATAAAATATTATTCTTTCTGTTTACAATTTTGTGCTGAATATTGTTTTATTGAACAAATTATCATTTGAAACTTAAGGGACACATTTGAAAACAATAAAAAGCAATTGCAAGATTCTTTCAGATCTTATTTCTATTTAAACTATACAAAATCATGCCATTTTATTGTTCAATCCTGCTCCAAGACTGCAACATAAAATCAAAATTTATTAGGCGCCTAATGTTTTTAAACTACACTCCTCTTACTCAACTAATGCTTATTAAAAAAAAACCCTAAATCTTGGAATAAAGCACTAGAGGCCAGTATTTCTCTAGTTCAGGCCCATAAAAATGGTAAAGCAGAACTACAATGCTGAGAAATCCAGGATTCAAAAGCTTTTATCAACCTAGCCATCTGCAAATCTGCATTTTCTCATAAGAGCATTGTTGCCGTTATAAAAAAGTATTCTATTTTTTTGTAAATATGAATGGTAGAGATAACATGCTATCCACAGGATAATCAGTATTTTTCCAAAGAAAAAAGTTACCTGATTTGAAATTGTATTTTGAAGCTTGTTGTTTTTGGTTTGGATGGAAAAGTGGGTATTGCTGAGAAATAGAAGACTTTTAGAGTTAAAAGAATATAACATGAGATTTGGGTTGAATGGATATTTGTGGTATGATAAAGTTAATGTTGATTTCAAAAATCATGATGTTATTTATGCCATATTGAGACTATGGAATAAATGCAAATCCAGGCTGTGGCCCAAAAAAACATCTTTGTAGCTCTCTACACAAGAAACATTCCGTACCCAAGAAATAATAGTCCAACACAAATTAAAATATTGTGAATACTACACTTCTGCCAAGGGGGATGTAAAATAAAGAGAAGAATTAATGCCAGAGAGATATGTGGTTTTCTTATTTATGATATCAGAAAGATTTAAATTGCAATAACAGATAAACTGCAATTTAATAAATAAACTTCAATAATTTTTATTGATAACATTTATTTTATCACTTTTTATTTTTTGTTTTTACAGCCACTCTTTATTTAGCGTCTACCTCATTTAGTAGCCATTCAAAAATATTATGATGGTAATAAATAATTTTTTGACTAATTTGCACATTTACCACTAAATTTCATGAACCTAAAAACAAAACCTTCAGTGTGAAACTGACTAAAGTCTGATCAGTTTCAGGCACCAGCAGAGCAAAGAGTTCTAATCAAATAATTAAGACCATAAAGTTGCACTTGTTAATTTGCAGATAGCACTTTTTAGGAAAGAGCTGCACTGCAGAGGAAAGCATTAAGAGATAGCATGTTTATCCAGTGTGTCTATCCTGTGGAGGGAGGAGGAGAAACTAGGAATAAATGGGTCAGGCACAGGACACTGTAGAAGAGAACTTTATCTGAATGAGATGGCAGGAACCACTGATTTACACAGCATCTCTTTCTCAGTCACATGTTTACTTAGCAACCATTTTGCTTAGTGACAATTTTGTTACTGATTTAAGAAACAGATTGCGGTCTCTAAGGAGAGGGTGCACTATTATTTTAATAGTTGATTTGTATTTCATTTGCATCTTGTATTTTACAAAGAAACTAATATATATAAGATGGTGTTTCATGCTCTTCCAAGAACAAATGATCTAGAACACTATCCTGACACCCAAAATGTCAGTACTGGAGTCCTCTATTTTACTCATTGTTTTAAAAAATGGGAGTTCTCAATTTATTCACTTTAAAAAAAAAACTATTTCAACTCTTTGTTTAAAAGCTTACAAGGTGATTTGTAACAACACCAGAGCAGAACTCTCTCAGTGTTGATTTCCTAGCCACTTTCATGTAAAAGAAAACAGCACCACCAACCCCTAAACTAAATCTTTTTCATACAAGATCTTATATACAGTGAATCTTTGTTTCCATCCATATTTTTGGTTGTTGTTGGGTTTTTTTCCCCTAATTTCCTTGTTTTTAAATATTTTTAGTAATCCGTAAACTGCTCAAATTCACTGGAAGTTGGGCAACATGTAATAATCTTAATTATTATTGCTATCTGGTTTACAGATAGCAAAAAATGAGTTGTGAGTGGCAATGTCACAGTTGCCTCTTCTTTTGCTAGTATTGGCTTTCAAATGCATGAAGAAATAGCATGCTGTAATGTATGGGCATAGTAAATATGTGAATTCAAGCATTGTGGCCTTTGACAATTGGCTGATGGAAATTTAGTCAATGCGAGGATTTTCTAAGTGCCGCCCCAAGATTTGTTGATATGGCACCCACTGAACCAGTTATCATTATTATTTAATTTACAAACTCTATCAGAACAACATAAAACCAACACAAATCATGTCTTCATCAATGCCGTGAAGAACTAAATACAAGTAGTCCTCAACTTACAACAGTTCATTTAGTGACTGAAGTTACAACAGCACTGAAAAAGTGACTTATGACTATTTTTCACAGTTACAACCTTTGCAGCATCCTAATTATCACATGATCAAAATTCAGGCACTTGGCAACCAACTCATATTTATGACGGTTGCTGTGTCGCAGGTCATGTGACCACTTTTTGTAATCTTTTGACAAGCAAAGTCAATGGGGCAGCCAGATTCACTTAACAACCAGGTTACTAATTTAACAACTACAGTGATTCACTTAACAACTGTAGCAAGAAAGGTTATACAATGGGGGAAAAACTCATGTAACAAATGTCTTACTTAGCAACATAAATTTGTGGCTTATGTTGTAAGTCAAGAACTACATGTATTTAGTAGATTATTATGTATTAATAATTATGTAAAGTCTGTTTTGGCATTGTATATCTCACTTGATCACTGAAACCAGATCATTCTTAGCTCTTTGTGTTGTTTTCCAAGTATTTTGGGAAATCACAATCAGATTGGACAACCATTTGTCTGAAATAGTATAGAGTTTCTGGCTTGAGCAGGGAGTTGGACTAGAAGACCTCTAAGGTCCCTTCCAACTCTGTTATTCTGCTGTATATTTTATAGTTCTAATACTCAACTTAAATCCTGTTGAGGCCTACTGGAAAATTTGAACAAAGCATATAGCAACTAACTATTATTTTGCATTAATAAAGTTTTATAAAAGGAACCTGAAACATTAATGAACATTAGCAAAGTGAAGTTTCTGTTGTCAAACTGTAACATCATATTTATGGCTAGATAGCTGAGTAATACAATCAGCAGTTGTGTCACCAGTGTCAGTGACACTCCATTACGTATGTGAATGTGCTTTTTTCTTCATTTTTATTATATGAATGCAAATCTTCGAAAAACAATGACAGCTTTTTCCATTTGTGCTAAAACCTATGTTTGAAGTCCAGAATTTTGTATTTTAATCAGTCTCATAGTCTGTGCATTATTTATAGTATTCTTAGTGTATTGTTTACTATTTAGTTTTCTCTCTCATTGATTTTAATCGTGTTTATTCTAATTCAATTGTGTTAAATTTATTTTAATTCAATTTTTAAATATAATTTTTATATTTGAATATTTTTATAGTTCAGTAGAGATATCTCTTGGCCAGAAATTGAGTATCGTATATCTTATACTACTCTAAGTTGCTTGTTGTGTACTACAATGTGTTGGCCATATGATATCTTCAAACTGCTGTTTAATTACAAGTCATTTATTAATATTCTTGTGGTATTTTGTGTATTTCTATTTTTTTCTTGAAATAATAATAGCAACAATGGAATTTTTTTAAAAAGGAATACAAATAGTCCTCAATTTACAATAGTTCATTTAGTGACCATTCAAAGTTACAGCATCACTGAAAAAAGTGACTTATGATCATTTTTCACACTTACGACCATTGCAGCATCAAAATTCAGACAGTTGGCAAAACTGCTGCAGTGAAAGTTGCAGTGGGTCGGGATCATGTGATCACTTTTTGCGACCTTCTGACAAACAAAGTCAATGGGTAGATTGGCTAGATTCACTTATCAACTGCTATTATTCACTTAACTGTGGCATAGGTTGTAAAATGGGGCAAAACTCAGTTAACAAATGCAACATAAATTTTGGGCTCAATTGGGATCATAAGTCAAGGACTGCTACCTGTATACATCAGTTTACTCAGAGATACAAACAGTAAAATAAAATCTGCTCAATTACCGAGTCAGTCCATTGTCCTGGGATATCATGGTCTTCAGCATAAGACATCCACTCCTGATTTCTGTATGCTGCAGGTGGTACAGGGATGAAATAACCTGTGAACCCAGGTCGGTTGGCTGCTGGGATGGCAAACACTGCTGGAACTGTATTTCCTATTAAAAAAATAGGGAAGGTAGTTAGTTATCGAAACACATTTTATAAACATAGAGGAACATTTTAAAGGACATCTGAGATGTTCCAAACAGTAGATCCCATTGTTTAAGTGGCGATGGAGAATTTCTTGCCAAAAGTAGATCGTGGATATTACCGCATCTGGACCTAGTGCCAAGTTGCCACTGTTGTGGCACTTTTTGTGGAAGAGAAGGCACCTAAATAAAGAGAGATCAGTACTGACATTCTATCTGATACAGCGAAGACAGCAGCATTATGTTCATGCAACTAGTCGCGGTTCTTGTTCATTGTCCAAGCGAATTACTGTACCAGCCTTTCATTCCTTATTTCCATCAGTAAGTGACACAATGCAGATGTGTATTCTTGGATTTATGCAGAATAGAAAGAGATGTTCCTGGGCATGTTTCAAATAAGACTTGTAAGTATACATAATGTATACATGATATGAGAAACAAAATAAAATTCTAGTGTTCCTCTAAATGTGTTGCTTCTTTTGTACAATTATTAGCTCAAACACCACTATAATTCATTTTCAACAAAGTATTACTGAATGATGAGCCATCACAATGGGATTAAGAGTTTCTGGAAAGCACTAACAATCTGTTTTGATTATGTGAAATATGTTTGTGGGCAACCATGCTTTTACACATTTGCAAAATTAAATTCTTCTGAGTGAAATTTTGTGTTTAGTCATGTTTTGAGCAAAATTGTTGGATTATTAAAAGGAATAACATTATAGATATGACTGTCTTATGTTGTGTGCATCAGATTTTAAAGTACTTCAAATAACCTAACATTTAATGTTATTTAAATCTTCAATTCCAGTGAAAAATCTGAGTGAATTTATATATAGTCAGTCACAATCTTGCTGTTTCCTAATCCTAATATCTTCATGAAGAGTTCACTTGTCCACAGGGATGACCTTCTTTATCAGCTGATGAATGGATTTTTCAGTGTCTGTCACTGGTATCTTCTGGGACGCACTCCTCAAATTGCTGATATCACATTACTGTTCTCAGCAAAAATGTTGCAAAGTATTTTTTTTTAAAATAAACCCACCATTATTGTCTGGTCAGGAAACACTGCTCTTACAGATCAAAGACAGCAATTATTCATATGTTAGGATTTTAAATGTTCCAAGTATCTCATCATGTTTTCTAGAACTCCAATTTCAAATAATTAAGTAAGCAAATGTTATAAAGCCTGGTTTTCTTTCTTTTCTTTTTTTCTTAAAAAAATATATCTGCCATAAGTCCATGTTTGGGAGACAGCCTGTAGCATGTGCTATTAATATTTTATTTTTTGAATCCAAAGATGTAGTTTGGTCTTTGCTTTGGCATACTGTTAGCATCTTTTGTGATTGCTATTGATAGAACTTTTGGAACCTAATCTTATCTGTATAAACTAACTGAATTCAATGGAACATATTCTTATGTAAATATAAAAAAGACTACAGTTTTCTTCCTAAGGAAAATCTCTCCAGAGCATTATTTTGAAACTGTCTCCATATGCTAATTTTGCTACAACTATCTTTACTATGCCTTATATACCTCTCTTGGAATAATATTTCAGTTTTACCTATTACAATTACCTATTATAATTTATTGTAACCTTCCTGTGAATACTCATCAAGTGAAGGACTCAATAATTACTCCATCATTTTAAGTTCTAAATTCACTATCATATTTATGAATACTATAATTTTATTTTCCTTCTTTCTTTAATTCATCATAGCATCTAGGTAAAATGTCCTAATGTCAATGTGGTTCTCATAAAATCCTCTGCTGAATAGTGGAACTTGTATGCCTTATGTCTCCTTTCCTCCATTTAACATTTACTTAGGAATTTATACAGATAACAACTCAACAAGTCAGTGAATAGCACTTAACACTTGCCATGGTTGTTACATTATTGTCATCAGTTGCTATTTCCTTTGTAAGAGCCTATTTATTAAACAAAACTACTCTCTTTTTGTGTCTTATTGACGAATATGTTTGCGTATCTCAAAACAAAACACTTCACACATAGAATGTTAAACAGAAACAATGTATTTTAATAAGACAAAGTTCCATTTTTCCATTTCAATTTACAACATAGTTTTCCAGCCTTCTTTGTCTACAATGGGCTTCCCAAGCTTGCGCAAATGTTGCTTATGGATTTACAAGTTATAAAAGGAACCAAATACACCAACCAAGCAACCTTCATTTGGGAGAGAATATTAGAAGTTAATCCCATACCATATATGTTCCTTGAGTTATGTTTTTTTAAGATCTCTCTGAGGTGAGATCTTAAACTCTGAATTTGAAAGGTTTCAGGAAATTATTTCTTCTGTCAATGAATACACCCCTGAATGAATATAGCACATGGTGTATTTACCTTATGGGCCTCAACAACAATTCTAAAAATAGCCATTTCAATAGTAATAATAATAGTAGTCATAATAGTCATAATAATAATAATAACAAAACAGAGACATTATATTACAAAGAAAGTCCCTTGAATTCATAAGTTGGAATGATTAGATTTAACACAAGTAAATTATGAAATTAGAAAATATTTTACTGCTTAAAGGCATTTCCAGTACCAATATTTATACCACAGCTGTATATTTACACCACACTTTACAATCACAAAGATGGCTTGTAACATTAAATCCAGGATAAGGTTAGTGAGGATCTGCTATCCTGCTAGAGCAATTGTAATTTTCCTTTGAGTTGTCACAATTACAAATATGCATCCCCCAGAACTAGAAGGATGCAAACCAACACAAATAGAGCAGGTTTAACCTTTAATCCATGGGAGAGGGGGAATGGAACTTTTTCTGTCTTCTCAAACCATTCTGACCTTGAGTAGAAGAGCAGCAGTGAGTATTTCTTCTATCCTCAAGTTAAACAAAGAAAAGTAGCAAGGGAAGGACCCACTGCTCTAATGTAAATATGAAAAGATCACTCAGAATTAGAACCCGTATAAAAGTCACCATCAATACAAATATGTAACTTACATTTCAAACTTTTTCTCTGAAAAAGGGAAGAACTGTGATCATGATTGTGCAGACCACTTAAACCAGACTCATGTGGCCAAGCAGAAATCTTAAAATACTGGTGGTAATAGTAATAATAGTCGAAGCAGCAGGCATTTTAAAACTGTAAAGTTGTTATACATGGTTTATTCTCCTACAAACAACTGATTGAAAGTTGCTTATACTTTGGGAATTTCATGCTAACATTTTGAATCCCTTATAATTAAGATTCACCATAGAAGCATGTAAGAAGCATGACTGAGGAGAAAACAGTTCTAATCCCTAGGCCAATTTCAGGATATATTTTACCTATTCAATCCAGAATATATGGCTCAACTTTCATTTATTCACTCAACATTTCCTAGCAGGATTAGAGATCAAGATGTATTTTGTTATTGTTCCAGATTCTCTTTTCTGAGGTAGTCAAAATGGTTAGAGAACCCCAAATTATTTCTTATAGTTAGTACTGCCAGTTGAACTGCTTATCTTTATTTTAGTCTGCATGTTCTTGTTATTTTTGGCGATTTCAAGAAAATACGATGACCTGATCAGATGAAAATATTCATATATTCTTGCAAGTTCCAGTTATAAATGAAACTATCTACCTTCTTGAAACCATTTATCTGTCTTAGAAGCTGTACAGGATCTAATGGGATGGGATTCTAGATTAGAATAATTCCTCCAAATTTCACAGCTTCATGACTTCTTGAAAGCTACATGCAGTGCTATAGTGCTTCTTTCTGCCTTTTTTCTAAAGAAAGAAGAAGCTGAGATCTGCCTTGGAATTACAAATCGATATATTGTATGTGAAAACATTTATGCCAACTTTCAAAATATCAACAATGAGCAGGTTAAAGTGGAAATATTACCCAAATATCTTCCAACCACCCATCCCTGTTAAATTCCAATATTTATTTAAGCCATACTCAAGCTGCAAAGTTTTCATAGCCAAAAAAAAAAAAAAATCTTATTGAAAATTAACACTGGTTGAAATTACAATTAAGAGATAACCTTTACTGTCACTTTTTCTGTGTATACACTGGCACACATTAAGAAATTCTGATGCCCATTCTATTTTCTCCATGTTGGTGTTATGGGTCTAAAGAACAGAAGTCAGTGTATGAATCTATGTGGGGTGTGGTGGAAGCAAGAATTCTTTTACAAAGATCAAAAGGTATGTAGAGCTATAGTGAATTAGGTTAGTTGCATTTTCTTTTTATCTCATGAAATTAATTTCTTTGGCTTACTCTATCTCCTTTTCTATGTTCTGCTTTTTCTGAAAGAGTAAAGTGTGATAACTATGTCAGCATTCAAACAAAAGGCAATTTAAAATATACCCGGGATTCTCAGAATCAGCCCTTTTTAACCTTATTCATTCATTAATTTTTATAAACCAATACTGATTTCTTCCCAGAAAATAAGAAGCTAGACTATTTTTGCAAACATGGAGTAATGCTGAAATATCTACACAATTCTTTAACATAATTATTCCTAAGAAAACTGGCAAAACCAATTCTGGAAGTCCTCATTTAGCAACTCCCTAATTTAATAATCATTCCTAATTATTACCTGGCGGTGATTAAAACAACAACAACTTTATAACAAATCCTGTAAAGCAAAAGAAAGCTGAAGTAAGAACATAAGCCCAGTCGCAGTTTGACTTAGTGACCACTTCACTTAACAACAGAGTTTCCAGTGCCAGTTGTGATCACTAAAGGAGGACTAACTGTATAATTAAAGATTTTTCAATTATCCAAATGTCAATAATAAAGCTACCTGTCTCAGTTAAAACTGAGGCAAGATTGATGCACATTTTGAATAAATCTGAGCTTTAATTATGGAGATGAAGTCAAATTTATTTAGCAAGTCTGCCCACTAAACTCAAATAGTGCATAGTAGCAATAACTTTTCTTATTTCAGTAGGTCCAATTGAAATTGGTTCATCATATCGTTCTTTTCTTTCATAAAACTAGAGATGCCAGCATTCTATCTTAGTGACAATATCATACATTCCACCTTTTCCAAACAGGGGTCAGAAAATCTCAACTTGTTCTATTATCAACACACTATTGATAATATATAAATATATCATACCAATAATGCTTTACTAATGAGTCACACACAGATATCTCTGCATCAAAAATATCCATTTTTGAAATATCACTCTTGAAATTCTAAACTGACCAACACTTAGATATTTAAACAAGCATGTAATATGCATTATTCTATCTTATTTTTAAAAACAAACCAAAATGAAGAAATTATTAGTACACGGTTTCCAAAATATTGTGTGACATTCAAAGAGGAACATTCTGGGTTGAGTCACCCTGCTTTCAGGCAATAAAAATTAGAACTGAGAATAAAGTAGCAAGAATAAAAGGAGGAGCTGAATGGATAAAGTATTTCAGAGGTTAGGATAAACTGATATATCCTAAAATGTAGGTTAAAATCACTGTGCTAGGCAACTACAGAGGGTAAAAATCTGTAACAATTTTGTGCAATCCCATTACAGATCAGTTCCAGAAATTTTCATCAAAAGAGTATTTTTCAGAAGCAGTCTATGACACGCTATCTGTGGCAGAAGACTGCCCAGAAGCACTTTCACTGATGATTGACTATTTCAATAAAGAAAAAAAGGCTTCAAAGCTAATGAGACCTATGAGTAAAAGAGCACACAAGCATTAAGCATCTCTTGACAACATGCAAACTGTGCCAAGTGGCTCCATGGAGACTATTTACATGCCTAAAGTTAAGTAAAATTCTTCAATGCGCCACTAGATCATAACCTAAGGCAATATAGTGAAACTTCTTTCAAGCCCTTTTTTTAAAGATGGAGAGAGACAGAGAGAGGGGTGAGGGAGTGAGGGAGTGAGTGAGTGAGAGAGAGAGAGAGAGAGAGAGAGAGAGAGAGAGAGAGAGACAGACAGACAGACAGACAGAGAGAGAGAGAGAGAGACAGAGAAACAGACAGAGGGAGAGACAGAGAGGAGAGACAGAGAATTTATCCCAATCATTGAACATTGCATGTTCCATTGCTTTCCATGAAAGTATACTTTGTATAAATATAACACTATATTATACCAAGTATAATTATATTTAGTATAACTATAATGCTATACAAGTATATAATGCTTGTACATATAATTATAATTATAGTCATTGATTCCATATAAGCACACCTAAAAGTGTGGCCTAAGCTGCTTTTATTTATGTTGTACTTTTTAGGGCACATCTGTTTAATAAAAAGCTATTTAACTGTTGATGTATTATTATATGCTGATCTTACAAACACTATTAAGTTAGATTTTTAAAAATATATTCCTTATATAGGAAACATTATAGTACCACTCATTTTTATGTTATCAGATTTAAAAAAACAAAAGGAAACATTTGTCAAATCCAGCAGTTCATTCAGCCAGTGTCATCTCTCTTAATATTTTTCCAAATATTAACAATTAAGAAAAATCAATTCTTTCTTTTTAATAAAAACTTGAAGAAATTTAAAGTAATGGCACATCTAATCAGTAGAATAGGAATGTATGTTTCATTAGTTAAGTACTTTATAAACTTTATAATACATTGTTCATTATTTTTTATTGGGAAAATCAGATTAACGTCTAGAGATACAATTTCATTCCACTGACATTTACTGCTATTAACATCATCTAAAGAGAAACCATCAGAAGAGAAGTATTATTATTTATTTTGGGAAGGGGGAAGGGCAAATGTTACAATAGCAGATAAAAGACAGGGCAGGGATGTCTAACTCTGGCAACTTTTCGACTTATGAACTTCAACTCCCAGAATGCCCCAGCCAGCCATGCTAAAATTGGACACCCTTGATCTAGGGCAAAATGAATTGGAAAGCACCTACAATAGCTACTGCCTGTATTTGGATTGGCATCCATGGTATTTGAACACAATATGTATTAAACCACAAAATGTAAAGGAGGAAAATCCAAAGAAAAATTGTGGCTTCAAGTAATACTGTTTAATCAGTAAGCAAGTTAGCTGTTCTCCCCACAAACTTTTTCCATTCAGATTTTATTTATCACTAAATTGGCCATTGAGACTAGGAACAAGCTTTTATTTTAAAAGCTATTATCTAATTTACAAAGTTGAACTTTTAAGAAACACTTCCAAGAAAATTGTTCCAAAATTTTGGGGATAATTTACTGTTTTTTGTCTACCGATGAGACTGAGATAGGGAAAACAGCATTTTAGTTAAAAAAGAAGAAGAAATCTACACCACATCTTTTGCACATGATTAAACAGCTAGTTGGCTTACCTTCCTTTCATCATACAGGCTATATCGGCCAGATTAAGAATAAATATTTAGTAGCAGCATCCTTTTTAAAAAATCTGCTTCTTCTAAATCTCTTTATTATCCAAGTAAGCACACTAAACAAACTAGAGACACAACTATTCTTTCTTTGAAAACAATACATTTTTCTTTAGCTGAATTATTCACCAATCAGAAAAATTTTCCTCTGAAGTCTTAACTCATGAGCTGCAATAATATGTAATATCAGGAACACCAATGAAGTGGGAGATCAACTTTACCATGTAAAATAAGATATACTCCCAACTCATTCAAACACAGGCATATACAAACATTTAGGGTGTACAAATCCAAAGTATCTGATAGATGGCAGTCTTTTGCTCTGTTTTTAATCTTAGAATTATTTTGATCAGTTGGTTAATAATTCTACTGAATCAAATAAATGTCTTGAGGTACAAGTCAATGGTAGAATACAACCACTAATCTTCTTACCCTCCCAAAGTCTTGTGCAAATAATAATGTAACTACTTTTCCTTTGCATGTTTCAGGATCAGCCAATACTGTCTTCAATTAAAGGGTCTCAGGCAGTTTGAAAAAAGATGTCGGAAATCCTGGAGAGCTCCTGCCAATCATACCTGGAGACAGGTGAACTGATTTAACTCAGCATGAGGAAGTTTCATGTGTTACCGTAATATCATCTGCTGAAGCTCCTTGTGGCAAATATGCCTGCATGTATATCATCTTATTAATGACAAATGGACTTAATCTGAACAGATTTGCCATATCAGAAACTTCTCGATTACCAATTGGAATACCATCACCAAATTCACTTTTAAACACTTTGCAAGGACCTAGAGCTTGGAAGCTGTAGACATCATGAAACAGCCACATGACATTTACCATCAGTTCAGATTGGGTTCAATACACTATGATGAGAACAGTAATTTCCCCTAGCTTTTTCTAAAAAGTGCCTGGCTTTTGAATCTACATGCATGCATTCAGCTCAAAAGTAATCATTGCAAAGGGGAAAAAAATACTATGATACACGGCCATCTGTTTTCTGTCCTATAGCAGTTCCAAGGTCCTGTCTTAGGAAGATGCTAATTCCAGGTGCTTCAAAGAGAGAGACCATGTCCTTTCTCTCCATTCCTCTCCTATGTGTTAGAAATATACTTTGTGTGATAAATGAAGGTATGTGTGGGGATCCTTTTATCAATCCTCCTCCTCAAGCCTTCAAAAGAACCATTAACACAGTTTTAAACAAGAGTATTTGTTAGATTCTCATACACTTGTCTCTATGCCATACAGACTTAGATGTGGTCTCTGTTTGTACCGCATGCGTTTTTCACCTGAGTAATTCAAAGCTGATTGATCCAATGGAGCCACAGTTACTGGGGCTTTTGATACTGGGACAAAAGGGACATGATCATGTGGCTGTATCTGTTCAGTCCCACTGGACTCTGATACTCTTGTCTTGCTGCCAATATCGGAAGTTGACCTGTACAATACATATTGGAAACATTAGTCATGTCAATGTCAAATATACCTTGGTCAAAGTCTAAAACCCATTTATTCTGGAACAGCACATTTAAGTACTTTGATGTAAATTATCAAAAAGCAGAACTGCTTCATCCAGAACAGCAGAATTGCTTTAAAAGTTTGTGAAAGAAGATACAGAAAATATTATCATTTTGACATTTTTCACTAATAGCTACTCGTATCAGCTTTGCTGACCATTGCTTCAAACTAAGTTTGCTTTAGGTCATAATTTATATATTTTTTATCCTGTCCTGCATTTTGACATAGTAAACAACAGAAAACACCTATATTGATGTAAACAATGCTAATTATAATACTTAAAAACATGAATGTTAATAATAACATACCTTTTTTGTTACATATTTGCTACATATATGCTAAGCTTACTCTTATTTTCGTTCTGACAATGAATGATGAGGCTGGCTGCCAGTGCTCATTGATAGTTTTGCACAACTATTATGATATCACTGACAGCAAATGAGGACAGCTCAGCTGCTTCTGTATTCTTATACCAATGCACTGCAAAAATACATCATTCGTACTGTGTGGTGACTTTGCAGTATATTCCAAAGTAGTGTTTTTGTTTTGTTTATAAATGCAGTTTATCAGACCAAGTGATTTTGTATGACTGAACCACACAACAGCAAACAGCTACTCATACATGAGGTGCATTATTAAGTTAATTTGATCTGAGAATATAAAATTTAAAAGGCATTATCCACAATCAACATGAACAGAGAACTGTGCACTAAATATATAAAGTATGTCAACAGTATGTTAAAGCCTGTGTACATTTATTATGATTACCCAATTTACATCAGTAATATTACAGTAAAAATGTTCTAAATTTTTCTTAATTGCCACCCCCCTCAAAATTATTAAATTATCCACTGATCTTGTGCTTGACTGTATTTGCTTATTACAGAAAAAAACCAGGGTGTTCTATTAATTATCCAGTTATTTTATAGCACAGTTACCCTGAGATTATACCTTTGTAATCAAGGATTTAAATCATGCTTCAAACAATACTAGATTTTGCATATTTGCATATTTTACATGTCTAAAAAGTCTGTATCCAAACATAGATATATAGTTTTAAAATATTTAATCATAACATATGTGAAATTCTACCATTTGATTGAATTTCAAAAGCATATGTTAAATATAAGGAGCTAGCTTAGCAGCAGTGTAGTTGAGCTTCAGCATTAATTACTAAGAAAATTAGAAATTTCTGTAGTACCTCCTAAGAGAAGTTATAGCAACAGGTCCTGTTCTGGGAGGCACAGGAGGAGGTGGAGAACCCATCACCATTTCGGGGAGTGGGGAAAACCTGTATGCCTGGGAAGAAATCAGAGATGTTTCCTCAAAAAAACCTCAATTATTAAAATAACACTAGGTTGTCTTTCTCTGCATTACAGAAGTGTGTTTGATTGAATCCCACAGTATATTATTTTCAAAGGTAGTGGTCTCAAAAGCCTAATAATTAAAAATATCTTCAAATAATTAAAAAATAAGCCTTTCAATGGATTCGAAAGTTCTCATTTATTAATTTTGTAAAATATCATACATATAATTTTACCAAGAGTCAATCTTTTTTCAAGATAAGAACATTTAACATATATAAAAATGAGTTATAGTTCAAATTGGGGATCCCCCATTTTTATTCTCCTTATTTGTCAAAAGTTAAATCTCAAATTAAGTTTCTTTGGGAAAACCCATGAAACATTATGAGTAAGTTATATTTGTTTTAAATTGATCCTAGCAACTCAAGATTAAATCAGCATGCACTTCTTTTGCACTTCTGATTTTTTTTTTACGCCAAATTTTACATCATAAATATTCTTAATATTTAATATCCTTTTTTGGTGAATAGCTCTAATTGAAGAAACAAGAGACCACATAAGCATTTATTTTTCCATTGCTTGCAAGCATAAACTGATATGAGAACAAATTATTGCATGGGTGTATGTTGAATTGATTTCAATACACATGTCCAGTAAGTACATTTAAAATCATGTTTCCTAATAACTGGAACCTGAAAATAACACATGAATAAATTAAATCAATGGTATGTACAAGTAAACAATATTGATATCTCATTGAGTAATTTCAAGTCATCTGACAGATTGCTGATTCTCATATATTTAACAAACCCAATAAAATGAGCCAGCATCAGCAATGCTGCTTTATATTGCTGAAAAATAATAAATCATTATGGTAACTAGGATTTTGGTTTGGACAGACTGAGTTCCATTTAATTGCATACCCTGGCCTTGAAATTATGTAATTCTATGGACATATATATTTTTGTGCCCTATTTTATCATAGATCTTAGCATTTACGTCTTTTTATAAAACCACAACATTATCTATTAGAATATGAACAATAATTTTTTTCTTAAATCGACTGGCAAAACTTTGTTCATTTTACAATTTCACAACCTAGTTTTAAACAGACACACTGAAGTGTTTCTCATTCTTCCTTTGTCAGAGAAGGAAAAGATCTAGTTTAAAATTGCATAACTATGACTTGATTGCTAATCATTCAGGATTAATGAGCCTTAGAATTTATGCCATACAGCGATACTTAAAAGTGCTTCACACATACAAAATCACAAAGAAAACACTAGATTGTACTACTATTCTTGCTTCTTTTGTAAAAATAATTCTAATCATCTGCATCCCAACCTATATTCCACACATTTGATAATTTGTATTTTTCATTATCATAAGGGGAATTATTGGCATAAATATATGGCAAGATGACCTCTTTTTGTTGTTTGATTGAAGGAGAAAGACAGTGGGTTTGCTTCAAATATATAACTAAAATATTTTATGATTCTACTCATAAGGCAATATTTTTTGAACATAATTAAACATAGGCTAGAATATGTATCTCAAGTCCTTGAATGCAAAGCATACTACAGGCATAAAATGTACCTGTCTTATCTTCATACTGTTGATTTAACATGAAAGTTTTTTTGTCTCTGGGATTTTTTCTGGTTCATGAACCCACTCCATGCTACTAGTAATACTGCATAAGAGTTTTTGTGAATGAGTCTGTCAGTCTATCCCTCTTGCTCCCTTTAACTCAGGATAGAGACATGGTGGTGCAGTGCTTAAAATGCAGCATTGCAAGCTACTGTTGCTGAGTGTGGGCTGCCAGTAGTTTGGCAGTTCAAGTTTCACCAGCACAAGGTTGAGTCAGCTTTCAATCCTTCCGAGGTGATTAAAATGAGAACATAGAAAGTTGAGGGCAATATGCTGACTCTGTAAAACAACCGTGAAGAGGTATGTAAGTGCTATTGCTATTCCTGATACTCTAGCCTCAGTTAGAGGAACCAGAACAATGAAAGGAAGCATATAACTTCCAATATTGTCTATACCATGAAAAATACTGCTTACTTCTACTGCATTTATGCTATTACCTGATACCAGGCTAATTGTCTAGTTTGGTAATTCATCTTGCACCAACATGTAACTCCAAGATCACGCACATAACCTTACATGAAATATACAATGTGATTCTAAAGACAAGTTTCTTAAAAGGCATGTAAAACACTGTATGGCAAATATGAAGCTTCTGTAGTGAAATTGATAAATATTCAACCAACAGAAACGGATTTTCCTTGAAAACATATGAAACAAGCGCACAATAGCTCTTTATGTATCATATGTAACTGATCACTTACAGGTCGTGGTAAACTGTACTGATACACTTCTGGTCTATATGTTGGTACCCACTGTATTCCACCTCTAGGCCGAGACATGGTACCAGGAGCACTGGTCACAACTTCAGAATATGGCAAATTCTGTGCAGAATTGCAAGTGTCTTGTTGCCTGTTCTGTCCTCCATGACCTGCTGAAGCCAAACTAAAGGCTTCCTCTAGTAACATGTGCATCTGTTGCCTAACTTCATCAATAGATGGCTGAGAACTCAGAGTGGAAGTCTCTGAATGGCCTTTTGCTTGATGGGCTCTGGTATAATTTCGAGATTCATTGACACGGTCAATATTTGTTTCTTCTATCATTTCAGGCTCAGTCTGTTGGATAAAATATAAGTGTTTAATGGAAATTGTTGCAATCATTTTTTATGATGGCGTTCATACATGTGTACAACGAGCAGATATGTTCACTCATCATCTTAAACCCATTATGAACTCTGTTATTTAACAAATGTCCTGTGTGTTAGAAAAACACTAGGAAGCAAGGAAATCAACATGTACAAGAGATCCCAAGCTTGCTTTCATTCTTCCTATTCAATTGTTAATTGCTCTCCCCACTCATTATAATCTTTTAATTAGAGAAGTGATAGAGATATGGTTGGATCAGGTGCATATTTTCATTCAAGCATAGAACTTATATTGGCAATAGATCTTTACCCCAGTCTTATTAAGTCACTTTTACAATTTTATAAATGCCATAGACACTGTTATTCACTATTTGCTCTAAAAAAATACTTAAGAGAAATTATAGGCAAAGATGAATATAGGCCACTGTTAACTATTTTATATTAATAACTAAGAATGTTTTGTATTGAAAGAAAAAGAGAATCTAGCTTTGGTTTCAATGAATTTCTGGCTGCTTAAGAAATCTATATCTTTTCCCCCAACAAGAATAGCAAGAATGTTTAAGAACAAGTCTGAAAAATGTTGGAAATGTCATCATACTACCATATGTGGTGGACGTGCGCGGATGCTAAAAAATATTGGACTAAAATCCACACATGGTTGGAAAAAATGACAACAAAGCATATAGACTTGAAACCAGAGATATTTTTATTGGGAATTTTACTTGAAATATACAGTAAGGAATTGAAATATTTGATTGTAAATATATTAACTGCGGCTAGGATCGTATTTGCTAAAGACTGGAAAAATGAGAAAATACCAACACAAGAGGAAATTATTAAGAAAATACTGGAATGTGCTGAAATGAGTAGATTGTCATTTGAAATCAGAGAACAAGATAACCAATTTTATAAGATTTGGGATCTATTCTATCAATGGTTAGACAATAAAACATGGTAATGAAATATATAGATTTTTAAAATATAATGAATATATAAAGATGTATTATTTTTATTATATCTACAAAATGATTATAGGATAGATTTGAGATGATAATATGAACTGCTATAAAACAAATTAAGTAAAATATGGATTAACTTGTAAAACATGAATGAATAATACTATGGTCAAATGATTGATTAACAATGATATTAATGTATTTAGGAATATTTGATTGGCAATACAAGAATATATACAACGTAATTGTAAGTGAAGACTATGAAGTGGAAGCACAAAACAATCTGTAAACCAACCGACACACTGTATATACATATATGGAAGATGGCTTGATGTTTTTATGTTGTGTTTGTCTATGTTTGTCTTAAAAAAAATAAAACTTTTATTAAAAAAAAAAATCTATATCTTATAAAGATTACAAATGTTACAAGTATCTGATAAAAATACCTATTTTATGCCTTAATATTCTCTACATTGAGAGTCACAAGTACTGTCAACAAATTTAAATTTATAAATAGACTTGAATATTTAAAAAGTCTGTATTTTTCAGCTTTCAGTTAAAATCAGCTTTCTCCTAAACTACCAACACAAATTATATTTCATTACATGTTTATATTCCATTTTTCTCTTTAAAAAGAAAGCTCAAATCAACTAAGGTTAACATTAAAAAAGCTGAATAAAATAACTTAAAAATCTGATATTCTTATCTAATAACAAGGCAAGTGCTTTCAACTTGAAGGGTCTCATCATCTTGCAACCAATTGGAACTTAATGTTCATTCAAATTTCTTGGCAGTAACATAGAAGTGGTTCACCTTTGCCTTCTTCTAGATCTAATTCTCCTAATTCTCTTCTCCTAGGTGCATTGATTTCCTACATACTTGCACAAACCATCTTGCCCTCACTCTCACTAGATTATTTAGTTTCACTTTTTCCTTTGTTTTTACAAGTAAGATATATACACTTAAGTATAAACTGGAATTCCTGCTCCCGCCCACATTACTCCCTAAATCACTAAAGATAATGAGTCTTCCCACCAGGTCAAAGTAGTAATTCTAGAAGAGTTCAAAATTAAACCACACCTTTTAAAGGACAAAGAGGTTCATTAAATAAATAGATGACATTGACTACTTTGTAGGATCTTCTTTGTAGGCATAAATAGAATAACATAAGAAGCAAATACGGTTATTGAAGCCATAAGATGCCCATAGAGGCAAAGGAAAAGAGGTTGCTTCTATGTTGGTGCATGTGAAAGACATATTTATTTGTTTTGTGTTAAGCTGATCAAATAGTATCTAGTACTTAATTGATCTGTACTTGTAATGATTTTTTAATAATTGGCTGGGACCAATGAATTGTGGAATTGTGTCCTTCCAGTGATGAAGATGATTTAATAATTGTGGTCTAGTCACTATTTCTGAATTAGTTCTGTACCATATTCACTATATCTTATCCTATAGTAAAAAGAAAATAGAGAGATACAGAAAGATGAAATAGCTATGAAACATGGTACAAACCAGTCTCCATAATATTTTAAATTTGCCTTTATAACAATAATGTAACAAAATACAGAATGACCCAATTGTAAAGGAAACACACACAGGGGGATACTGCAGTCAGGGAAATACTATGTACGAATAACTATACAGGTGAAACTCGAAAAATTATAATATTGTGCAAAAAATCATTTATTTCAGTAATGAAACTTAAAAGGTGAAACTAATATATGAGATTTACTCATTACATGCAAAGCAAGATAGTTCAAGCCGTGATTTGTCATAATTGAGATGATTATGGCTTACAGCTCATGAAAACCCCAAATCCACAATCTCAGAAAATTAGAATATTACATGCAATCAATAAAGCAAAGATTGTACATAGAACAATATCAGACCTCTGAAAAGTATAAGCATGCATATTGTACTCAGTACTTGATTTGGGCCCTTTTAGCAGCAATTGCTGCCTCAATGTGGCATGGAAGCTATCAGCCTGTGGCACTGCTGAGGTGTTATGGAAGACCAGGATGCTTTAATAGCAGCCTCCAGCTCTTCTGCATTGTTCGGTCTCATGTCTCTCATCTTTCTCTTGGCAATACCGCATAGATTCTCTATGGGGTTCAGGTCAGGCGAGTTTGCTGGCCAGTCATTGAACCAGGTTTTGGTGCTTTTGGCAGTGTGGGCAGGAAAATGAAGTCAGCATCCCCATAAAGCTTGTCTGCGGAAGGAAGCATGAAGTGCTCCAAAATCTCCTGTTAAATGGCTGCATTGACCCTGGACTTAATGAAGCACAGTGGACCAACATCAGCAGATGACATGGCTCCCCAAAGCAACACAGACTGTGGAAACTTCACATTGGACTTCAAGCATCTTGCAGTATGTGCCTCTCCATTCTTCCTCCAGACTCTGGGTCCTTGGTTTCCAAATGAGATGCAAAAGTTGCTCTCATCAGAAAAGAGGACAGGTCTGTTTTTCTTTAGCCCAGGTAAGATGCTTCTGACATTGTTTGGTGTTCAAGAGTGGCTTGACAAGAGGAATATGACATTTGAAGCCCATGCCGAGGATCCATCTGTGTGTGGTGACTCTTGATGCACTGACTCCAGCCTCAGTCCACTCCTTGTAAAAGTCCCCAACACTTTTGAACATTCTTTTCCTGACAATCCTCTCAAGGCTGCGGTCATCCTTTGCTGCTTCTGCACCTTTTTCTTCCACACTTTTCCCTTCAACATAACTTTCTATTAATGTGCTATGATACAGCACTTTGGGAACATCCAGCTTCTTTTGCAATTACCTTTTGAGGCTTTGCCTCCTTATGGAGGGTGCCAATGATGGTTTTCTGCACAACTGTCAGGTCAGCAGTCTTTCCCATGATTGTGATTCCAACTGAACCTGACTGAGAGACCACTTAAAGGTTCAGGAACCCTTTGCAGGTTTAATTAATTTGGCTTAATTAGCTGATTAGAGTGGGACACTCTGAGCCTAGAATATTGAACCTTTTCACAATATTCTAATTTTCTGAGATTGTGGATTTGGGGTTTTCATGAGCTATAAGCCATAATCATCTCAATTATGACACATCACGGCTTGAACTATCTTGCTTTGCATGTAATGAGTCTATCTCATATATTAGGTTCACCTTTTAAGTTGCATTACTGAAATAAATGAATTTTTGCACAATATTCTAATTTTTCAAGTTTCACCTGCAGCAAAACCAGCTTTATCTCATTCTCATATCATAGATTGCTCCTTTATGTTGCTGCTGAAATGAAGCACAATGAAGTATAGCACACTATAAACCTAAATGCATTTCATATTATGATTTATGTACTGTGACACATAATGTGAAAACATAGACAATGCTTTTACAGTTGATGTTTCAGTTTTCTGAATCCTGACAAATATAGCAAAGAATCACTATACTTCAACAGGTAGCAAGATTATTTATTACCTCATCAGCAAGTGCTATTTTTATTTTTTGTATTTGGGTTCTGGAAATCAGAGAAATAGGATCAATGTACACAATGTAAAAAGCAAAAGCCAAATATAAACCAGCCTTCATTGAAGAAACTAGCTGGTGAAAGCTGGTAACAACGAAATAGATCCATGGTTTGATTTCTTGGCATAGTTCCAAATAAATCTGTGATCTATCTGATCATGACATAATTCCAAATCACCTTAGAAACTGGAGAGAGAGAGAAATCCCTAAAATTCATTCTATATTAAACAAAATGCTTAATTATTTTTATATTCACTAGATCACTGTAGCAGTGAAAGCAAATTTACTGGATCTTAATAAATTGTCCTTGCACATGAAATGGATCATGCATGTGATGGACCAAATTTCCCTGGTAATTTACATCATTTGTGTAATCTCAGTCATATATATTATGCCAATTTATGGCTTTTATATAATGATATCATTACTCAATTTAATATTTTGCATTATTTTAATATCATGAAAATATCATAAGTCACCATGATAATATGCTTCCCTATTTAATAAACAGTATTCCAATTAATCCATTAACATGGAATTTCATTGTACATTTAAACAAAAAAGGCAATTCAAAGAAAGAGATATTTTAATATTGCAGAGGACTACGGAATAGCAAATTTGAATACTGATAGGGCTTTACATTTTTGTCTCATTGATAAAATAAATCTTTAATAGTTTCATACCAGTTTACTTACTAAAACTTGTGACAAAAGACATTACATACTGTAATATAGTTAAAATTCTGATGTTTAAAACTTGCTCCCAGTTTCTTTTGTCTTTCCCTCAAACTTCTCTATGATTTTGATCAGTGTTTCTTAACCTTTTCTTCTCTCAAGACCCTTCCAACTTTTAAAATTATGGAATATGGCAAAGGAGTTTTTGTTTGCATGGGTTATATTTTTCAACATTTACTCTATTAAAAAGGAAACATGATGCATTCACTGCACCTATCACACGCCTCATGATTGTTTGATGAGATTTTAATACTGTATTATTTTTTAACATACTAATTTCACAGACTCTAAGAGTCCAGTGTTCAAGAAACACTGATTCAAAAAATCCTCTAAAAAAGAAGGATAGGAAGAGCATGACTCCTTTCAACTTTGGTGTTGGAGAAGACCTCTGAGAATACTATGAACAGCCAAGAAAATAAATGGATTATCAAACAAATTAACTCAGAATTCTCACTCAAGGCACAAATGACCAAATTAAAAGTATTCTCCTTTGGACATATAATATAAAAACCCATCTCTCTAGAAAATGCTGCAATGCTGGGAGAGGTGGAAGGAAAGAGAAAGAGGATGGCCAGCAGCAAGGTGGATGGACTCAACTATCGTGACAATGAGTACTCTATTAGAAGACCTGAAAAACCAGGTTAGGACAAGATCATCATAAAGAAAATTTATTTAGATGGTCACTACAGGTCAAAAACAGCTTGATGCTACATAATAAATCAATCGAAATCTCCTAACTATCAAACAGTCAGGAATATAACTGAAAGAATTTTGGTCACACATGCAATGAAGAAGTAAAATATAGTGCAACTTAAGATGGTATCAAGATACTCGGACATAAATTATTTATATAACAAGTATAGTCACATCCATTTAATCTGTATATCTATTATAAGAAAGAACTTTCCAATTAATCTTTCTCTATCTCAGATTTCAAAATATAGAAGAAAAAGGACAAAATTTGGCTGCGATAATGATTGAAATTTTGGCAGATGCTTTGGAAATTACAGAGGAAAAGATGATAGATGGAGAAGATGAGGTATACCGAGTTTTTACAAAATATGCGATGAGAAATAACTTACCAAGGGAAGTCCATATAAGATTTATCAAAAAATCCATCAAAACACAAATATTACAAGCGGTAAGAGAGAAGACATTGAAATATAAAGGCAAGAGATCGTGGTTTTAAAACAAATACCCAGAAGAGTGAGAGAGAGGAGAAGAGAATATCGATTCCTGACCAAAATGCTATTGAAAAAGGAGGTGAATTATAGATGGCTGATTCCAGAAGGATTAATGTTTAGGTGGCAAGAACAGAGACATAGAATTGATTCAATTGAGATAGCAGAACTTTTTTACGCAGAATTTTTTGGAAGGAGAGAAAAAGAGGCAGAGAAAGAGGTCTCATTAATTGAGTTTCAAGAGGAACAACTGGAGACTGAAAAAGAAGAAGGTGTGGTAGGTGGACAGGTGGATATCAAAGAACAACGTGAACCAAGATCTACGAGAGCTGCCAAACCTAACTATAAAATATAATCATGGAAGAGAAAAAATTGATTACAATGAATATAAATGGACTTAATTCAGCTGTTAAAAGAAGGAAAACCTTTCATAAATTAGGGAAATTAAAATTTGACATAATTTGTCTACAAGAAGTACATATTAAAAAACAACATGAACAATTGTTAGTACAGCCAAAATTGGGGAAAATATTTACTTCTTTGACTCAATGTAAGAAAAGAGGAGTGGTTCTATACATTAAAGAGGTTATCCCAGCAAAACTGATTCATATTGATGAAGATGGAAGAGTATTAATGGTGGAAATAATGGACAACAATATAAAAATACTCTTGATTGCAATTTATGCTCTGAATGATAAACAAGAAGAATTCTATAAAAAACTACACATGAAAATAACTGGACTGGACTAATATAATTGTGATGGGAGACTTTAATGGAATTGTGGACAATAAACTGGACTATATAGCAATAACAACAAAGCAAAATAGAAAGATTCTCCCTAAATCTTTTTTTAAAATGACAGACGAATTAACCTTAAAAGACATTTGGAGAGAAAGAAATGTTAAAACTAAACAATACACTTTCTATTCAAATAGACATTTATCATGGTCCAGATTGGATATGATTTGGATCTCAACAGAATTAATATCTAATATTCAAGAAACAAATATTGAAACAAGTACTTGGGCAGATCATAGCCCAATGACAATTAAATGGAAGGGACAAACAAAAAAAAGATTAAGATGGACATTAAACAATACTATCTGAAAGGAAAAAGATTTTACACAATGGATGGAGAAAGAATTGGCCTTTTTCTTTAGAGAAAATAAAAAAGAAGATACTTCAATGCAGAATGTTTGGGATACAATGAAGGCATATGCCAGAGGTTTGATAATAGATTATATAAGAAAAAAGAATATTAGGAAAAGGCAAGCCACTAAAGCCTTGGAAGATTATAAAAGACTTGAAAAAGCATTACAGAAAATGCCACAGAAAAAGGATATTAAATTGAAATTGGACATAACTAAACATAAAATGGAATTAATAGAGAAAGAAGAACTGGCACAGAAAATCAGAAATGCTAAACAGAATTATTTTGAAGATGCAAATAAACCAGGTAGATGGCTAGCATATAAATTGAGAAAGGAGAAAGAATCAAGAAAAATATTGCAGTTATTAGATGACCAAGGCCAAGTTTGTTATGGTAATAAGGAGAAAAAGGAAATTATTCGAGACTTCTATGGGCAACTATATAAACAAGAGAATATTGATGAGGAAAAAGTCAAACAGTATCTACAGAATGCTAACCTACATAAGATATCTAAAGAGACTGAAGAAATGTTAGAAAGCAATATAACAATGATGGAATTAACTGAAGCACTTAAGAAATAAAATAATGGGAAAGCACCAGGTCCAGATGGGCTTGCAGCAGAATTCTATAGAACATTACAAGAATCGTTGAGCATTCCATTGTTAGAAGTTATGAATGAAGCTATGTCAAAGAAGATGATAACCAAAACATGGTCAGAGGCTTATATTACACTTATTCCAAAGAAGAAGCTGATCCACTGCAAATTAAGAACTATAGACCTATTTCTTTATTAAATGCAGACTATAAAATCTTTGCTTCAATTTTACCAGAAAGACTTAAAAAATATTTAAATAATTTCATTCATCCAGACCAAAATGGATTTCTGCCAAAGAGACAAATTAGAGACAATATGAGAGTAATCCTGGATACTTTGGAATACTATGAGGCACATCCTGAAAAGCAAATGGCTTTGATATTCCTAGATGCTCAAAAGGCATTTGATAATGTGAACTGGAAATTTATTATTACTGTTGGAACAGATGGGTTTTGCTAGAAAATTTATTCAAGCAATAGAAGCCATATACAATAAGCAGACAGCAAAGGTAATGATGGAGGGAGAACTTACAGACTTTATTAATATAAGAAAAGGCACAAGACAAGGATGTCCCCTATCTCCTTTGCTATTTGTATTGACGTTAGAAATGTTGAATAGAAATATTAGAGATGATAAAAGCATAAAAGGAATGAAAATTAAAAAGGAAGAATTTAAACTGCAAGCCTTTGCGGATGACTTAGCCTTTATTTTGGAAGATCCTTTAGAAACAGCTCCAAAGTTATTGGAAAAGATAGAGATATATGGTGAGGTGGCTAGTTTGAAAATAAATAAAGACAAAACAAAGATCTTGACAAAAAACATGTTACTAAGACAAAGAGAAGAACTGGCAGACCTGTTGAAAATCCAAGTCACGAATAAGGTCAAGTATCTGGGGATATACTTGACATCAAGATGTAGTACATTAAAACAGAATAATTATATTAAACTTAAACAACAGATAGCTTTAGATTTGAAGAAATGGGAAAATTTACAATTGTCATTAATAGGGAGAATTTCAACAATCAAGATTAATATTTTACCCAGAATCTTATTTTTGTTTCCAACAATAGCAATTAGGCTTGGAAAAGACTATTTTGAAGACTTAAATAAAATTATGTTGAAGTATATATGGCAAGGTAAGAAAGCGAGAATAAAGCTAAAGTTTTTGCAAGATACTAGAATTAGAGGAGGTTTTGGCCTGCCTAATTGGGAATTGTACTACCAAGCTGCAAATTTGATGTGGGTCAAGGAATGGATAACATTAAGAAAGACTAGATTGTTGACACTAGAAGGTCATGATTTGCTGTTGGGTTGGCACGCTTTTTTATGGTATAAGGGAACTAAAACACAGGGTTATTTTAGAAGACATTATATACGAGAGTCTTTGTGGTTAAACTGGGAGAAGATAAAAAGACAATGTTATTTGAAAATTCCAGTTTGGTTATTGACTATTGAAGCATTTTCCTATCCTATAATTTATAAGAAGGAACAAACAGTTAGATATGGGGAACTATTGGATGAAAAGGGTGAACTTAAATGGATACAAAATTTAGAGGAACAAGGTGTAAAGATGAATTGGTTTTCATATGCGCAAATACATTCGAGGTATGATGAAGATTCTAAAACAGGGATTTTATGATAAACAGACTGATCTAGATAAGATCTTGACAGGTACTGATGAGAAGGTGATTAAAAAATTACATGGTTATTTACTGGGAATTAAAAGCTAGAGTTAAAGAAACTATGATTGTTTGGGGGAAGAATTTTGGATATGAGATTGATTTAGAGAAATGGCAAAAAATATGGTCGCAAAATTATAAAATGACAATGTCAACAGCTTATAAAGAAAATTTGTATAAGATGTTTTACAGGTGGCACTTTCCCCCGATGAGGATAGCAAGAATGTTCAAGAATAAATCTGAAAAATGCTGGAAATGTCATCAGATATCTGGCTCATGTTACCATATGTGGTGCACTTGTGAGGATGCTAGAAAATATTGGACTAAAATTCGCATGTGGTTGGAAAAAATGACAAAGAAACGTATAGATTTGAAACCGGAGTTTTTTTAATTGGGAATTGTTGTGTATGCATAAAGATTATTAAAGTGTGAGCTTGGAGTAAGTGCAGGGTTCTGGCCCTGCACTTCTGATTGGCTGTTAAGCGGCCGGACCGGATTGGCCCGTTCCGGGGAATCCGATTGGCCCTTAACAGAGAGTTCCTATTGGTTATAAGAGCTAGCGCTCCTAGCTCATTATTGGTTAAAAGTTACAGGGTTTGCCTATATAAGGCGGGTTTAACTGCTATTGAAGTGAGAAGTCACAATGTAAATAAAGAGCTGAAGTTCACCGTTCAGAGGCTTGTCTCCATTCTTTCTCGCCCATGCTCAAAACTTAATACTGGCGACGAAGGTGGGATCTGGAGATATCTGAACCAACGAAACTTCGAAGAACACCGAGCACATGACAGACGACGCCATCAACGGAACCATGTCCGGCAGCATCGTACCACCCGCTCCGTTCGATCCAGTACAGGAGGACTGGGAGTCCTACATGGATCGCTTCCAAATGTTCTTAGAAACCAACAACTTAAAGGACACCACACCAGGAAAGAAACGGGCGGTGTTCCTAACGCATTGCGGTCAAACCGTATTTAAGATGGCTAAAGCACTAGCCAAACCCCGAGAAGTGAAGGCCATGGATTGGGACGACCTCGAACCTCTCCTACGAGATCACTACGCCCCGACCGTGCCTACACTTGTGAGATGGCACGAGTTTTATCAGAGGAGCCAGCGAAAGGGAGAAAGCGTGGCCGACTTCATAGCAGACCTCCGAAATTTGGGAGGCCTCTGCGGATTCGCCGATTTAGAAGAAGCACTAAGAGATCGCATAGTTCTGGGACTAGATGCACCAGGCGTTCAAAGCAAGCTGATGGCAAAAGGCGACATCAGCCTTGCCGACGCCATCGCCGATGCTACTGCAGCAGAGGCAACCAGGGAGTCGGCTGCACAACTACGCCGAAACTGCGCTCCGATACCACCACCGAAAAGCGACATTTTATCCCGGTCTGAAGGACAGCTTACGACGATGCACCACGAGGACCTCTCTTCGTCGTCAGACAGCGACGAAGAAGGGGTCCATCGACTGCGGTCCGACCAGGACCATCGCCCGAAGCCCTTATGCCCTTGCGCTGGCTGTGGAGCCAACCATGCCAGGTCCGAAAGCAAATTCCGTGACGCGCTCTGCCATGAGTGCGGGAAACGAGGCCACATCGGACGGGTCTGCCGCAGCTCGCCAGGACCCAGCCAGGCCTCAAAAGGGGCTAACTATCGCCAATCGACAGGGAACTGTCCTGTACGGCAAGAACCAGTAAACTACTCCTACAGAAAACGAATTTTGCAGAGAGAAGATGCTCACCATACTATCACTATCGGTCACGCCTCAGCCTTGGACACTAAGAAAATCCAAGTCACGGTAGCCATCAAGAACCAGCCTTGCCACATGGAGGTCGACTCAGGATCGTCCCTCTCGATGGTGTCCTCAAACAACTCATCCCCACAATTCAACGCCAAGATCTCCGCTTCCAACGCCTCATCCTCAAGGACTACCAAGGGAATCGAATCCCTGTCGTCGGTTCCTGCCGAGTCCGAGTCTCCTTCAAGAAGCACACAGCATACTTACCTTTAACGGTCATCGACAGAGATAGGCCTAGCCTACTAGGCCTCCAATGGTTCGCGCCACTCGGCATTGAAGTGGCCGGCATAAACCGAGTCAGCGGCGGTGACTGGGAGGAAGACCTTATCTATGAGTTCAGGGACATCTTCGTGGACAGCTTAGGCGAGTACAAGGGGACCCCGATTTCATTCAGTCTAGATCCAAAAATAGCTCCCATTCGCCTAAAGCCTCGTCGAGTTCCGTTTGCCTTAAAACCAAAAATCAACAAACAACTTGAGAAACTGATAGCTCAGGGGGTGTTAAAGCCCATCGATCATTCCCCTTGGGAAACCCCTATTGTAACACCCATTAAGCCAGACGGGTCAATCCGAATTTGTGGGGACTACCGGGCCACTTTGAATCACGCCCTGCAGCAGAACGCGCATCCAGTTCCGGTGGTGTAGCATCTCCTCCATTCCCTGGGGGGCGGGAAAGTTTTCGCTAAATAGATTTAGCTCAGGCATATCAGAAATTACCAGTAGATGAAAAAACGGCACAGGCCCAAACTATTGTGACGCACCGAGGTGCCTTTAAATGTACCCGGCTGCAATTCGGAGTTAGTGTAGCCCCGGGGATTTTTCAGAGCCTTATGGAAAGGTTATTGCAAGGAATTAAGGGCGTGGTCCTCTATTTTGATGATGTATTAATCGCAGCCCCTACAAAAAAAATCTTACAGGACCGGTTAAAATTAGTCCTAAAAAAATTCCAAGAGGACGGTCTTAAGGTTAAAAAAAACAAATGTAAATTGTGTACTGACAGTGTTGAGTTTTTAGGGTACCTGATTGATAGCCAGGGCATTCACCCTACAAAAAGTAAACTAAAAGCGATAAAAAATGCTCCCAGGCCACGAAACAAGGCCGATCTCCAGGCGTTCCTAGGCCTCATCAAGTTTTATAATGTATTTTTGCCGCACAAGGCAACGGTCGCTGAACCGTTACACCGGTTGTTAGATAAAAAAGCAAATTGGCTATGGGGTTACCGTGAAGAACAGGCATTCCGAAATGTTTAAAAATTGCTCACTTCTGACTCTGTACTCATGCAGTATAACGAGACTTTGCAGTTAGTTATAACCTGTGATGCATCGCCTTTTGGGGTAGGCGCCATTTTGAGACACGTACTGCCTAATGGGAACGAAGCCCCTGTTGCATATTTTTCAAAGACACTTTCAAAAACTGAGCGAAACTATGGACAAATTGATAAAGAAGCCCTCGCAATTGTCTCAGCTGTGAAAAGATTCCATGAATACGTGTATGGCCGGGCTTTTACTATTGTGATTGACCACAAACCATTATTGGGGATAATAGCTGGAGATAAGCCGACTCCCTACATATTATCCCCTAGGATGACCCAATGGTCAGAATTCTTAGCTGCTTATAACTATCGGCTGCAATACCGCCCGGGGAAAGCCATTCCCCACGCCGACACATTGAGCCGAGCACCGCTTCCAGAGACTCTCGACGATCCTGCACCAATGGTAACCACATTGCAAATCGAAGCACTCAACTCGCTGCCACTAACCGCCCATGATATCGCGAGAGAAACCAAACGCGACCACACCCTAGCACGAGTCCTAGGCTGGGTAGAACGCGGATGGCCATTGGACCAGTTATCAGATGACTTCACACCATTCAAGACTCGACAAAACGAGCTCTTCTCCGAGAAAGGCTGTGTCATCTGGGGCGATAGAGTCGTTATCCCAGAACGACTCCAGAAAGCGCTGCTGAGAACCTTGCACGATGGCCACCCCGGCATCGTGTGAATGAAAGCCCTTGCGCGAAGCTACGCATGGTGGCCGGGCATTGACAAGCAAATCGAACAGTGGGTTAAAGCTTGTCCCAAATGCCAAGAAGTCAGCAACGCCTCACCAAAAGCCATGCCTACTGAATGGGAGACACCACGTGGACCCTGGTTCCGAATTCACCTGGACTTTGCGGGGCCAACCAAAGGCCACACCTTCCTGCTTACCATCGACACCTACTCGAATTGGCTCGAAATCCATCGCATGACGACTACCGAAGCGGTTATCAAAATCTTAAACAGATTCTTTGCAACCCACGGATTACCAGACATCCTGGTTTCCGATAATGGCCCTCAATTTACCGCACTAGCATTCGAGCAGTACCTCGCTGACCGCAGCATTCGCCATGCGCTCACCTCGCCTGCACATCCTGCAACCAATGGCAAAGCAGAACGCATGATCCAATTTGTGAAGAAAACCTTGCAGAAGGTAGACTACGACAACATTGACGACAAGGTCAATCAAATCCTCTTCTTGCAACACATCACCCCACATAGCGTCACCAACAAAACTCCCGTCGAACTGCTAATGGGACGAAAGCTCCGCTCCCACCTCGACCGGTTGCACCCAGCTTACGAACCGGAGAAACCACTAGGATCCAGCGGCCGCTGTCGTACCTTCCAGGTAGGAGACTTGGTATATGCTAAAAACCTATTGGGCAACCCGTTGTGGGTGGAAACGACAGTAGTACATGTAACCGGCCCCAGATCCTACCTTGTACAATGCCTTGACGATAACCTTTGGAAACGTCATATCGATCAATTATGATCGCGGCTTCCAGCGGCCAGTTCGCAACTCCCCTATGACCAAACTGGGGGGGGGGAGGTACGGAAGAAGATGAAGTCCTAGAAAACCTGTTCAAAGGAAACGACGGTTTGATAGAAACTCAGGAAGCGGAGCCGGAGGGAGAAACGGTTGCACCTCAGGGAATTGCAGAGAATGTGGGCAACGACGTAGAAGTGAACTCTGAACCAGAAACAGCCCCACTGCCAAACAACGATCTACCTCAGCGTGATTGCAGCCAGCCGATACAACGGAAATCAAAGAGACTAATAAAACAACCATCCTACCTAAGGGACTATGTAACTGCGCCCTGCAAATAAGAAGCCAGGGGGAAGGGGTGTTGTGTATGCATAAAGATTATTAAAGTGTGAGCTTGGAGTAAGTGCAGGGTTCTGGCCCTGCACTTCTGATTGGCTGTTAAGCGGCCGGACCGGATTGGCCCGTTCCGGGGAATCTGATTGACCCTTAACAGAGAGTTCCTATTGGTTATAAGAGCTAGTGCTCCTACTCGTTATTGGTTAAAAGTTACAGGGTTTGCCTATATAAGGCGGGTTTAACTGCTATTGAAGTGAGCAGTCACAATGTAAATAAAGAGCTGAAGTTCACCGTTCAGAGGCTTGTCTCCATTCTTTCTCGCCCATGCTCAAAACTTAACAGGAATCTTACCAGATACATACAGTAAAGACTTGAAATATCTGATTGTAAATGTATTAACAGCGGCTAGGATTGTATTTGCTAAAAATTGGAAGAATAAGAAAATACCATTGCAGGAAGAAATTATTAAGAAAATATTGCAATGTGCTGAGATGAGTAGATTGACATTTGAAATTAGAGAGCAAGAGGATAAACAATTTTATGAAATTTGGGAACTTTTCTATCAATGGTTGGATGACAAAATACAATAATAGAATATTTAGAATGTTAGATAACAAGGAATATCTTTGTTTTTTCTTTTTCTTTTGTTATTTGACATCATATCTATAAAGTGTTTTTAGGATAGATCTGGTATGATTATATGATTTGTAATAGAATAAACCATTTAAAGTATAGTTATCTCATAAAGTATGAATGAATAAAATTATAGTCAAATGATTTTCTAATAGCGATACTAGGATATATAAGTTTGGATTGACAATATGAGTTATTATGTAATATAACTGTAATTGAGACTACGAAATGAATGCCCAAAACTGATGAACCAACCGACACACTGTATACATATATGGAAGAGAGCTGATGTTTTTCTGTTTTGTTTGTTTTGTTTGTTTTTTAAAAAAATCAATAAAATTGTTTTCAAAAAAATAAAAGAAAGAAAGAACTAATATCTGGGACACTAAACTACTATTATGTAAGAACTTGAAATTTAGTCTATAACTCTATAATGGAGCTTGTCTAACATCAAGCCCTGTATTGCTCTAGGATTCCAATGCCTTGACCAGAATCACTACTTATAGTACAATGCAGTGGTCAGATTCAAATATTTTTACTACCGGTTCTGTGGGTGTGGCTTGATGGGCATGGCAGGGGAAGCATACTGTAAAATCTCCAGTCAGAGGTGGTATTTGCTGGTTCTCCGAACTACTCAAAATTTCTGCTACTGGTTCTCCAGAACTGGTCAGAACCTGCTGAATACCACCTCTGGTACAATGTGAGGAAAACTTTTAATTCAGCCAGATCAAATAGGGGAAAAAATCCCACTGATACATTCAATAACTAAGAGTCTGGAGAAAATTAGGTTATTACTAGAAAATATGAAGACAGTGATATTATGTGTATAGTACAGAAAACATGAATAAATAAATGCAATATATTGCATCTTTTTTCAACAATATTGGGTTAAATGTGAAGCTGATATTCTTAAACTGTTTAAAAATGTTTGCATATCAATAGGTTTCCAAAAATACAACAGGTTTTCTGAGTTTCAGTCAACCTTCTAAATTTTTCCTTTTCTAAACATTTGTTTCCCTTCAATCTTCCTTAAATTTTGATTTATAAGGACCTGAACATTGCAAATAGATTTTCAATCATATTTAACTGAGCCTTTTCTTCTTCGGTCAAATCAAATGTTTCATGGAATTCCTCAATCAGAAGGCTAACATGCTCTCCTTATCAGTGCTCCTGATATATGAGTACAAATAAGAAACTGACCCAGTTTTGCTTTCTTGAGTTTTCCCTTCAAAAGATGCAATTTAATTTTAATGCTTTTATTGAATTATGTATATATTAAAGATTGGTTGATCTTTTCCTTGAAACTGGGAAGATTCAGGTTATTTACATGTTGTGACATTGCAAAATAAAAGGATATAGTTCTACTCTTCATTTTCGGGCTGTTTAAATTTTCTAATTCATTTGCAAGAAACTTCATTATTTCATCATTTTATATTAACAAAATGCTGTGCACAAATATTGCTTTCTTTTCTGGGCAAAATTTGGGCACAGCAAATCTGTATACACTGCTTTAAAAAGCTGCCTTCTGTAAAACATTTTCGATCAACAGTTATTTCTCTTGCAATTTTAAAGCTCCTTTCAAAAACAATCTCAATTTCAGTGTTTATGTTCTCGAAAATATGTTTTTCACTAGGGAGATTTTGATTAAATTTACATTAAGTATCCTGACAGAAGGTATAAGTAACAGTTCACAACTTTTCTGTGAAACATTATCTAAATGAGGGTCAATTTAAATTTTTGGAAAAAAAACAAAAATCTTTTTAAATCCATAAAAATGAACAACAACATTCAACCTGATTTTAGGGGCTGATTTTATAAACCTTTTGCAAAATATTGATTCCCATTGCAGACTCAAAGCTGCAAATATGTAAATATATCATTTTGCTAAGATTTATAATCTACAATAATTAAGATCTATAACAATTCTTCTGAAGCAATTTAACCTTGTAATATGCTCAACAAATGCAGTCTCCATACACTTACATCATATCCGCTATTGCGAATACCGCGTCTCTGTCTTTCACGTGTAACTAGAAGGTCCATTTCAGTTTCTCCTGGACTAGGACTGTTCAAAGATTGTCTGCTTTGGTAAACTGAGGTTTTTGTTTGTTGCCTATAGAAAAAGGAAATATTTACATGTGAATAAAACAGGACAAAACATTAGTAAAGCACTGTGTGATATTTAGCCTACATTGATTTATGAACAATTATTAGTGAGTTATATTTTAATAATTTACTCCTATATGTATCAGTTCAACATGTACAGAATCATCTAAGCAATCTCTGAATCAAGTTATACACTGTTTCTGATGGTAGAAACCTGGGTGTAAATTGGATATTGCCTTGTGAATATGTATACAAATCTACAATTTTAAACTGACATAACTATCTATGTCTACATTCATAGAACGTAATAATCATAATAACCCAAGTTAAATCAGCTGACCATTCAGCTAAGTGACAACTCAATCCAAACTCCTAGTCTAAAATCAAATATTGTAAATAGGATTGGGTTTTATTATATCCATTTACTGGTGTAATGAAGTCCACCAGTCCAGAGCATTTTAAACTTCCTCAGGTAGATGTGAGGGGTTGCAAGAGAATAGATAGCAGATAATCTCCTTTTGAATGAAAATCCATTCAAACGATGTTGGTATATACTGCCCACAATCTAAATTAAATTGGCATCTGATTCAATAAACAAAACAACAGAAAATTAACTGAACTGTGCTTTATCTCCATGGCTATCAGATTGACTAATTGATCATGGGAACCACAGATTGATCATCTGTTACACAGTAACCATAATAAAATATTCAATAAAAACAAAGCTTTTAGAATTGTATAAATGAAAGAATTGAAGCTCATTAAGGAATGTAATTCTAACAAAATGACTCCTGTGTACTTTAAATATCACATATTAGAAGAATTTAACAGATTATGTATAACATATTGTACCACCTTCACAGACTGTACATTCTTCTTCAAGGCATTTCTCTGATTTTCTATTGAATTTGATTGCATGTCTTTCTTCCATGCTTGAAGCAGCAAAATATGTGAACGTAGAACATAGAATACAGAGTAAGAATTGGAAGAGACCTCAAATGTCATCTAGCCCAACCCCCTGCTCAAGCAGGAGACCCTATGCCATTTCAGACAAATGGCTGTCCAGTCCTTTCTTGAAAGCCTCCAGCAATGGGGCCTCCACAACTATTGAAGGCAAGCTATTCAACTGATTGGTATTCTCACTGTTAGCAAATTTCTCCTTAATTCTAGGTTGCTTCTTTCCTTAATTAGTTTGCTTATCTTGCCTTCTGGTGCTTTGGAAAATAGCCTGACCCCCCTCATCTTTGTGGCAGCCCTTCAAGTATTGGAACACTGCTGCCATGTCTCCTTTAGTCCTTCTTTTCACTTGACTAGACATACCCAATTCCTGCAACCATTCTTCATATGTGTTTATATTCATATGTGCTTTGTATTTTGCTCACAGTTCTCATTATCTTTTATATTTTAGAGAAAGGTTTTTAGAAACCATTAAAGTTCTAAGTAAATGTTTGACATTTGAGAACTGGTTGGATCAAAAGCAATATATCCAAATAAATAGCTATATTTAATTTGCAACTTTTAGCTGATTTCAAGAAAATTAGTCAAGCCACCTACAAAAGAATCAAGTTAACTGAACCAACTAGCAGAACTTAGCCGTAATCAAAAGGAAGACGACAGAGTGATTATCTACCACCATGGCATTTCTCTGTATCGGAGATTCTCAGAAGGACCTTTCCCTAGTTTACAAGATATTGAATCTGATGGAATTTTATTTGATGTCAAATGTGAGGTTATATCCACATTTAATCAAAATATTGTCAACTTGTAAATAACATGGAACATTATGAATTATACACAAAATATAATATTGATCAAGTTATTAAAGAAAATTATAACAGAAGCCCAGAGGTTAAGTTCAAAATGGAAGATACGATTTCCGGTCTACACCACAGTTGAAGACTAATATGGGATATCCAGACATCTTTGAAGTAGAGTTTGTTTATAACCTTTATGGTGAGAAGGCTTACTGTAGTTTTTCCCTATCTACTTCGAAAGGGAAAAGTTTACTGAAGAAAGCTTTTTATCTGATGAATGCTTTTTAATTCCTAAAAAAGTAAAAAGCTTACACCCCATTCTCAGCTCAAGTCAGTAACTTCAGTCTGGAAATACTAGTGGTCAGGGATTATGCTTTTTTTTTTTTAATGCAAGATAATTTCTCACTTTGGTGTTTTTTTTTTTTTTTTTTTAGGACGAAAGAAACATCTGGGATGAATAAATGAAAGAATTGTGAAGTTTGCTTTTACCCATTAATATAGTACAGTTTTACATGTTATGGAAACAAGTAAACAAATATTTTCTTGCTAAAATATAAATTTGGTAATTTACTATGGCAAACAGTGAGCATGTTCCATGCACATTGGAAGTGGTGTTACCTATTACCTGGCCTTGGAATACAGGAGCTATATAATTTTTCATTACAGCTTTAATCAAAACTCATGTCTGGATGAGCTGCCATGACCATAACATAACCTTCAAATTCTATATATAAATGAGAAGTAAATGATTCAAAAAGATTCCTGAACCAGATTCAAAAAGATTCCTGAACAGTCTTAATGAAATGAATATAACATTACTAAAACTACTAAAATACATAGGTTCTAAAACCTCTTAATTATGTTTCAATACTTATTGAAATTTTAAACAAGATAATATAATTTTATTGCTAAAAATAAGAGTACTGGCAATAGATGAATTCAAAAGTTATTTGCTTTCACAGCTACTGCTTTGTAATGTAACCAAATTGAAATTTAACAACAGCATCAATAAAAATCCACACAGCGGCAGAGACTATGCTAAAACCCACTAAACAGCAATAGTGATCAAACAGAATTCTACTACTTTCCTGAAGTAGAAAGGGTATTTCTGAGATATCTGTTAAAGGCAGATAATAACATTATTGTGATGATGCTTTGTGATGCCTGGAGGTTAAAAGTACTGTAATTAAACTTTGTACCATATGTGAATATAAAGGACATTAGAAAATGTGCACAATCAATTCAACTTCTCTCAGAGGTCAAGGGTAGATATCCTCTTATATAAGTGTACCATTGAATTTCTGTCAGAAGGGCAGAAGGAAAGGTATCAAATATGCTTAATATAAAAGTTCAACTAAGTGCTATATGGAATATACACTGCTCAAAAAAATAAAGGGAACACTTAAACAACACAATGTAACTCCAAGTCAATCACACTTCTGTGATAACTGTCCACTTAGGTAGCAATACTGACAATCAATTTCACATGCTGTTGTGCAAATGGAATAGACAACAGGTGGAAAGCATAGGCAGTTAGCAAGACATCCCCAATGAAGGAGTGATTCTGCAGGTGGTGACCACAGATTACTTCTCAGTTCCTATGCTTTTTGGCTGATGGTTTGGTCACTTTTGAATGCTGGTGGTGCTTTCACTCTAGTGGTAGCATGAGACGGAGTCTACAACCCACACAAGTGGCTCAGGTAGTACAGCTCAGCCAGGATGGCACATCAATGCGAGCTTTGGCAAGAAGGTTTGCTGTGTCTGTCAGCATAGTGTCCAGAGCATGGAGGCACTACCAGGAGACAGGCCAGTACATCAGTAGACATGGAGGAGGCCATAGGAGGACAACAACCCAGCATCAGGACCGCTACCTCCGCCTTTGTGCAAGGAGGGACAGGAGGAGCACTGTCAGGGCCCTGCAAAATGACCTCCAGCGGGCTACAAATGTGCATGAGGCTGCTCAAATGGTCAGAAGTAGACTCCATGAGGGTAGTATGAGGGCCCAACATTCACAGGTGGGGGTTATGCTTGCAGCCCAACACCGTACAGGACGTTTGGCATTTGCCAGAGAACACCAACATTGGCAAATTCGCCACTGGTGCCCTGTGCTCTTCACAGATGAAAGCAGGTTCACACTGAGCACATGTGACAGACATGACAGGGTCTGGAGACGCCATGGAGAATGTTCTGCTGCCTGCAACATCCTCCAGCATGACCAGTTTGGCAGTGGGTCACTAGTGGTGTAGGGTGGCATTTTAGGGGGCTGCACAGCCCTCCATGTGCTCGCCAGAGGTAGCCTGACTGCCATTAAGTACCGAGATGAGATCCTCAGACCCCTTGTGAGACCATATGCTGGTGCGGTTGGCCCTGGGTTCCTCCTAATGCAAGACAATGCTAGACCTCATGTGGCTGGAGTGTGTCAGCAGTTCCTGCAAGACAAAGGCATTGATGCTATGGACTGGCCCACCCGTTACCCAGACCTGAATGCAATTGAGCACATCTGGGACATTATGTCTCGCTCCATCCACCAACGCCACACTGCACCACACACACAATACTGAGCCTCATTTTGACTTTTTTAAAGGACATTACATCAAAGTTGGATCAGCCTGTAGTGTTTTTTTCCACTTTAATTTTGAGTGTAACTCCAAATCCAGACCTCCATGGGTTGCTAAATTTGATTTCCATTGATAATTTTTGTGTGATTTTGTTGTCAGCACATTCAACTATGTAATGAACAAAGTATTTAATAAGAATATTTCATTCATTCAGATCTAGGATGTCTTATTTTTGTGTTCTCTTTATTTTTTTGAGGACTGTATTATTGACTATCTGACTACTAAGAAAGGACCCTCTAACATATCTATACTGTGTATTTTTGAAATATGGAGTTACTTTGTAGTTGTGTAGCACTTAAATCAAATTAATAAATAAGTAATAGAACAAACACTGTTTTATTTCTCTTTATCGAAGTTAAGCAGTGGGCACTTCATATTACTCTGAATTACTGAAGGTGACAGTAATTAATTGTGCAGATATATACTCATTTTGCACATATTGAGAGGTATATCTTTATGTTAAAACATAACAGTTTTCAACAAATACAAACAGATTCCAATTTGAGAACCTGAGAATCCAACTCTCAAAGCTTCCCAAGAATAGATAGTTCACTGTTTCTTCTACTCTTCTCCAGGTAGGATGAAAAGAAGCAAAAAAAAAAAAAAAAAAAACAAGCATTCTGAGATCACAAAAGTATAATCAGTACATTATTACACAGGGCAGAAACCAGATCCGATCTAAATTCTTTAAATCTCACATTTAAAAATTATCAATCTATCCTCTCACATCCCACAAGAGAAACTGGATGAATCACAGATCAAACATTACTTCCAATAAAAGTAATTGAAAATTTTATTTCATAAGCATTCAGACAGATGGAGCAGTCCTTTGTAGCAGTTTATCCTGAAAGTGCAATACTACTTAAAATACTGGATATATAGCACAAAAGACGATAACTTTATACACAATGAACAATATATAGTTATGTTAACAATTTAGTGAACATCAACTTCAACTATAGCAACACTAGGATGACCACATTATTGTTTCTATTATTGTATTGCATCTCCCAACAGCCAAGCAATAAATACCACCCTTTATTTGAATTCTCTTAAAAATCTCCTAAAAATAAATTACTGTGTTGGGAGCCTCAAATGATTCCTCCAAAACCCTTAACAGATAATAGAACTTCATAAAAGAGCAAGAACAGAAAGACTAACTTATTTCCAATAACAAAAGCTTAAAATCAATAAAGTGCCAAGAAGATTTGTCTGATTAAGTCTCATAAATGTAGCTCTGCTTGATCAGGACTAAGCTGATCAATAATAATACTGTACTATAGGAAGCCCATATAATCTCAAACTTGATTTTATAGCTATTTTTAAACTGTAATTAACTACAGAATGAACTTTTAACAAATAAAAGAATTAAATTTTTATCTATATTCAGTGTAGACAAATATATATGTTTATGAATTTTGCAGTACTAAGAACAAGTACTAGAATTAATTCCCAACAAATAAGAATAATCTCAGTATTGGGACAAGATTTCAATGGGATCAAAAATAATATTTTCAAGTGGAAACCTGGCTAAAGTTTGAAAATAACTGTTCCAACCAGTAAATCAAAATAAATGTCAATGATAAAAATTCCTGAAAGTGCTTTTTTATAAAAGCAAGCCTGAAAAGCTGGGATGACAGACCATCATGCAAAACAAACCTCAATTTTTCATAGTGTATTATAAACAAAACACTCCTTAATTTTTATTTGCTAAGAATTATTTTGGCAAATGGGGATAGGTTATTAAAACGTTTTTCTGTTACTCTTATACATATAAGACAGCAGTAATGGGTTGGCACCAGTTGCACACTTAAGTGATTAAATAATTACACTGTTTTCAAAGAGATTATTAGGCATTCCTTGATTGAATTGTGAAACTATTAAGGGGAAGGGGGATAGAGGTACATTAAAACACTGATTATAATGAGCAGCAACCTTTGTGAAATTGTCTTGAGATTATAATTAGCTGAAATAGAGAAGGTTTAGTAATGAAGGAAGTATTAGTACTAACAACTGGCATAAAGACAGGGCTGGCCAAGGTCAACATGGAAAATAATGTAAGGATTTAAAGAATTGAATATATGGCAAAAAATATTCAAGAGGAGTTTAAAGGACTTGAGACCTAGTCTTTATACAATTTGCAACACCAATTTGTTTTTGGTGTAATGTTTAAAAAACTTACAAATAAATATTGATTTATAAAGATATGTCTGCATAAAGCAGTTTGTTGACAATTATTACAATTCAGAGCAATGAAAGAAAGAAAATACAGAACAAGAAATAGGAAAATCCATTCCCTTTCAAGATTACTAAAGTGTTTAGTACAAAGAGCAAACATGTACTATCTATATATTTTGTCAAAGATTTTTTTAGCATCTAATGACAGGATTACGAATTGGTCATTTTTATTTAAATCTGTAAAATCTATCTAACTACCCTAATATTATCTGTTGTTTGTAAAGTTTATATAATCCCTACTTGATCATTCTTCATAACGAATGGTAACACTTGCTGTAATCTATTTGCTATCCCTGCAATAAAAATCTTTGTGCCAACATGATCAATCAACTTGGAAGATAGCAGCTTGCGTATAATCTTTACCTGATTTTGTTATTTTTGTAATATAAATCTGATTAAATGCCTCTGATAATATTATCTTATCAAGTATTTCATCATACAATTTTGGCAATTTTGGCACCAAAAGATATATAAATATTTTATATCACTTTATAGGAAAACCATTTTTAAAATTATTTGTTTAATAGCTGCCTCCGATAGTGGGGTAAATAACAGTTGTTTTTGTGTATCAGCTAAGTGCAGTAAATTTATATTACTTTAAAAGTCCTCTATATCATCATGTGATATATTCTCTGGTTTACCATATAGTTCTGAGTAACAATTTAAAACACTAACAATTTTTATGTCTTGAATTTTTATATATCTCACATCTTTCACCTCTAAGAACTGCAATCATTGCCCTATCTTTCTTTTGCTTTGAACAAGTCTTCCTCTGTATTTATATATAGCAGTACATGGGCATCTAACCATCTATGCCCAAAAATATTTCAATTCATCTTTCAAATGATTTTCCTTCTTATTTTTAATCTTATTTTTCTATGATGCATAATGAATCATTCTACTTTGGTTATAAGATCTATATGCTTCCCATTCAAAAATTTAGGTATTTGATGCCTCTGAATTCAAATTGAAGTGTTGCAAAGTCGTCACCTGGACAATTTTTCATTTCATTTCATACACAACAAAAAAATTATTTTGAATTTAACATTTAGCCTATACAGAAAAGGACAGTCTAGAACAGCATTTTGTTAGAGATATAAGAAGGATATTGCTTCTTTAAAACAGGTATTTCAGCACTGTCCCATATTTAGTAAGTTTAAGATATCAATGTAGCTACAAAATTAAAATTTTCAGAAGATAATCTTTGAATTAAATAACTAGTACATGGTACAACTGAGCAACATAAATGGATTCTTCAGCTAAAATACTTACAATGCAACATTGGAAATATAAATGTATAGCCCCATTTAATCAGTGGACTGAAGATTTGATTACACTTGCTACTTATGACTGGATTTGTGATGACTCCCCTTGATGGGTTCCCCAGATACCTCTCCAGATGTCAGCTTGGAGGAGGATGAATCAGTTCTGGGCACATACGGAGAGAAGTCAATGGCTCCAAGAAGCCATCTGAGAGGAATTTGGCTGAAGCACAGCTCTGGCAAGGACAGCCCTGAGGCTTCAGATGGGGAAAGCATGCAGCTGCAGCTGATAGGTGATGGGGATCTGCCTTCTGCATCTGATCCAAGAACACGTAAGGTAGAGAAAAAGCAAGAGCAGTGAAGGTCAGCCTGATTCTTCATGAGGAGGCAGCCTCACCCTTCTTGATGGGCTGTACCAGAAGCTGGCTATTTAGCACAGCAGACAGATGGAGGTGATGCTGGGAACATGTTCATTTTCTAACTGTGTGTCTTCATTTTGGATCACGCCTTGTGAAGTCTGGACTTTTCTTGCCTTGTGAATCCTCTTGCGTTGTGGATTTAATTTTGCCTGCTGGGTTTATCCTGTTTGGGATACTTTCAAGTGCCTTTTGGACTCTGGCCATTACTCTGTGGACTAGCATTGGTCTACTTTTGGCTAGACTTAATTGAGACCGTTCTGGGGTTTTGGTGAAGGAAATTGCTAGGGAATATTAATAAACCCACTATACCTCCATTATGTACAGATGTGAGTGAGCAGGACAGCACAATATTACATATAGATATAAACTTTGTATGGATAAATACAACAAAATATGGGACTCATATATACAAAATAAAATCAGTTAAAAAATGACAGCTATGTAAGTATATAAGAAATTAATACTCAAATGCAAATATGCACAGTGTGTGTGTGTGTGTGTGTATGTAATGCTTACATTAGATAATTACTTATAGAATTATAACAGTTTATTGCAACAATAATTCATTTTTTTAAGAACTGTATTTTTAATTACAAGTAGTCCTTGTTTTACAGCTAATTGCTTAGTAACCATTTGAAGTTACAATCTACTCGAAAAAGAGGACTTATGGCCTGGATCTGAAGTTGCAATGGTTGTCATCCCCCCCATGATCACATGACCACACTTCAGGGCTTGACAATATGGCTACATTTATGGCTGTTTGAAATGTCCCAATCACATGGCCACATTTTACTTTCATTTTTCCACACAACTGCTTAACAACCAGGGCTTTCACTTAATAACTATCTATTTTTCTAATTTCCACATTGGCGGTAACATAATATTATGCAAAACACATTGGAGGATTGTTACACATTTGATTTTTTCTAAATTTTTTAGTCATATTTCAATTACTTCATATTCTTTACACAGATTATATGAATCTATTCATTGTTCATTTATATTTCTATAGTAATCTGTATTAATCAAAAAAAAACTTTCTATATAATTCAGGAACTACTTTATCTTTTGCTATGCATGTTGGGTCTAACTCACAGGCTGTTAAGCAGATCTCTATAACAGTGTTTTGCAGTATTATCACTACATTATAAAATGAAGATCTCCATTGACTAATACCCTGAAAACTGACTTTTATATTTTATTTTTTGCATCCTGTTTTTATGAATGCTATAACAGATTAAGAGAGAAATTATTTGGGCTGGATCCTTAGTCCACTCTCAATAGTAGGAAGCAACATAAATTTTTAGTCATAATCAACAGAAAGATAGAATTCATACTAAACATACTGCTTTTTAACTTTTAAAAATTAACATCTTGCTACACTTTCATTACTTCAAAAATAATGCAACTAAAAATATGACAACTCATTCAGCAGAGGATGGCACACCACAAAAACACTATTCATATGCAAATAAACTTGTCACTTCACATTAACACCTACCATATGACACCTAGACAGCAATTTGCACATTTTGTCTTTTTTATGGAACATGAAGATTAGTATGACAATCTACAAATATACATTGAAAAGCTACTCACCTGTTTTTGGGCTCTACAAATGGAGAGGATCCATCTGTATCAGGATCCAGAATATGGTCTATTTCGTTTTGTGTTTTTTCATACATCTGTTTTCTATCTGCTAAGCCCTTGTTGTCACTTTGTGGGAAATCATAATAGCCTTTCCGCTTGGCTTTCAGTCGCAATTTGTTGCGATAGTGTTCTATATCAGACTTCTGTTTCAAGGCTTTGTTAATCTGACAATAAAATTTGAAAGGGAAAATATACAAATTATGAGTTTTTAAGGTGACTAATTCTCTGAAACGACAAACACAGTGGAGTTCATTTGATCACACTATTGAGAAGTTTTTAATAATTATTTTTAAGGCTTTCAGATAAAGTGTGATGTTATACATAAATGTAGAGATCACTCAATCCTAATGAAGGCAGTAATTTCAGATCCATTGTTGATAGTAATCATTTAAAAATTGAAAAGAATACTGAATCAGTAACAGTTTAATGCTAACACTTAGGCAACCTTGGTCAAATTATATGGTTTAATGTATTTCTAATTAAACAAGCACACTCAATAAGTTACACAGTTGAATATGATATATTTCTGCAAATCTGAACGCATGCTTACCATTTATATGCTTCCATTTACTAATTCAAAATAAAAAATGAATATGGAAGACAAAGAGCATTAGATGCCCTTTTAGTTAATTCCATTGTTTTTTAAAAAACTACAGAGCTGCTAACAAGCCTCAAATGGTGATTAGCTAGTTAGGCCTACAATTACCAGGTGAAGAGAATAATACTGATGAACAAATACTCTGCTCTTCTAACCTCTTATTGTTCCCTATTTTCAACAATCATGGACCCCTCTAAGCAACTGAACATTTGAAAAAAGAAAAAAGAAAATTTACTCTTAAAAGCCTAGGGAAAAATATTAAAAATATCTTTAAAAAACTTTCAGTTATGTAAACATGATTAAGAAATGGAAGTTACATGCAGAACAGAACCCACAGATCAAAGCAGATGAAATTTTTAGCTGCAGAAGCTTATCTACATATCCACTGCATAGGAAAGGTGTCAGAATTCAATCAATTTCACCACAAAAATACGCTAAAACTTGTAAAGAAAACCCTGATAAACATGGAAGACTTGTTTATTTTATTTTATTCTATTTATTAATTAATTCAATTTATATAGCCATCCAGTCAACTCGGGATCGCCCATTTGGGGCTCTTAAGTGCTTTGAGCTTACTTGGAAATGAAAACTGCACTTTCATGTTCAATCACATAATATTGCCCTTAAGTGAAGCATTTGAAAAGAGTACTTTGAGCAATAGCTGTCTTTTCAAATTACTAAAGAGAATTACAGAATTCTCTTTAATAAGATTTATTAAGGGGAAAGTGAAAGTGATAGAATTCCAGCAAATTCTTACCAACTATTTTCAATTTAAAGCTAATGTATCTCAGTATAGAATATGGTGATGATGATAAGAAACTTTTTTCTCAGGATTCCCATTACCTTACATACATCAGAAAAGAGGCAATATCCTCACAGATAATAGGAACAATTGCAGATGATTGTTTACATAAGTCACTTGGATCTCTACAACCTAATGTCCCATAATCAATGAAACTAAAAGAAATAATAAAGCTTGGATAGTTCAGCAAGGCAAGTCTGAAATGTATCTACAAATCAATTACAAAATATTTACAAGAAAGAAGGATAAAAGTTTGGAATGACATTCTTAGTCCCCTGATTTGAATATTAATTTAAATTTATAGAAGAATCCATAGAAGGATTCTTGCAGGAGACCCAAGAATATTTCTGAGCTAGAAGAATTCTGCAGGAAATAGTGAAGAAAAAATTCCAACAATTCCAGAAGAAAAAAAAATATTTTGAATTACATTTTTTTTTACATGTAACTATGTCAAAACTCAGTATCAGTAAATAACATTAGCAGTCTATGCCATATCCCAACATGGATGCTCAATGGAATGCATTGTAATATAACCAGTCTAAACCATGCAATGTAGAACTGAATAACTATGTGTTACTAGGCAGCTTTTTGTGTAACTTGAGCCTGTAAAGATACTGATTAAAGATTGTCAAATCATCTTATTACAGCAGAGGTGAAAAAAACAAATGTCAGCACAGTTTTGAAAGATTATTTAAGAATAAAGAAGAATAAAGAAGAATCTGATTACACATTCACATATCAAGGCATAGTTGAAGGGAATATAAACTTTATAGATGGTTGTTCAGGGGAAGAATAGATGCAATAAAAATACAAACTTAACACTCCCCTTGGAATGTCCTCTTTAAGCAAAACACTTTGACATAACCTGCAGTAAGTTTCATTATCCCTCTTATCCTCTTGTTTTCTTTTAACTTCCATACAGGGGAAACTGTTCACAATTATATGCAGTGATATATTCAGGCTTTCTTTCATACTTTAAAATATGACATCTATGGAAATTTTCATAATACTGTATGGTCAGAATTTCATATTCATTATCCAAAAGTTCTCTACATAAAAACTACATTGTTGATAGAGTAGTATGAGAATAAAACTATAGAAGATTGCCATCCTTCCATTTCATCATCTAAAAATTGTTTTCCTTCTAAAAACTAATCTTCTTTGTTTATGATTAGTTTTATTATGTGTAAAGATAAACAAAGAAAAATAATGCTAGTTCAGTTTCACTTATTTAATGGTGAAACTGATGCGGCATTATTATTTTTTCATTATATACATTTACCATATATACTCGAGTATAAGTTGACCCAAATATAAGCCAAGGCACCTAATTTTACCACAAAAAACTGGGAAAACTTATTGACTCGAGTATAAGCCGAGGGTGGGAAATGCAGCAGCTACTGGTAAATTTCAAAAATAAAAATAGATACCAATAAAAACTTTCACTAGGACAGTTGAGAATAAGTTTGATGTTCACAATTTCCTCTTTGAAAGAGACCAGTAAATAGGGAACAAGAAGATGAAGAAAAAGAAGTGTGTTTTTTCACACTTTTCACACTGCAGTGAACAAAAATGGCATCATAGGAACAGGCTTATTCTCAGTCCAAAGGTTTGTTTCTGATTTCTTCCCTGATTTAAGGGAAATTTGGGAAACGATCTCACTATCATGAAAGGTTTAATTGATTCACTAATGATGATGAAGATGATGATGATGACAGTGGGAGGCAGGAGTCACTCTCTCCCTTGCAAGAAAAAAGCAAGAGCCGTTCTTATGATCTCTCCCTCTCTCTCTTTCCCCCTGTAATACAGTCAAGCCCTTTCCAGCATGCGCGATCTGCCTTCGCCACTTTGCACCTTGCAAATGCAAAATCCTGGGGTTTTTGCATTTGCAAGGTGCACAGCGGCGGGGGTGGATCCTGCGTGCTGGAAAGGGCTTGACTGTATTACGGGGAGAGAGAGAGAGAGAGATCATAAGAACGGCTCTTGCTTTTTTCTTGCAAGGGAGAGAGTGACTCCTGCCTCCCACTGTCATCAACATCTTCTTTTGGGTTAGTGAATCAATTAATTTGGGAAATGATCTCACTATCATGAAAGTCAGTATTCTCTGCCCGTGGAGCATTTGGAAGAAAATGACCCGCGGCATATCCATGTGCGTGTAAAGGGAATCAGAAATCCCCGCGTTCAATGCCTAGCACGGCAGAAGAGAAAACACAGCTGTGAGCAAACACTGGGAAAACCTGATTGATCAGAAGGAAGGAGGCAAAAGAGGGAGGGGTGGTGGTGGACAGAGGTCTCACTGATATTTGTGAAACACTTGGTTGGCAGCGCTTAAAGTCAACGTCCTCGCTCCCACCCACCCAAAGCCACAAAGTCCCCCAATCGCACAGCCCAGAATCACCCTCCCTCAGGGGGCAGCAACGATGACCGGTATTTCCCAAGACAAGAAGCTCCGCCGTGCAATGAAAGTGCCCTGGCTCTAGGCTCGTGAGCTCAGAAAACAACGCGAGGCAAGATCGCTTTGGCTCCTCTCAGCTTTGTTTCCTCAGCCCTAGCTGCTTTCAGTCCACTCGGGAGGAGGGGGAGGAGGTGGTGGCGGCGGCTTGCGTAGTTTTCTGAGCTCTAGGCTCTAGGCTTGCGGGCTCAGAAAACAACGCGAGGCAAGGTTGCTTTGGCTCCGCTCCGCTCCGCTTCATTTCCTCAGCCCTAGCTGCTTTCAGTCCACTCGGGAGGAGGGGGAGGAGGTGGTGGCGGCGGCTTGCGTTGTTTTCTGAGCTCTAGGCTCGCGGGTTCAGAAAACAACCAAGCCGCCGCCACCACCTCCCCCTCCTCCCGAGTGGACTGAAAGCAGCTGGAGCTGAGGAAACGAAGCGGAGCGGAGCCAAAGCAACCTTGCCTCGCGTTGTTTTCTGAGCCTAGAGCCTAGACCCAGGGCGCTTTCATTGCACGGCGGAGCTTCTTGTCTCGGGAAACACCGGGTGTCGTTGCTGCCCCCTGAGGGGAGGGCAATTCTGGGCTGCGCGATTGGGGGACTTCGTCGCTTTGGGTGGGTGGGTGGGTGGGAGCGAGGATGGACAGAGTCCGTGAAGTGGGGCTTGCCTGCCCTTGCTGGCTGCCTCTGCTTCCTTATGGGTGGGGAAGGGGGCTCATCTGGACCAAGGGTGAGTCTCCCCCTCAGTTTCCCCTGAAGGATCTTCTGTCACTTTTGCCTTCTCCCTACATCTTCCCTCTGTTAAAATCCCCCCCCCACTTATTTTCGGTCAGGTAGATTTCGTGTCTGAGCATTCTCACATGGCAGTGGGTCTTTTCCCCCCCCTAAAAACAGTTAAAAAAAGAAAAAACAATGCATCCTCATGCAAGAACTTTTCTGCTTCCGATTACCCCCATGCTTAAAAGTTGCAAAGGAAACATGGAAGCAGGGAAGCAGCTGCCCAGCTCCGGAGCTCCACACCATTTTTTTTTCAGAGGGGATCTGACTCGAGTATAAGCCGAGGGGGGTTTTTCAGCACAAAAAATGGGCTGAAAAACTCGGCTTATACTCGAGTATATACGGTACACATATTTGATGCAATTATTTTGATGCAAGATTAATCTATGAGACATATATTTTTCCTTTCACTTGATACTATGTGTCAGGCTCTTGGTAACAGAAAACAAGATTCTCACAAAAGTTTTGTTTTAATTTATTGTAAGAGAAAAGAGATTAGATCACAGAAAAATTCAGACAACTGGATACTTTCATTTTAACGCACAATTTATCTTTTAATTTGCTCAGTCAGGGTCTTCTCAATTGCCTTGCTACTAATTGTTGGATGGACAAGACAGATCCTAACTGTTTTCCTGATAACAGAAGAATGTACAATTGTTCTGAGCTCATAGTGTACTGCAAAATGTTATCTACTTTCCCAGGCTCTGAGAAGCCTCTAACATTACTGTACTTGAAATATAGATGGAGAAGAAATGAAAAAGAATTTCTCCTCTAAGAACAGTGCATATTTATAATTTCCAAAAGGTAACAGAGGAAAACATATCTGGTAGAAAGGACAATCTGAAGTTTAATTTCTTTGCTCTGCCTCTCAGAATTGTTGCCAGAATCACTGGACGATTCCACACAAACTTTTTTTTGTCTTTGCTGCCTAGTCACCAATTGACTTAATAGTCACATTATTCAGCATTCCCTCCTCATATCACTTCTTTGACAGATATATCAAAGCTCAACATATAATAGAAAACCAATTATGAGATATATTCTTACCTCCCCATTAAGAATAGCTGTATCCTGGGTCCTGTCTGTTCCTGGGTGTGCAGAAGACAAAGCTACAGACTTTATTGCAATCAACTGTACAGATCCAGAAGATGTGTCAAAAGGATCAACGGCAGATTTAGTCACATTGTCAAATACCATGCTTCCATCCTCTTCATCACTTAAAGGCACTTTTAAAATAAGTTAAAATTTAGTCAATATATTGTTTTGTCATTTTACATTTGGGCCACTGTAGGAGAAAATAAAAATTTACTATGCCAGATATGGTAAATTGGAAAGCTAATTCTTCTAGCTAGAATCATCACAGAATAGAAAACTATAGGTTTTATTTTTCCTTAAAATGCTATATACTATATATTCCCTTTTTGCAATCCTGTAATCTCACAATGCCCATCCACACACCTATGCAGAATTTGCAGTAGATAATTTTTCTTTGGGCCCTGGTAGAGAAATATCTGCTGCTACACTGCCAGTTGAAGTATCTACAGTATGCTGACGATTCTCAACTGTATATTTTCACTCTTGGTGAGCAAAGCAATGCTATGGCTACCCTCTCACAGTGCTTGGAGCCTGTGGAGGTCTGCATGGGGACAACAGGCTTCTACTGAACTCTGGGCAGACCGAATGGGTTTGGTTACATGGAGCTCTGGGATCTGAGATGTTGCCATCTTTGACTCTGGATGAGATGGAATGGCCTCAGACAGATCCGGACCACAACTTAGGGGTTATCCTGGACTCCAACTCTGGCTCGGGTAACAAGTGCAGTCATAGCTAGGAGAACCTTTGCACAACTTCATGTTGTGTGCCAGTTGTGGCCTTTCCTGTATCAGGACTCCCTGCACTCAGTCATCAGGCCCTAGTCATCTCATGATTGGACTATCCAATTTTTCAGAGATTGCTCCAATCCAAAAACAACCCTGTTCCCTTTCTCTCCACATATTCAACTGGGGACTGGCTGCTCTGCTTTCATTTCTCTTACAGGCTCTTTCTAGTTTTGTCCTGTCTAAACTACTATGGCATACCACAAAATCAGAAACTCTAGACCACAATATATCCCATTAAAGATAGGAATGTTTATAAAATCCTCATAAATACAATTCTTCATCACATATAGAAGAACATTTAAAATAATCAGACCAAGGAGATGAAAACACATAAATTAAAGGTAAATGTTTTTTACCATTGAATTTAATTCCTGGTGTACTACTTGGAATGGCTATGAAGATTTCTTGGCAACAACATGGAAATAGATTGCCACTGCCTTTTTAGAGCATGTTTTTCTAATTTCTTACTCTGAAATTTCCTGGTGGATTTTTATGAATAAAACAACCAGTTCATATACACAAACACACAGACATGCTGAAATCTAAATATATAGATTTTATAGTTGCAAATTCTCAAACACTTGTTCTGCAATTGGAGGAATATTCTCCTCTGTCTTCTGCAATTTTCTATCTGCCTCAGATAAGTTAAGGTATAGATTTCTGCAAAGTGAATGCAGGGAAAGGCGCTAAGTCAGTCCATTATTTCATGCTTAATGCCTAAACCAGGATTCACAGCTTTCGTGCCATAAGACAACATTCTTTCATTTTCCTTTCATTCTGTTAAACAGCTACCTGAAGCCAAAATGTACCGCATCGAATAAATAGCTTTATAATCAGAACAGCTACAGTAGTAGTAGCATTTTTTAAATAAATGTGCCACTGTTATAATTTGCTGATAAAAAGAAAGCTTCCTGAAAGTAAGATCATCCTTTGGGTTCTAAAAGTAAGGTAAATGTAAATATTAATACAACATGTTAATAAAATGTCAAAAACTCATTATTTTCTACCTTAAAACTATGTAGGCAAAATAACAGCATTATAAACATCAGAGATGCTATATGCAGGAATCTTCAGCTTCCCTATCATATATTAGGCTTGATTCGATCATTCATGCTCCCTTGCGATGGGACATCTCAGAAATAATCAGTAATCTGAATTATATTTATAATTGGTTTTGAGAAGAAATTCATACCCAAAGAATATGGTTTCTTACAGATTTTGAAATTCACTTGCAAAGGATTATGGCAAATTTTCCTTCCCATTTAAAGCAACAGCTGTTCAACAAAGCTGTGCATTGTGATAAATATCATAAACCTGGAGAAAGATTAGCATAATCTTTTCCTAAAGCTACTGATTTACCCTTTGCCTGAAGTGACCTCTACAGCATCCTTTATATTCATTACATCCAACTTCTCTTTTCAAAGCTCAGGTAAGCATTTACTAGAAAACAGAATAGTTACTATAGAAACTGCAGTTCATTAAAAAAAAAAAAAAAGATTCTGCATATTTGTACCAACACTCTTATACTGCCAAGATCAATGATGTTTACCGGAAAGGAATACCACGTGGGACTGCACAAAATTGCATACAGACCACCTCATCCCACCTTCAACTTACAGAACAAACTTTATGAGTCCAAAGTTACACATGCTTATTTGAAGATAAAGGGTGCTAAGTTGGAAAGGCAAGAAAACCCTCATGTATTTTTTTTTTCTTTCAGGTTAGGGTTTGAAACTGCAGGTTATGAACACAAATCAGGAACTAAGGTTTCCTCTTCAGGAAAGCTGTCTCTGTCCTAATCTGTGATAATGTATCCAAACAATAAATAATATAGGTAAGTACTGACTACTCATTTCTCGAAGTTCCAGCTGTTGTATTATCCCCATGGTCACGTGGTTGCAATTTGTGTGCTAGGCAACCAGCTACACTCATGACAGTTGCAGTGTCCAATAGATCACCCATATCACTATTTGTGACCTTCTCTGCAAGCAAAATCTAAGGGGAAATCAGCAGAGAAGTCACCTATTGCTCCATAAAATTCCCTCCTCCCAGCTTCTTTGTATGTTTGCTGACCTGGTCTCCCTGCACTAATAAGTTATTGAGGTCCTTGCCCAATATTCATAAAATATATAGAATATGCATTAAAATGGCAATTAAAAGTTGTTAAATGAGTTAGAAAAAGAAAGGAAGGGGAGAGAGAAAAGTTTAAAGGTTTCAAAAAAATGCATTTTATTGGATAATATTTATTGTCTCACTCTAGCAGTAAGGCAAGTTTTGGCTACATTTTACAGAGTATTGGTTTTTAATAGTCTGCTAACAGACAGGAGATGTACCACTGGTTGTCTCTCCATTAGTTGCCTCTCCCTGGGAATTCCTTTATAAGGGGCTGGATTAATACCTTACATAGGAGCAAAGTCATTTACAGAAAATATTTCTTTTTGGTATTTACCATCAATAACTACTGACATATATATGTGTTTAATCTAGCTAAAACAAACACTGTGATGTCTATTGCTTATTAAGAATCAACAATAATCAGCTGGTTTGGTGGTAAAAGACAGCCTCCAAGGACTTATGTAGCTTTACATATGTAGCTAATCTAACTTGCACTTGATGGAATAGATATTAGATCACAAAAATTCATACCATTCACCTTTGAACCACCACAAAATTCTTTGAAAGTAACAAAACTTACTGACCAATGGTAAACATAAATAACTACACATCATATAAAACTACTAACTAGTAATTTTACTATTAACTAATTATATTATAGCAACTGGTTAAGTCAATTTAACATATAACAACTAAATGGAAATTTGAAGTCTTGTAATATCCACAGTTTTAGGAAAGTTCTTTTATTTACAAATGTCACTAAATCATTCCAGTGCAACAGTGAAGGAGCCTAATTGCCCATCTTTTTTAAAATAAGATAAAAATGGCACATAATGAGATCTGATATCAGATGAAGAGACCTGCTCATACATTAGTTCATCTGTTTATTATATGAATTTGACAAGTCTTAGAAGCTTTGAACACTGCCTTAATTAAATTCAAGAAAATGAATATTATAGGATATCACATGAAAATGGAGCAGCATTAAAATACTTTAGTAAGGAAATGATTACCCAATGACCCATGAAAAATGTTTTACATAATTAATCTGAAAAGAACAGGGTTTAAATTAGTTTCCCATTATTAAATGAAATTCCCAATCCTAATAACAAGTTCTACAGTTGGACCTTTTGTTCTTCCACTAGTACTTCAAATGTGTATTCCTTCATTCACACATCTTGTAAGATGTTGTATGTCTAAATTACGGGTTTTTAAAGAAAATTAAAGCCTTTCCTTAATAGTAACCATGAGATGTCACTATCCTCTTAATCAGAAAAACAGGACTTAAAATTGGTTTGCTACTATGACAACCAATGAACCAATCTTATATTTGATTTCCTAAATAAACCAATGTGAACACTACAGTTTTCCTCATTTTCAAAGCCTGTTTCTTTTCTTAAGAGATAATATGTTTAATCCTTGCATTAAAAGGTTGCTCAGTTAATTTACCAAAATATTCATAAATTTACAGTTTTATCTGTTGCATTTATAAAATCACTTCCGGGAATAAAATTCTGTCAACTAGGTCTGTTTGGATTGTTTGTTCTTATCATTTACTGTTCCAACATGAAGATTTGTTTTCTATGTATATCTGAAAAAAAACCCCACTCGCTTCAAAGGAAGGGAGTATCATATATTTGGCACACTGAATAGGTACAAATGGAATATGGCATGACACTCTGAAACTGAGCACAAGCTACTGAGAGAAGCTACTGGTTTAGACTGAAAACACAACTGAATGAGCTATTAACTATAAAAAGTGAATTCATCTGGTTTAACTAGAGGTTCCTAGGACTTGAACAAGATCTTCCTGAATTGATGCCTCCTCTCAGCTCTGATTCCTTTTCTCAGTATTTGGTTCTATCTATGTATAATTCAGAAATGAAACTATAATTCAATTCAGTTGTTCTGCAATAAGCAGAAGTATTTTACTTCTATGCTTGCTTGAGATTATATTAGGTCTCTCAAATCATCCTTTAAACTTTTATCAAGGAGAAAGAAGCATCTTTTTATCTAGTTAACTAATAGTGAAATTAATAAAGATAACTTGGGAGATAGTCAAAATACCGTCTATAACCAAATAAGCAAAGTCAAATAGGTTCCTTTCTTTCTTTCTTTCTTTCCTCAAACTGCAAGAAAACTTCATCCATGTAGCTTAGTTTTCATTTTGAACTTTTCTGTGGGTTCTTGTAAGGCCTTTTCTCTAAAATAGGATTAATTTCTAACCATTGTTTATACTCACTAGGTATCTAAATAAATTCACCTCACTTAATGAATGTATGAATAAATCAATTCATCAGTGAAATAGGAACGAAAACAGCCACCATGAAGGAAACTTGGTAGCAGCTGGCAGAGGCAGAACCTGAAAGGAAAAGGGGAAATTGCTGCAAATAAATTGCCCTTTTGCTGAGGAATATTAGTTGCAATACCCCTGGAGCAAGATGACTGATAACTTCCTAATAAAATGTTTATAGTCACTGGATTAAATTCAGGTTTAGCATTCTCATAGCAGATTTATATTGAGGTTTCCCCCCCCCCCCCCGACTTTTTTTCACGTAAATTAAAGGTATAAGCCTATTTAAAAGACACAGAGACAATGGTTAAAATTTTAACTTAAAGAGAGGGTTCTGCAAGGTGAGATAGCATTGTTATACTAGAAACAGAGTTAGATAAATATGATAGATGATTAAAGTGACAGATAAAATTGGCATTGATATGTAATGGAATATTTGTTAGTAATTAAATGAAACAAAGAGAATAAGACTCTCAATGATTTTAAAAAATATATAATTGAAAAGAAACATGAAAGATTTTAAATGAAATTAATATCAGTGGACAGGATGAATTTGAACAAGAATAATAATTTTATTGACTACTGTTATTAACTATTGTTTTGTTTTTTGTTTAAAGACAGTATGAAATATAGGTGATTAAAGTGAACAATAACTGATATTATTAGGTAATGTTTGTTAAAAGATGGAAATATTTTAAATAGAAATGTAAAAGATTGCCATCAATATTAATGGCTGAGCTGAACTCAAATAGAATAATTATTTCATTTACTATTGTTATACATATATATACAGATATAGATATATATAGATGTAGATATACAGATAGATAGATACACACACACACACACTCACACACACATTTCAAGAACTTAGTGTGCATTTTTAAGGGAATATACCAAGCAGAATTTGGTTGATAATAGTCATGTGTTATAAAATAGAGGTTAGAAAATGAATGTTATAACTGTAAAGGCATAATTTAAACTTTAAACAAGATTTGAATGGATAATAATTAAAAGATACAAAGGTGTTACACTCCAGTCTAGTAATTACAGCGGAAAATTTGTTTTATGAGAAAAGAAAATATGAAATTGTAAATAGGACAGACAAAAGTATAAAAATATTGATTAGAAAGATACTGAAAATTAGAAAAAGATATGTAATTAAACTTAGAAAGGAATGAGATAAGTAAAAATATGGTTATAGAAAGCAAGGAAAAGGAAAAACTATTGAGAAAACTGCAAAAATAGTTATAAGATATGGATTAGAATACATAAGATGAATATGTAATTGAGTTTATGTCTATATGGAGAAGTGATAACCTGGGAGCATGCTGTCCTCAAAAAAATTTTTTTATTTGTATTTGTATGTTTTGTGAAAACCCAAATAAAACTCTATAAAAAAAAAAACAATCACAAAGCCAGAAAAGATTGAACAAATGTTGTCTGTTATATGTCTGAACGGATTTGAATGCCTTTCTCTTTCATTTGTTAAGAGATCATGCACTATACTGTTTAGCGAAGTATTTGTTTTTGCAATAGAACTGAGCTGAGCCAGACAGAAGTAGGCATCTCTTTGAAATTATGCCTATAAGGCCAGTAAAAAAATGCACTGAACACTTGGTTTATCAAAAGCCTTTGACAAAGTTCTTCTTGAAAAAATACTGAACAAATCCAGCTGCCATTGGATATATTGACAAATGTTCTTTTAGATTGGCAATGTGTAACAAACAAAATAGAGAATAGGGAAAAAGTAGCCAATTTTAATACTGACAATAGATGTGCAAAGAGGCCCCATAAAGATTTCTACAGGGACTGGTATGCTTTTTGACTTGTCCATAATTATCTAGAGTTGGGGTTTAGCAATGAAGTGGCCACGTTACCTAATGATAAACTATTCATAGTAATAAAATTGAAATGGTGAACTCCCAAAAGATCTCTCTAAACTTAGTAAATAATTTTACTAATTAAAAATGTCATTATAAAAAACTATGGTAATAAAATACTTGAAACACTATGTGCATGTCTAGTCAATGTACCTTAAAAAAATTATAAGGGGCATTCCCCCCAAAAAAGTAACCAAAATGTTTATTAGTCAAGGCAGTTCCCCTAAAACAGTGATCCCCAACCTTTCTGACTCAGCAGAGTTGGTGGTGTGGGGAGAGGGGATGTGTGCACCACTTTCACAAATGCAGCTTCATGCGCCTACTTGTGAACACTTCTGCAGCCCAGTTCCAAACAAGCTGTGGCCTGGCACTGGGCCACACCCGGGGGGGGTTCGGACCCTGCCTTAAAAGGAAAGAGTACAGCTATTTAAGTTCTTTAACATAAAAAGGAGAGTAATATGAATTTTGATAGTTTATAAAATTGTACACCTCCTAGGTAATGTGAATAGAGTGATTCAGGATAATATATATACCACATAAACTGAAATTTTGCTATCAGCAGTTTGGCAATGGAAACCAATTTGGATATTAAATGAGGACAGGATGGGTTTCCATTGGATGGGTTTCCATTCCATTCTATTTAGTAAATGGTAATGACTATTTACTACTTCTTAAAACACAGACAGTATGGCTAAAATACTGGTTACCAGGAAGTAACAATTGAAGGGTCTATCATCCTCCCTTTCAGGCTAACAAACTCGTAAAATGCAGTTGGATGCTCTGACCCTGCAGAGCTCTTCTTATATATTAGCTCTCAATATTGTACTCTCATGATTTCAATAGCTTTGCTCCAAGTAAGTTTATAAGTAGATGCAAACTAATACAAAGATTTTCTTGTTTAAATAGGAATTTCCTTGTGAATTCTCCTTGTAGGGGACTGGGTGTTGGTTCTTACCTGAAATGCCTCTTCTCGTGGAACTGCGTAGAGCATCCAGAGAGTGGGAGGTGCTCCAGTCTTCACTTCTCACAGGCTGAGCTGAAATTGAGGAACGCCCTCCTCCTCCACGTGACTCCTCCATGCGTTCCCCCCAGTTTTATCGAAGACGAGAGGACAAAAACAACCCTCTACTCTTAAGTATTAAACAACACGAACTACAACATTAGAAATCATTGGCCGAAACAGGTTTTCCCCCTTTACAGACGGACCAACAGGGTGGGGCTGGATGCTCTACGCAGTTCCACGAGAAGAGGCGTATCAGGTAAGAACCAACGCCCATTCTCCATAGAACTGCTGCGAGCATCCAGAGAGTGGGACATACCAAAGCAAGTCTGTCCTACGGGTGGGAGTCCGTCTGGATTGGAACTTCCCCAGGATCTCTCACCATTTGCTGCAAAACTCGCCTGCCAAAAGATGCTTCAGCTGAGGCGTAAACATCAATCTTATAATGTCTTATAAAGGGAGATGGAGAAGCCCAGGTGGCCGCCCGGCAAATATCAAGAATAGATGCCTGAGTAGCCCAGGCTGCTGAGGTAGCTGCACTTCTGGTGGAGTGAGCGGTAACCCCACTGGGAACTGGAATAGCTTGAACTAAATAGGCCTTGGATATGGTAGCCCTAATCCATCTGCCTACCGTGGATGGAGAAACCTTACAGCCTAGTGTCTTTGGCTGAAATGACAAAAATAGAGACACTGCCTTCCTGATGGACTGCGTACGAGAAATGTAAATACGCAAAGCCCTTCGAACATCAAGGGTGTGCCACTGCCTCTCTTGCTCGCGCAGAGGCTTCGGACAAAAATTAGGCAGGACCAAGTCCTGCGCCCTGTGGAACAGTGAATTAATCTTCGGCATAAATGCTGGGTCTGGTCTCAGAACCACCCGATCTGAATGAAAAATGCACAGATCTTTTCTCACGGATAGAGCTGCAATTTCAGATATCCTTCTAGCCGAAGTAATAGCCACCAGAAAAACTGTTTTAAATGTAAGAAATTGAAGTGACGCCTCCCTGAGAGGCTCAAAAGGAGATCTAGTCAAGGCCAGGAGAACTTTATTAAGGTCCCATGTCGGGTACCTGTGCACTACTGACGGGCGCAAATTGGAAGGCCCTTTAAGAAAAGCCTTGATTTGAGGATGGTGGGAAAGGGGACCGAAAGGACCGCCAGCAACCACTGTTGAGAGCGCCGCTACCTGCCTCCTTAAGGTGTTAGGTGATAAACCTCCATCTAGGCCATCTTGTAAAAAGGCCAGGATCTGTGCAACTGAAGGAGAGCGTGGGTCGATGAATGATTTGTGGCACCAGTTACAGAAACTTTTCCAGGTAGCCTCATAAATGCGAGTAGTAGAAGGCCTTCTAGCCGCCAAAATGGTGTTAATGACCTGTGCTGATAAGCCTTCCTCAATCATCCTTTCCCGCTCAACCTCCAAACGGCCAACTGTAGCCACTGTGGCTCTGGATGGAGTAGCGGGCCTTGCGACAGCGAAATCTGATCCAACGGAATCCTCCATGGCGGAGATACTGACAGATTGCGGAAGTCCGCAAACCACGGCCTCCTGGGCCAATAAGGTGCCACCATGAGGATCTCTGCTTTCTCGGCTATCAATTTTCGAATCACCCTGGGGATTAATGGAAGCGGAGGGAAGGCGTACAGTAGCCCGGGAGGCCACGGACAACGCAAAGCATCATGATTCTCTGCTCCGCTGGAGGGATAACGGGAGAAGAACCTTGGTGTTTGCGCGTTGAGCGGAGACGCAAAAAGGTCTACTAGGGGCTGACCGAACCTGGCTGCTGCTTCTCTGAACAGATGTGGGTGCAGGCGCCACTCTGCCTGAGCCAGTCCGCTTGGACGTTGGAGGCCCCGGAGATGTGCTCCCCTCTGATGGATAAGAGGTGCGCTTCTGCCCATCGACACAGTCGCTCGGCCTCTCTCATGAGAAGGATGGAATGGGTGCCCCCTTGCCGATTGATGTGGGCCTTGGTTGTAGTATTGTCCGTTAGGACCAGGACATGGCGCCCCCTTCCCCGATGAAGGAATGTTTGCAGAGCCAGGTACACTGCACGAAGCTCCAACCAGTTGATGCTCCGACTTCGCTCTGCATAAGTCCAAACTCCCTGTGCTGAGAGAGAATGTAGATGGGCCCCCCATCCGGAAAGACTTGCATCTGTCGTGAGAACAACCCTTTGAGGTTCCTGGAATAACTGACCTCTGTTGACAGATGGTCGCGTCCACCACAGGAGGGAGGCGAGAACTTTCGGCGGGACCTTCACTATAAACCTTGACGTGTTCCTTCCTGAACGCTGATACGGCAGGAGGAACCATTGCAAAGATCTGGAATGCAAGCGAGCCCATGGAATAATGGAAATACAGCAACTAGCTTCCCTAGCAGTTTGGATAAATTGAGCAACAATGCTTTCCCGGTCCGCCGGATATCCCTGATAGTGGTGCGTATACTAATAAGTCTCTCCTGAGAGAGAAAGACCCTTCCTTCAACAAAGTCAATCACAGCCCCTAGATGGGATATACGAGTGGAGAGGGTAAGCTGACTCTTCTCCCAGTTCACTAAGAACCCGTGGGACTGAAGTACCGAGAGGGTAGCGCTAGTATCGCTCTCGGCTTGATGTCGGGAAGGAGATACAACCAGGATATCGTCAAGGTAACAGTGGATCCGGATGGGAATTTGTCTAAAGTGAGCTGCAAGAGCCGCCAACACCTTAGTGAAAGATCTCGGAGCTGAGGCTAGACCAAAGGGGAGGGCTACATACTGGAAATGCTGATTATTATAACAAAATCTGAGATATTTAGAATACGAGGAATGAATGGGAATATGGAGATAAGCCTCGGAAAGGTCAATTGACGTAAGCCAGTCTCCTTCTCTGATGCCCTGTAAAATCGACTGCAAAGTCTGCATTTTGAATTTATGGCGTACAATAAAACGATTTAACCTCTTAAGATCTAAAATGGGTCTCCATCCCCCGGAATGTTTAAGCACCAAGAATAAAAGTGAACAGAAACCCCTTCCCTGTTGGGATGGGGATACAGGTTGAATAGCCCTAATATCAGAGAGATGTTTGATGGCAGAAGTCATAAGAGCCCGTTTAGTAGGATTCCTAGAAATGGGTGAAACCCTGAAATGTTCGGGGGGAGGAGAGAGAAACTGCAGGGTCAAGCCAAAGCGCACTGAATTTGTAACCCAAGTATCAGAGGTGGATTCCTCCCACTTGTCAGCAAAATGCCTGAGGCGGCCGCCTATGGTAAGAAAACCTGCAACGCTACCTGGGCCGACAGGCCGCTCTACTCCCGGAACCCCTGAAGGGCCTTCTGTAGCTGCCCCCTCTCTTGCCTCTGTCTCCCGAGTCGCCCCGGTCCTGGTAGGATGGCCGGAATGAGGGAGCCCTGAAATCTAGGAGAGAATGATTACTGGAAGGAGGGACGAAAGGAGCCCCTCCGAAAGGACTGGGAACTCTTGGCTTCCTGCCTACGAAAAAGTGAAGGCAGAAACTTTTTCTTATTTCGGGTTTCCAGGAGCAATGGCTCCAGAGCAGGCCTGAATAATTTCCCTTTTACTATGGGGGCTGAAGCCAACTTAGACTTATTTTTAATATCAGCCTGCCAGTGTCGAAGCCAAAGCAATCGTCTGGCAGAAACATGGGAAGAAATAGCTCGGGATGAGAACTTAACCGAATGAAAGGTAGCGTCGGCTGCAAATTCCGCCGCTGCCGTGATTTTTGCAATATCTTGATGGGCTCTGGTATCAGCTGGGGAAATGTGTTGCTTCAGCTGTCTGAGCCACCTGATGGAGGATCGGGTGAAAAAGGAAGTGGCCGTGGCCGACTGGATAGCCCAGGCATCAGCGGTGTGAGCCCGCCGGACCGCCATCTCCGCTCGCTTATCCTCCGGCTTCAGTGCCTCTAGTGCATCGGTAGGATTGGAAGAGGAAGCAAGCCTTACAATCGGATCATCTACTTCCGGGGTGTCTAACATAGCTGAGAAATCCGAATCCAGGGTAAACAACCTCTTGTCCTGACTAGAAGGGGCCGGAGAAGGACCCACCGAGGCGAACTGCTTTGCAACCAGATCGGAGAAGATTAGGGGGGCCGGAATAATGTCTGCTGCCACTGTCGGCTGTCTGAACATAAGGTCATCAGGACCTTCTGGACTCGATGGAGGGGGTTCAGAAGGAGGCTGAGAGGCCAGACCTGAAATGTTCTTTGCCTTAAATAGCAAGGACTTAAATAAATGGGGTTTAAAAAGACCCACAACAGCAGGTTGTTCAGGAGAAAGACCCTCATCTTCCGACATTTCTCCCTCCATTAGGTCCCCCTCCAGAAAGGGTTCCGAATACTGTAAGGAACCTCTATCAGAACCTTCGTACTCTCCGAACGGTTCAAGGCCCACTCCCTCTTCTTCTTGGGTATCCTCCCCCTCTGGGAATGGAACATCCATGTGAGGAGGTACCTGACCATGCTGTGACGCTGGTGCAGAAGGAGATCTCCCGGATAAAGACTCAGCCTCGGGAGTCCTCCCTCGGGAATCCGGTCTAGCGGGCTGCTGCATTCCTTCAGCTATGCCTTGACGGATGGCAGACTGCATCCATTCCCTGATGTTCTCAGGCACAATGATTGGAGCAGGATCCTCAGAGCGTAGGCCTGCAGCGGTCGGCGTAAAGGTTGCCTCTGGTACACGAGAGGGCTGGCGGCCTCGGGTGGAAGTACCGCCCCTAGAGGAAGAGGGTTGGCTCGGCAGGGGGGTGTAGAAGGAAAGGCAGGTGTTATAGAGTGTGACTCTTTAGCCCGCTTGCTAAACTCCCTTTCTAGGGCCTTATGACGTCGTAAGGCATCTCTTTGAGAAGCACTGGAAGAATCCTTGTCCCTTTTGCGAAGGTAGTGTGTCTTAGACTTGGCTTTCAGAGAAGAGCCAGTAGGATTAGCCTCTGCCATGGTATTGGAAGAAAAATGGCGGTTGGCACGCCTAGGAGTTCGGCCTACAAATGTAAACCGGTTTTCCTAAAATTGGGTCACATCCCCCTTTTTGAAGAAATTTTATTCTAGAGCTAGCTATTATCTATTCAAAAAAATCTCCTTTCTCTTTTTTTTTTTTTTTTAACCTTATGCAATAAAAAACAGAAAAAATTCTAGCAAGCTAAATTAAAACACTTGAATATATACACTGGCATTTAACTACAAAAAAAGGGGTCAGGTTCAAGTCAGGAAAACCAAATAGACCCAAGAAGGTACAGCAAAAAAAAAAAAAACTTAATTCCAAATAGACCAAATGAACACTGAGGCCAAGCAATTTGCAAAAGGCAAGACAAGAAAAAAGGGGCCTCTGTAGGCCGCCCCCCAACAACATGGAGAATACGTGCCTGCGCTTTTGAACTAGCTGCGGGCCAAGGAAGAAAGCCAACAATATTAAATCTAAGAGAGACAACAGGGCACGCGGCCACAGTGCTCTCTCAGTAAAATCAAAGTCTCCACGCAGCCTGAGGATCCCGCTAAAGGGCCTCACAGCTCACACTTAAATCCAAAAAAAATAAGGCCTTACTTGATCAGTAAAACAAAATGGCGCCGGCCACGAGGCACACCCAAAATGGCCGCCTGGCTCAGAGCGCACAGCTCAGAAGTGTACCAGCCCACCGCAACTTCAAGCAGGAGAAGAAAGGAGCTGGGAGAGGAAGCGCTGCCTCCTCTGAGGCGTTCTAGGGGGGAAGACGCAATTGCGCTTTTTTAAAAGTACAGCGCAGAGCCAAGTGGCTGAGCCCAGCACGTTTGAAACGGCAGAGGATAGAAGAGGAGGGGTGGGGGGGCGAAAGACTCCAAACCCCTTACTTCCCTCCTGGGAGCGAAATCACTCCAAAAACTAAATTTGGGACCGCACTACTCTTGCAGGGAGAGGAAAGGAAAAATCAAACCTGAATCAATTATTAACGACACCTGAAACAGCCAAGGAACGAAGAAAGCTGCCTGTCTTCTCGAAGGCTGAGCTAAAACTGGGGGGAACGCATGGAGGAGTCACGTGGAGGAGGAGGGCGTTCCTCAATTTCATCTCAGCCTATGAGAAGTGAAGACTGGAGCACCTCCCACTCTCTGGATGCTCGCAGCAGTTCTACGGAGAAGTGCATAAGCGCACCAACATGCCTACCATCACTGTCCTATTGTTTCTTTTATTTTTCTTATATATACCCATTTCATGTATTCATGACTATGTATATACTTATACCTATTATCTTGTAAGCAATTGACAAATCAAATAAATAAATAAATAAATAAAATTAACAAAATAAATAAATAAATAAATAAATTTCAATAAAAATTATCTACATTGTAAAGATTGATCAGAATTATGGTGAGCATTGATCAAATGAAACATTAGTGCAATTTTATTTAAAATGCTATTGTGAGGCCCAAAAACTAAATAAAAAATAAGCACAGAGAAAACAACATATCCTTATAATATAAAACAAACAAGATGGTGTTCTGGAATGATTCAAGAAAGGATTTTTAAAACACAATGGGCACGTTAAAATATTGTGAATGGAAAATAACATGCAGGAATTATTTTTTTCAGAAAATTTTTAAAAACTTTATGAGAATTAATACTAGCGACCACTTGCTTTGAATAGTTAGTATTCATATCTGGTAATATAAAAATTTTGGACATTTTCTGATCATTATAAATGTATAGATATATCAATTATACACAAATATAAATGTGTATGCACAATACCACTGGATTGTTCACATTTAATAGCATCACGTTCAACCAATATATTGAAAAAAATATTCTATAATATCATGTAACTTTTCAATATTAAGCAATTTGAGAATGATCCCAAGATTTTAAGATTATATTAATTCAACTGTATATTGCTTTTCACATTTACATTTAATGCAAAAGTTCTTTCTGCACATTTTAAGAGAAGTGAAATTTCAGATTATGTCATTTTCATTAGCAAAGACATTGTTTTTTATCATTTATTTTTAGAGTTTAAGACAAAAGAAGTAACACTTTACACAATATGAACAACATCACATAACATACTAAGAATTAATATCCAGTTGCCATTAAACATAGCTGGTAACTTAAATAAAAAGCCTATTTCTCTTCTTAGGACCACACAGAAACACAGAACTAAAGGGACAATGTTTAAGAAAAAACAACAGCATGCTACAAACCTGGTACCACAATTTTTATACTCAATCAACAAAATTAAGGGAGGTTAACAAAATTGGCCCAATTAAAGCAACATCAAAATAGAAATGGAAAAACATGTACTGTAAGCCAAATTTAGATCCAGACCATGCTGCCCTATTTTTTCCTAATACACCAGGAAAGGCAGCAAGTGATCAAAATAAAGACTGAGGTCATACTAAAGAGGTGGTCTACAGAACTCAAATAAGGGTTACAAATAAACAAAACAAAAAAAGAGAGAAGTGCATTGCAGATAGGTGTATGGCATTAATTCTAATTAACTGCAATATTATATTCAGTATTATATTTTCTAGGGCAATCTGTCTCCATGGAAGATATGGAAGGTAATTTAGTAGATCATTCACCAGGACATATTTCTCACCATTTCTTTTTCTTCCTTCCTCTTTTGTCACTTTCTGTGCTGTTACTTTCTGTGGAGAGCCTCGGCCTGAATTGGGCTTTCCTGATTCGTTGCTGATGACAGAACCATTTTCACTCAACGACCGGCTGCAAGTAACCATAGCAACAAGGAAGAAGACTAAGTTTTTCCTGCATATTCGTCATATCAAGGTTATTGCATTTGCTTGGCCTATTCCAAGCCTAATTTTTATAGACAAATAAATATTTATGGTATGTTGCAATGAAGAAACATAAAAACAGCAGGAAGGCATCCATAGTATTTCCAGGGGAGGGGGTTGTTATAACAACCAAAAGTCAGAATAATTTCTATGTATGGCTATTGTTTTCTTTATAAGCTCACAATAATAAAAGGAAAATCTTGCAAAAAAAAAAAAAAACTAAGGTTTTTCCCCCTTACACAGATGCCATTAAATAAATAATTCTCAATGCATCTTTATTCTAATATTGGTTTAGCATATTGCTATAGACTCATTCCATGCCTTTTTATACAATCCAAAGAGAAATGTATTTTTCATTAGGGTATTCATCTTTAGCTGTATTTCAAAAATAGCACTAGGATAAAGGGCACTATAATAATCTAAAATGTTTAATAGTCTCTGGAAAGAGGGACAAAGCTTATATATTTTTTACCACTGCAAGATTTCTTTTTGCGAAGAGATATTCTGATGTGGATTCATATTCCTGTTCACAGCCTGTGTAAATATTATGCACACATTTCAAAACAGTAAAGCAAACAGCAGAGCACAGCTGGTTTAATAGTAAAATCTGTGAGAAACTGAGAACAATCTGCTTACATTTTAAAAATAGCTATAAATCAACCATCACGCTCCCTATGCCTTATTAAGCAAGCCATGATTCTATTTTGAATAGAATTTATTTCACTCATTCTTACTTGGAGCAGTTCATCCAATGTCGAGGTCTAAGCATAACAGCAAAATAGTTAGCTGGAGATTAAGTCAAAATCTGTAATCTTTTCTATGTCACTGTGCACAAGACAGGTGAACAAATCTAAGGCAAGCATAGAATGGTATATATTTTTCTCTGAAGCTGAGATGTTTCAAAGAAATATCAAGCGACAACTCACAACCATTTATTTAAGTTTTATGAGCTAATACTTTGACTATTCTCTGCCCTTGTTCTGATGAGATTTTAATTGGGGGGAAAACAGAATATATTTTGTTCTATGTTCTGATTTTCCAGTGAAGAAAACTAAGGAAACTAAGCTCTCTCATAATCTTAAAATATATATCCTGTTCCTAATGTATTCCAAGGCATACTGTGTTATATCTGTGTACATGAATGAGAGTAGTCCTTTGTTAACTGTGTGCACATGTAAACAGTTAAGACAGATCTAACAATCTTCCAGTCTTAAGATATTCTTTCCAGTTTTCTGCTTCCAAAAACGCATGGTTTAGATACCTGGGTTTTTGTATGTTTGTTTTGTTTTGTTATTAATGAACTTCAAGTTCAAACGCTATGGTAAACTATACAGTATGATCTGTATATAATTTGGCCAAAGAATGTGCAAATAAGTTCTGTAAGGAATATACTGATCATTCAAAGTAAACCAGTTAAGTCAGGAATTCTAATTTATTGCAAATGATATAAATGTATTGGACTGGTTGTTCTAAATAGAATATTCTTACTTTCTTGTACATGCTATACAGATTGTTTTGAGCTCAAAAATACTTTGAAAATGGTTAAAAAAGCCTTTTCTGAATTTGAAGCAGCTGTTTTGGATGCAAAACAGAGCATGCTGATTTTGAAATTGTTTGAATTCCATCTGTTCACCCCAAGACACAATTACATTGTCACAATATATGTTATCAGATTCTAGATTTTAATTTCAGAACATGTACAATATGGTCATATTACACGTGTTAACATGTTGAAGTCTGTTATGCATGGTTTCTCATGCTACAGATCAATCATGGTTTTTCATGCTACAAATCAATCATGCTGAGAAATGTATTTATGTACTCAACAAGAGTACGTACTCAGTGAGTACATACTCAGTGAGATCTACAAGTTCCCTATCCCTGACATATACTAAGAGACTTGTCAGAAGAGGGAAAACAGTTCTTAAAGGGCACCATCCCATTTGAGTTTTAAAAACAAACCTAGTTCATATATAAAATTGTGCCAGGATATTAGCCATGGAATTATATACTCCATTCAAAGACCAATTTAGCAGTTATAACATGAACTAATTAAAATTCTATGAATAAAACATTATAGTAGTAATTTCTGGAAATAACAGAAACTGAGTAGCAACTGCCTACTTGTCTCTGTTCAGAAGGTTTTGAATCTCTTGCACCAATGTGAAATGAGAAAGGATTTCTGTATTGTGGACCTTATTGAGCATCTAGGGGCACCCCTAATCTATGATCCAGTTTCTTTAAAGCATCTATAATTCCATTCAGAGCAGGCAGATTAAGTCTCATACATGCAGATACTGCAATGCTTTATTTTTCTTGATATCTTTTTTTAAAATCTAAGTATTCAAAACTATATTGTACCACAGAGGTTTGAGCAGATTTTCTTGTATGTGAAAAGACTGAAATTGTAAGCAGAGAAACAATTACAAAAATCTGTCAATCATCTAAGCCTTAGTCTTTCTGTTGATATTGCTCACCTCTTTCTTGTGTCATTGGACTTGGCAGTTTTTGCTGTGCTTTCATCCTGAACGATTTCCCTTTCCTGGGATGCAGGAGCATCTCTCACAGGAACAGGCAAAACTACGGTCTCTTGGGTGACAGGCAAAACATCATCTTCAGTCCCTTGTTGGCCTAAATGTTGCTTGGCGTAGTCAAAGCCTTGAACTGGCTGGAAAAAAAAAGTGGGGGACTTGCATCAATGATATATATTGCATGTATCTAAAAGTGATGAAAATCCGTACTTAAATGCAAGATAGTTTTTTAAATGAATTGGTATTCATTTTTAAGTATTTTAAGGCTGAATCTTTTCTACAAAATAGAACATCTACTGTTTAAACAAAGTAAGATTACTCCAATTTCACGCCTCCATTTCTGGCTGGTGTGATTGATGTGGTTCAACTTCTTAGCATCCCTAATATCCTCATATGAGTTGTATTTAAATGGCAACAAAGGCAAGAGATTCCAAGAATAGTGATGGTAAAAGAAAAAGAAAAGAGCAATGGTAACAACAAGTGAGCATTTGAAAAGCATCACAAGATGATATTCAATCTGGCACAATTTTACTTTTAAACAGACTACTGTCTTAACTGAACTGAAATCAATAACAAGATTCAGACAAGTAGAAAAGAGAAAATTCACTTTTGACCTTGCAAAAATTACTTGTTTTGAAATATTAATATTGTAAACTACAAAATAGAAACCAGTATTTCACACTTTTTAACTACATCTTGGAACATATCCATTTTTAAACTTTACTAGTGGGACACAATTGTCTGTTATCCACAATACCATCTGCTTCATATAAGTATTAACTATTCGTAAGACAAAAATTACATAACAGATGCATTAAATATTACACAAGTGCACCGGTTCTAAAATAATAGTTTAAACTGAATCTTTACAATTTGTAGTTCACAGTTTAAAACAAATGGAAACACAATTCTTATTTTAATTTTTTTCAGATCAAATATTCATCTGTAACTATCACACGTCTTAAATTTGAGCAAAAGGAAGATAATTTAGCTTAAGTTTTATGGCTTTCCCTTTGGTATCATAAAGAAGCAAAGAGTAGGACAGTTTCACAAAATGGGTGCAAAGTAGATTCAGGGCATAGAACTATAACATCCAATGTCCAAATATATTGTCATATATTTGAAGTTGGAATGAAAAAAAATTAGGATCTCTTAACAATCATGCCAGAACTGTAAAGATATATAATTTTAGTGGGAAACCTCTTCCAATTTCATTACTAATTAATATGGTTGGATAAGAATAAGTAGCTGTGTTTGCAGCAGTAAAATAAGGTAATCCTGGAATTAGTTCTGAAAAGAATGCAGAAAGCTGATTTTGATGTAGGTCTACAATCCACTGACACTCCAATTGTACAACAAAAATCAACTGAAATAATATGATGAATCTGTACAGTCAGCTTGTGTATAATATGTGCCTGTATATAAACTTTAGAATATAAAAACTATTTCTACAGAAACTGAACTGTGAATAAGTATTAGCACCTTTGAAACTTGTCACTATTCATACATCAGTAAGATTTCTTAACCACAACAGAAAATCCCTATATGACACAAAATAAACCAAGGGGGGGAAAAAAGAAAATATCCATTACTATTTTACCGAACAAAATCCCAGGAGGAATATAAATATTATTAGCACTACTTCTTCAGAGGTGCAGCAAAATCTTTTTCCTCTTGGTCACCATGCACTGCAGTGTTTAATCTAAAGGTTTAATTGAACTGCTTAGATCCATTCACTGATAGAGAGTTTTTATGAAATGGTCCAGTGGATAGGCCTTCGGTGCAAAGAGCTGCTGCGTACAGAATGCTGTTAGCAGCAGGAATACAGGACTGATTATGCAGCTCTATGCACTGTGTTCCCCTCTGAGACCTGAAATCAGAGCAAGCTGGGCAAGGAAAACAGACACTACACAGCACTGCAAGCAATGCAAAATACCAAGATTTCTTATCACAAATGTGGATTGCACATTCTTAAAAAATAACGCACCAAAACATTCTTAACAGCCATATTCAAAAAATAAGCAGCAACAAACAAGATTTTAAAACAATAAAGTAATCCTATTGCAAATCAAATGTTTCATTCAGAAGAGTTGCAAGCAGTGTCAGACAACTTTAAAAAAATAGCTACACAAATAATACACAGCATATTTAAATACGGTATGAAATATTATTAACAACTATTTACACTGTGAGACTTTTATATTTAACAATTAGCTACTTTCCTTTTATGATAAGAAGTCAATGTTCAAAGTGGTTAACATGAAAATAAGTTATTAATCAATACTAATTAGTATTACAGCAGAGAAATCAAAGGAATCTATTACAAAAAGGTTCAGATGGAAGCCATTTCCTGAATGAAAGGATTCCCTCTCCTCAGAGTTATTGCAGGGGCAGCCTGTGGAACATTAGGGAATAATAAAGTTAAAGTATTCCCAACATAATCTAAATTTTGCTCACATACATAAATGCAATTACTGCAAAATGGGAGCCATAACTAACTCACACTGGAGACTAGAGCTGCAATTTATCAAACTATAATCTATCTGGGTCTCTCAATTTGTCAAAACTCTTACATCCTCCAATTACAATATGTTTTGATATGCAAAAGATAATATGAAATAGATCGCTGTATATCACTGTAAAGTCACAGTATGTTGGGAGGGAAGGGAATTACTGATATCTCAAAGCATTTGTTCAAATGTCATGTTTCTGAAATTTTAAAATAAAGTACATCATCTTAAGATAGTAATAACTAAAAATAGTCTCAATCTAATTAAGCTAATAGTTCTACTATTTCTTTACTAAAATAGAAACTAAATTGTCAGATTTTAACTTCAATCTTTGTATTATACATAAATTATTATGACAGAAGTTTTAAAGTTATTTTAATAACTATTGAAGATTTTTTTATGAAGATGAAACCAATTTTTTTTATGAAAATGACCAAAGAACAGTTTTTTCTCGTACGCCATCACTCTGCTAAACAAATAATTCCCTCAACACTGTCCAACTATTTACTAAGTCTGCATTACTATTACTATTAATCTTCTCATCACTCCTACCATTCCCTCCCACTTGTGACTGTATGACTGTAACTTTGTTGCTTGTATTCTTATGATTTATACTGACTGTTTCCTAGTATGATTTGATTACTTATTTGTATCCTGTGACTATCATTAAGTGTTGTACCTTATGATTCTTGACAAATGTATCTTTTCTTTTTATGTACACTGAGAGCATATGCACCAAGACAAATTCCTTGTGTGTCTAATCACACTTGGCCAATAAAGAATTCATTCATTCATTCATTCATTGCCCAAAAATCAATAAAGGCAGATATTAAAAATCACTTACTTTAGAATCTGGAATCCACAATATAAATCTAGATATTAAACAGCAGATTTTATTCATAATTTTAGAATGGTGGCACCAGCTTAGTTTGACATGCTGACTCAATAAATGAATAAATGTCTGTATTTCTTTGCAACCATGCTATCCTAATATTCTGAGTTTATTTATAATTCTTAGACATTTAATACATAGACATTAATATATTTTAGGTTACTCCCAATTAAATAATATGCAGTTTTAGGAAACTAGAAAGACAAATGTCCACACAACATTTTGTAGGTGATGGACTGTGAATCAGGTATGCTGCATACCATCTACACACACACACACACACACACACACACACACACACACACACACACACACATTATTTGCCAGCCTTTATAATTTTAAATACTGAAATAATAGCACCATCATTACAACAGAAATAAAATGGCTTTGCTTTTGTCTGCAAACAAATCTAATTTATTCAACCGTAATTTTGATACAGAAATAATAAAACAAGCATCTGATGCCATGTACATGCTAATCTCCTTATTACAGAATTCATGTGTAAAAAAAAAAAAAAAAAACCAGAGTGAAAAGGTGCTTTAATGAGTAGAATAAGTCTTAATACTCTTGATAGACAAGGTCCATGTGATATTGCCCATTACTTGCAATTCCCTGGGTGACTACTGTTGGGGAATGGGATGAGTTGGGTAATTCTGAAGTTTAGCACTGCTTCCGGTTCAATTATATGGAAATCAACTAAAAAAATACCTTTCACTTTCTACTAGTTGGAACAAAAGGATAAAGGATAAAATATAGAGTTCTTACTATGAATCAGGGAGACTTAACAAGCCTATATTTAATTCATTTTTATCCAATTATCAAAAACAAGTGGTGCCTTTTCGGATGTCAATCATGCTAGTTCCTGTCAGTAGGAATGGTTGCAATCAGTCTTTGAGCATACATTAATGCCTTCGTAAAACTTCGTAAAACACAACACAATTAACTTATCTTGCACACATGGATGAAGAATGTAAGTCTGAAGAAACAAATTCATATGCCCTATGCCTAGGACGAAAATAGCCTACCTTGGCTCTTTGTGGCAAGTTCATCATGGTGTCTGCCTTGAAGTCATTTTTGTTCTTCCTGCATAGAACAGCTGTGATGATAAGGATGATGACTGTAACAACTGCTATGGGAGCCAACACTGCTGCAATGATCCATAAATTGTTGGGTGGGTTTTTAACTACAGCTGCATACATCAAGAGAAAAGGAAAGAAATAAACTTTTAAAGTTTACTTACATTGAATCAGAGCAATGATCCATTTGACTGAATACATTTTTCTTTCGTTTTCTCCAATCCAAAATCCTTCCAGATGAACTGGGACTCAAATTCTTCGTGCTAGTCTCACAATGCATCAGGAGAATGTCAGTTTAGAAAAAGCTAGTCGATTTGTTCAGTCAGAATTTTTTTTCCTATTTCTCCTGTTAACTGAAACCTCTGGCATGAGGTTTTCCCTAAGCATACCAACTATGCTCTATCATGAAGAAATAGATTACTCCTCACACTCAATTATATTCAACAGCATCAATTTTATTTAGACATTTATACAAAAAAGCATAGGACTAGCACATTATAAATGTAGAACGGCAACGTGCACATATGAGTCTTCTATTGTTAGAGGCTACCAATCTAATGTAATTTTTAAATTAAAATCTCTGCTGTTGTAAATTCATTAAATCATTAATATAATGGTTTGTTAAATTAATGATTTCTTTGTTAATTGTAATGATTAAATCATTAATAATTTAATGATAATAATTAATCATTATTCATTAAATAAAATCATTTATTCATTACATAAAATCATTTATTAATTCTGCCCAGAGTAACAGTTGTTGCTGCTTCGACATGAAGTTATCTGACCAATAAGCAACCAGTCTGAAACTGGTCTTAACATCTAAAAATGGGGAATATTGTGCACTGATATTCAAAACATACCTTTGGGCTTCTTTTTGAACTAAAGTGGTCAAAAAGTCTATAAAAATGAGTTTTACTACGGTACTAGGTTTTTCTTCCACTATTTTTAAAGATATCTTTTGAAACCAATGAAGTTAGCCTATTGCAGGATAAATCAATTTTAGCCATTATTAGAACAGTTTTACATACTGCATTGCTATTAATATGATTTCTAAAGGCAATGCAATATTATATATGTATATTGGCATGGCAAAATTGACTGCAAAATCCATCTTTCAGGACATAAACTGAAATGCATCAAGGAGCAGTACAAGAGTCTTGGCTTCAAAAACAAAACTTCCAGAGTATAAACTGTCCACCAAATTTGACTGGCAGCAGCGTTCCTTTATGCATTTTTCAACTGGAAAACTAATGGGTGCTTCCCGCAAGTTCCCTTTATGGGGGAAAAAATGAAAGTATCTGCATGGTCTCACCTATTCAAGCTTATTTACTAACTTTACGTTTGGCTTTTTTTACCAAGACTACAGCTGAAATCCAGACAGAATGAGGGCAGGCCACTGTGACGGCTATGTATAAAAAAGGGAAATAATTTGCCTCCTAAACATTATAGACTGCTTAATCTGCTAAATGTCACCATAAAGTAATGTTTCAGTCATCTGACTGGAAATTTGCAGATTGCTTGGAACAGCAGAATTTTGTAGTTGTTAAGAAAACAATTTAGCATAATTTAGGAATCTGAAAATCACTAACGGAGATTAAGGCACATGAAACTAAGAGATGTCTTTACTCAGTGGTCTGTGAAACAAGGATGCATATTGGTTCTTTTTATTCAGCTTCTCTATTCTGAAATCAATAGTCGTAAACTTTAAAAAACTGTTAAACCATTATATGCAGATGTTCTCAAAATATTTCTATTCCCCAATTGATTTGAAATGGGCTTTACCTGCACTTAACATCTATAGAGATGGTAGAACATATTAGTTTTCTATTTTTTTATCTTACTATTTTCAACTATAATGAAAACCAGCTCCAAACTTCTGAAAATATAATAGTCTTAATTACCTAAAAATATCTAAATACATAAAAAGCACCAAACATATTTAGCTTAACCAAGTGCTAACACTACTATAAAAAAAAATCAATACACAGGTAAGCAAAGGGAATCTGGGTGAGCTATTATCTGTCTGCATAATAGTATTTAGCTCAATAGTTTGTTTTATATAAAGTAGTTCCTATTTCCACTGGGTCCAGTGTGAGAACGTTTGAGCAATTGTTTAGTTCTCATTTGTGTCAGAGTTTACTATTTTTCCTGGTTTAGGAACTGTACAATGTTAATTGAATGCATTCCAGAATGCATTATATTCTGCAACCTAGGATATATTGTAATATGTAGAAATAAACATAGAAGTTATCTGCAATGTGAAAACTTCCGGTTTGTCGGCTTCGCCAGCAGCAGGGTTTCACTATCCTATGTGATCCCTGCCGCGCTAGCCGTTTTGGTGCCTCCGATCAGGATGGGTTTGGAGGCTAAGGCTGCCTTGCAGAGGCAGCCGAAGATAGGGGGGAGCTGGTGAGGGGTTTGGGGGTGTTGCAGACCCCCTCCCCAGCTGGCAAAACCCCCTTTTCTCAAGGCGGTCGAGCGGCGGTCTGTAATGGCCGCCACAAAGAAGCCGGCAGCTGGGTAAGACTGAGCAGGAGGAAGAGGAAATTTACAAGAGAAAGTTTTTTGGCTGATCCAGGACTTTAAGAGGCGTTTAATCCTGAGTACCATGACTTTTTGAAAAATACTTGGTTTTCAGAGGAGGATTTCAAGCGGCAAAATTGAGGTGTTGAAAGGAAAGTTTACCTTCCTTCCCTATGGAATCAACAAATGGCCATTGAGAAACCTGTTGTTTTTTATAAAAGGTAAAAACTTGGCTTCTTGTTATAAGTGGGAAGGGAGAGGACAAAAAAAAAAATTAAGATCTTGCTGAAGGAGATGCCTTGAAGATCTTGAGACTAGAAATTAATTGTAACAAGGCTGTAAAATACAGATTGGGCTTTTTTTCTTTTCCCTTTTACTGATACCACCCCAGGAAGAGAAAGTGAGAACTTTGTGCGTTGTTTGGACTAATTGATGTCTCTGGGACTTTGAGGAACTGTTTTAACTTTTGAAATATTTTGGTTGCTCTAAGAAGAACAAAGAATGGCTTTATCTGATGATGAACTTAGAAAGGAATATCAAGAAAGTAAGGACGCTGTGAAAGAAGCTTTCCTTTCTTTAGAAATGGCGCTTGCTATTTATCAGCAAACACAACAACAGATGGAGGAAATAGAAGGAGAAGAAGAAAAAGAAGAAGAAGATGCCATCTTCAGTGAATCTAAAAAATTAATTAAGAGAGAAAGGAGAAAGAAAGGAAGGAAAATGAAGAACTTAACTCTTAAAAAAATACTTAAGAAAGGAAAAAATAAGATGCAAAACCAACTTAATGTTACTGAGCAAAAGGAGAAAGGATTACAACAGAGAGGGAAAGCTAAAAAGGTGGAGGTTAGTAGAGGGGGGGGGGGTAAAAAGGCCAGGGGGGATAAGAAAGGGAGGGAAAAGCCACAAAGGTATGAAACAAGATGGGAAAAAAGGATTTTTTTTTAGGGATAAAGGGTAAGGTACAATTTCTTTAAAAAAGAAGATTCTGCAAGGTACATAAGATGGTACTATGTATTAGAAATAGAAAACTAGAATGTTATAAAAATTAATAAAAGATTAAAATATTGAAATGTTTAGTAATGACAGATTTTAAAATTTAATAAAATTGTAGCACTTGTTTTTTGAAATAGACAATTGGAATGTTATAAGATTTGATATTTAGATTTATTATCTAATTATATTAATTATTATGAATTTATTATTTTTTCTCTTTGAAAGTTAGTAGGTAGAATGTACTAAGCAAAATCAGATTGGGTATCAGGCGTTATTTTAAATATTAATTTAGGGGGAGGATAGAAAGGCATCATACTCTGATCAGTGATTTCAGGAGAATTTTTTTTTATTTTTCTTACTATAGGGAATGAGATAAATGGATAATTTAGAAATAATGGACAAAAAATACAAATACAATGATTTAAATTAAAATGAATTAAATAAAATAAAAATAAGAAGAACGAAAAGCGGGGAGAAGTTATATAGAAGATATAGAATGGTAAATAAGATAGGTAATGATATATAAGATGAGCACGAATTTAATTGAAGTCTATACAAAGAGAGGTAATCTGGGGCCAAACTGCTTTCTTAAAAGAAGTTTTATATTTTTGTGTTTTGTGTATCTATGTTTTGTTTGAGAATTAATAAAACCTCAGAAGAATGTTGGATGAAAATAATGGTAATCAAGTCAGAGAGGAATAAAGATGATGATTATAAACTGGATAAATATAGAAAATAATAATAGTAACAATGAAATTGAATACGAAGAGAGAAATAATGAGAAATTTGTTAAGAGATATCTATATGTTTATATTGAAATGGTGTAAAACAGAATTATGTTGCATAAAATAATATTCTACTTGACTTGTAAAATTAATAATGGAAAGAGGTTTTATGTATTTAATGGTTAATGATGGTTTGTTTGTCTTTAAAATCAATAAAATTTGTAAGTTATCTGCAATGTTAGAATAATTTATCATATACTTCTTTCTTTGTCTACAATTAATATACACAATTTCAGTCTTGATAAAAATATAGATAAACAGCCAATTCTTAACTGTAATTTAAAAATGCCTTGCTCTAGAGAAGATACGTTGACCTACTTCAGAGTATTAGAATCTTAGTTTAACAAATTCAGATATTGATCTGTTTTATTCAGCCACTTTATCCTCCTTTAAACCAGCAAGTACTTTATATAAGATAGGTTATTCGGTTATCTATATACTCCTCACAGTTTCCAAATAAGCAAAGAAAAGATACCAATTTCAAACAATTTCACACTTTAGCTTATCTTAACCATTCATTACACCATTTCACTTTATACATAACATAAAGCTGCAGAAAAGACTAGATAGTTGTTGTGGTTAAGAGTAGATATAAGTGACTTGCTTTCTTGCTTGCTTAAATAAAGGAAACAGCAAAGAAGGTACATAGGTTCTCAAAATCATTCATCTCTTGCTTCAGTAAAACAAGAGGTTGACAATACAAACACACAAACTGACTTCTAAAAAATGAGCAGGATATGGGATGCTGTTGTTATATAAACCATATATCTTTTACTACCAACTATAACAACACGCAGCTTCTTAATTTATCAGCTTCTTAAAAATTAGATGAATGTAAAATAAAAATCACAACACAGGGAGCAGGCAAAAAGTCACTAAGACAGGTGGAAAGTACACTGTGCAATTCAAAACGAAAACTAGTACGTTTGTACAGACCATGCCACGTTTACTGCATTGAAACAGGCTTTGTTTTAATTCTGGGCTATCATTATGGCATGTTTACACTTCCTATAATCCAAAGGGTCAATGTAAATTATAATCTCACAAATAACATACTCTCACACACATATTTATGTATATATCCTATATTCTCAGAAAGTTCTTCCATATGATATTGTTCTAAAGAATGTGATATAGTATTCAAAGAGAAAAAAGCAACTAATAAGCAATTACAGAAGATAACATTTTAAATAAGTCTCAGCACTAGAAGGTTTTCGTTACAATTTCATTACAATTCATAAGAATTACAATTAACATCTAAAAGAGGAAGAGAGAAGCAAAGAAAATATTTCTTACGATCAGCTTGTACTTGAACAACATATCCGAGGGTCAAGGCCATCCTTTGTGAATCAACCGTAGTCAAACGTTTAGCAGCTGTTGTGCCCAACAAAGGTTTCCCATTGTATAAAGTATAGTAAGTCAATTCAACAGGCTCCCGGGGACCTGGAATTCGTTGCATTTTTACCATCTTAAAAAAAAAAAACCACACAAATACAGATCATAGAAAGCAATTACATCTATAAAGTTAATACATTCATTTCTGTATCCCACAAAAGACAATATTAATTTGCAAATAGGCTTGTAAATTTAAATTACATTTTCAATTAAATTTGCAACATTCATGAATATTCAGAAGGAAGTTATTTAGTTCAGAAATACCAGTGGGAACTTGTTTGTATCCCATATTGACAAGTTTATACATAGACAGGGCTGCAAATCTCAGTATTCCAGACACTAACTCTTTGTTCAGGAATTGATTTCCTTGGCAGAAAGCTCACAAACAAAACCTGGCTAGATTAGTTCATTTATTGAGAGACATGGATGAACCAAAAATAAACATACAAAATTTGTCTTCTATAGTACACAGGAGTATAAACCTACTAAACGCCAGGATTTCTATTGTAGGCTTATTCTTTTCACCTGTCAGAAAAACAGAATTTTCACTTTTCTCTTGTTATCCATGAAAGTCACTTGATCTATGTTCACATAATAGCACACTCAAATTTATTTGCATTCCTTTCGCATTTTAGTTTCTAGGTACTAAATTAATCCGAGTGATTCCAGCTTCTTGGTGCTTCATAAACTCTGCTCCAATCAAAACAGATCAGACACCTAATAAGGTACAGACACACACCAAATAACCAGATCCTGCTCTTAGATTTTCTTTTTATGCAACCATGTACAAATCAGATTAATCCAATTAATGGAGGGGAACAGTAATAAAAATGAACAGAAAAATCTTAATTGCTCATAATCTTCACTACAATATGAAGTTTCTGGTTGATACCCGCCCCCGCCCCCCAAATACTGCAAAAGAGGGAGAAACTTAAGAATTGTCTTTAGTTCTTGTCTTTACCTGCACAGTAAAGCTGCCAATAGTAGTGGCTCGTTTAAATCGTCTTTCTTGTTGATGAGACATCATGAACAGTGGTGCTAAACGTTGCTCCATGAGTCTTGCAAAACTTTGGTTATTTACCCCCAACAATGTAATGTCAACTCCAAGAATAACTAAAAAATAGAAGGAAATTGCATACTGCAGCAGTGAATTAAAGATATATTAACATATACACTTTAAAAAATGTTTTTTCTTTCAACAATTTCATGTATTGTGTGTTTTTATGTACAATATTCAATAAAGGCTTGTACATGTGTACAAGTACCGTGTAACCTTTAATTGGTCTTTAAAATATATCTTAATCCTGCAACATATCTGTAAAACATTTTTATTTAAAAATGGCTTGGAAGCACATTCCATGAATCCTATTGTGAAATTAGCTCATACTATTTTATAGCTTATCTTATTATTAGAAGATTATATACTTTTTTACTTGGGCTCTAAAAGATTAAATAGTTGTTTTATTAGCATCATTTTATTTTGATTATTGTTATATATATAATTTAAATATTGATCTCCATGTGGACACCGCCCTTTTAAATGATGAACAGATGACAATTGCAATAAAAAATGAATTGCCATGTTAAAATGATTATAAAAATATGGATAAAATGTTCTGATGGATAATCACAATTGTTAAAGGTCACTGTGAAATAAAAAACAGTATCTGCACACATGTATATTCCCTATGCTATATTGAATATTGTACATTTAAAAAAACAACAACATTTGAAAGTTCCAAAAGAGAAAAAAAGAAATCTCTAAAAGAGATTTCTAAAAAGCTTATTTATTGAGAAATGAAGAACAGAAATTCCATTAGATTTACACTGGGAATCACAGAAACACAAGAAATATTTGTCCTTCCAAGAAATGACTGGTTTCTACTTATGCTGCAGCCCAAACAAATTGGAAGTCATGAGCTACATAACAAAGTATTTGTTTCAATTCAGGAGATAAATGTTTTCTGTGGAAGTAATTTAAACCAAAGCACAGCTGCACAAAACCTGCAGATTTAGAAAATTCCACATTTCTCCACAAAACTGCAACATGAATGAATTGTGCCGAAGCACAGTTGCATTGTAGAAAAAAATATTGTTCTTACAATTCTTTTTTTCTTAAGCAGAGAAAATATGCAACTTGCATAGTTAACAATGCAGACTGAGAATGTTCATGTTTTCTTAACTACTGTGTTCTATGATTTAGCAAAAAGAAAAAAAAGAAAAAACAAATCCCACTTGTATTTTTCCAAGAATGTGTCTTTTATTCCATTAGACAAATTGGATTTTTTCAGGAAATTAATCTCACTCGTAGAGTTGTTTGGTATGTAGGGGGCAGATTGTTGAAAAAGGAGAACTAGCAGGGAAAAACCAACCCTTCTCATATGCATGCGGAGAGGAACGGTATAAGTATGTTGCTATGAGACAGCCAGATGTATATATGGCCAATATGTATTTATAAATCAACACGTTGTATACCTCGTTATTTTTGTTAAGGTTCTGAAACTTGTTAACCTTGGGCATATTATTTTTGGAAATGAAATTCATAGTTGTTTTTTCAAAGAACTAACTGAATAAGGCAATAATTTGCAGCCGTCTCTATTTAATACTTTACAAAGTTACCTAAAAATGGCAGATATCATGCTCATTTTAACTGTCCTCACAGTGTCAAGGTTCTTTCATGTGAGAAAAACAAATTTAAGGTAAGAAAATTAGGAAAATACTATTGTTGTTGTTTTAAAAAAATCATTTACCTGTAATCACCCAGTAATCTCTAGTTGCTTCTGAAGTATCAAGATTTGGATATTCCAGTGCTTTAAAATAAAACAGGAAACAAAGCAATCAAATACTCAACTAGCCTCACATTTTCCAAATTGTCTTTTTTTTTTCTTGGGCTACGCCAAAAGTTTATTCTGCAAAATTTCAGTTCTATTTTCTTACCAGGAATTCCTGCATGCAAGTATTCCTTATTTCTAAAAGTCTCAATAAGCTCCAGAATCAGATTGTCAAACTCACATACAAAGGGAAAATCACACAGATCATCTATACTTTTCAAATAAGTTTTATAAGATTACATTGTAAATTGTACACCGGATAAAATATAGGAGTTGGTGTTCTTTGGAAATCAAACCCTGCATGTAATTTATTGCTACTCCTGTTTGGCATATAAAATGAAATCATAATTCCCTTCTGAATTTGTTCATCAGATTTTGGGTAACTGTAAAAATAAAAGACAACTGAAATATGATTATAGTGAAGGTGGAAAAAAATCCACTTCAAAAGCAATTCAAAGGGTGACAAAAAAATTAGCTATCCTATTCATCCAGGTGATGGGCAGAGACAACAGAAGTCAGTGAAAATCATATCCAGAGGCCAATTAGAAAATAGTTTCCTTCTCTTAGGTTGGCTTTCTTTTTAAAGGAGACGTTTGGAGTTGGAGCTTACTCCTTCAGAAGCAACTGAAAGCAAGGTAGGAGAAAAACTATATTTCCCCAAAAAAGAAGCAACAGGTCTACATCTATAAATTTAGGCACAAATTAGGATTAGTAAAATTTTCTGTAGTATAGATTCCTGATTACATTCATTGAGATATTGTCTCTATGAAGTTGTGAGAGTTCCTGGAGGTGTGGGAGCAATTAGTTCTTGAATTAATAGTGATTAAAATCAACCTCTCAAGACAGTAATTGTTCATTTCTTCTTTTTTTAAACACTCACTGAGTTTTATTCTATACAAAAAAACAACAACCCCTAAATAAATTCTTTCTTTTGAAAGAAGTAGTTCTTTCTTTAGCATATGCCTTCTTGCCAGGTCAAACTATTCAAGGAACAGAACTGCCACAAGACTTTTGTCTGGCAAATAAGTGGACAAGAGGGTACTTTGGAGAAAAATGGCCAAGGATTTGTGAAAACAAGATTCGAAGACACCCCCCCCGTTCTAGACTGCAATAAGAGGTCCCAAGATACTACTTCATGTGTCTACATGAACCCTATTATAGTCATTTTAATATTCTGGATTGACAACTACAAATTATGTAGTTCAAAGTTATTTTACTCAAACTCCAGAGTATTTTTTTTTACAATAGTTATTTAATTCTCCCATATCATATTCCACCTTTTTTATATATAATTTAATGTGGCAAACCTGATATTCCTGCCTATTTTCAACACGATTTGTCTCTTGAAAAGACAAAAGTCATTATAAAACTAGCCTGAAAAATGCTGATACAGGCAGGTCTTGTAGAGAAGATCTATTAAAAGTCCTTCTCCTCGCAAGGTTCATGAGGTACAGCCACTCTTTGTTTAGCGGCTATCTCATTTAACAACTGTAAATTTAAAAATATACTTTCTGACCTTTGCACACCTTTAGGACCAAATTTTGTATGCATAATTACCAAAACCTTCACTGTGAAATGTTAGCAAATTTAGAGAAGTGCTATATTGTCCAGAAAAGCATCTTCAGGAAGAAACAGTCTGTTTAAGCAATCTCTATGCACTGCGAGGGGCAAAAAAGGGGGGGAGGGGAGGAAGAAAATTTGTCAGGCATCGGTCATTGTGGGAGACGATATTGAATGGGGCAGCAACAACCAGGGATTTTTACAGTATTTCTCTTTCTCCCTCAGAGATGTGAGTTCACTTATCAACCATTTTGCTTAATAATATTTTTATTTTTATTTTTATTTAAGGAATGGGTTGCTAAACAAGGAGACGGTATTTGGACAAAGCAACAGGCCTCCTCTGCAGCAGCTCTGGTTTCAAAACTCTTTCCGTATGAAGCTTCATGTACCCCCTGCTAGTCAATATTCTATTAAGAAATTAAAATTGTATTGTTCCTTTGATGAGCTTTCATCCCTGATTGACTGAATGAGAACATCTACCTTGAGGTATTCTATGGTTGCTCTAAGCCACAAAGAGCCCTTCAAGATTGGGAGCAGATTATAATACAAAAACAACATGCAATAAGTAACTATTTTCCAAATTGGTACCACCCACATATTTTGGCCATGCTGGGGAAGATGAAAATTGCAATCTGGATTGCTTAAAGCTGATGTGCAGTCAACAGAGTCATAATTGTATGTAGCAATACATATCCACACAGATAATATGTCCAAAATAAAAGCTAATTCATTCATTATTACATTAATACAACATTAACCATATTTTTATTTAAAATACAGGTATACTGATGTGCCAACATTCACATATGCCATGTAACAATAAACATATCTTTGAGCAATCAATTATCAAAAGTAAATTTCATTGCAGCCGTTTTATTCTATTTATGACTTTTTAAATCATGTATGGAGATTTTACAGCCTAAAGGAAATGACAGTATGAAAATGTTCCATGCCCTTTACCCAATAAATTAAAATTATACTATAGCAAATTAATAAGCTCTTTCTATATTGGTATTTACAGAAGAGAAATCATGAACCTTATATGCTCTTCAGGTTTATGAGACAACATAGCAAAAAAAAAAAGAGTAAATATGTGAAAGAACAGGAGAGGTCTGCAATATAATGAAGAGAAACATGAAAAGGTATAATTTGAAAGATTCTTCTTCAGTGCCAAGTTTAAGATAAAACTCTTCTTGGTGTATATAATGTCGAAAGAGTAGGAAAAATGTGTTCCATCAACAAATGAACAGAAATGGAACCAACTTAGAGTTTATTTTGTAAGAAAGTAGTCACTTGATTAGAATATACATATTGTTCTTTTAACTCTGTTGTTCAATGTTTATAAAAATTTGGTTGCCGGCAAAGTCACTGAATAGTTATTTCATGACCTCATGACATACTTTGGAAACCAGTCTGGGGAATTTTATTAAGCCCCTTTCAGTCTTTCTTTTCAGATGCATTTTAAATAGAGGTTTGCCCCATATTCCCTTTTAAGGAAAGATGGTTGGCAAAGTCAACTAACATTTCTTATCTGAAGCAAACTAAATCAATGGTTCTTAAATACTAAATATTTCCAAATAGCATAGCCTATCAGTTATTACTAAATATGTTCTTGAACTGAACTCATCTCTTAGTGACTTTTTTATTCTCTCCGTGTCAATGTCATGATACCATATGAAAATGAATTTCTCCTTTCCCCAGAATACCTTTTTAATAATCTAGCCTGCAGATCTACTATTTGTTGTTATATTTGAGGGACAAATGAAGTCCTACCCTCCTTAGCTTTATGGGATCAGCCAAGGCCAGCAAGGGGTTATCACCTCCTGAAACCTCATTTAATATGAAAGATTACCAAGTATTTGGGCAATGTGAAGAACATGGATATTTGATCTAGGATAAATGACTGTTATCTTTTGGGCCAACTGAAATTTCACATGTTCACCCACCGTTTTGGTGGCCCGGTTCCCAACAGGTTGAGGACCCCTGGATTACAATAACAGTTCCAAGGAGAGGGTTTTGAAACTTTAATTTTACATTATTATTATTGTTCTGTTGTTGTTGTTGTTGTTAACTATTTGGTCATTAATATAGTTTATGGATGACAGGCTAATAACTTTCAAGTAGACTTAGTAGTTTAAAAATTTGGAGGGCCTGTTTTGCAAGGGGTGAGAAACTAATATTGTTGTAATATATTAATCAGTATTCAACTAGGGAGGATAATATGTGTATAAGTGTTTTGTTTGTTTTGTGTTTTCTTCATTTTTAAAAAATAAAACTTAGAAGTTTTTTGAATTTGTATTTTAATTTTTGTGAATAAAATAAAAATAGAACAATAAAATAGGGAGTGAAGTAAAGAAGACCTACCTTCAGCAATAGTTAATGGTGGGAAAGTAAGATAGAATCCCACCAGTTCTGCTGAAAGCTGATTAAGAAGGTTGCTTGAAACTGTGCCATTTAAGACTGTACTTTCATTTCTCACCACATAAAACAGAGTGACGGCCTGAGACACATTTGATGTGTTCAGGATCTGAAAAAATAAAATTGCAAGAGACAGAGTAGATAAGTTCATTTTGATTTATTGCTCTTTCCATGTATTATTATATTAGTGCAAAGATCAAGGGTAAATTTTAATCATGCTATTACTATAAAAGACACATCTCTCAGGTATTTTCACTCTTTAGATAGACAATCCAACCAACCCAACAGGCAGTAGAAAAGAATATTTCTATTTCACAAACAAAAACTCATCTTGGAAGCACATTCTTTATATGTATAATGATGGGCCATTGGGATGCCTGTATATATGTAAGAAAATGGTAACTTTTCTGTTGTTATGTTTGGTTCTGCTCCATTTTTAAATTTTAAGAGCTGAGCATTCAAAACATTCAAATCTTATTTGTTCTTACAGTTTTTCCCACCCGTCTAATCTGCAGGGCTATCAAATATACAAATTATAACCAATTTTGTACTATGGAAAATAGAATTGAGGGGGAAATGGGAGAGGGAACAAGCAGGAGAAGTAAAAATGGCATGTTCTATGCATGGGGGAGACAATATTTCATTCAGGTTTCTTCCATTACAAATAGGGAGTGGAGGAAGTTCAAATGGGAAATGTGTCTTGTCTTCATGGTAATGTCATTTTCAACAGAGTAATGTTATGCCCACAAAAGTTTACCACATGCTTTCAGTGCATATTATGCAAGTCTAATTGCACAGACCTGCAGCAAACATCTGGGGCAGACAAGACTGCCATCCTTTCTTGATGCTCAAAGAAGAAGCAAAACAGCACATATAACTCTTCCTCATCTCTATTGGTTTAAAAATGCCCCCAAATAATGCTGTGCACCATGCATGAATTGAAGGAACTAAACAAATTCTTGCTTACAGGCACATTCTAAATGTAAGAAAACTCAAACAGATTTAATACAATGAGATAAAGATCTCATCTATGATAAGAAGATGTTATTACAAGATTTTGTACTGATGAAGAACAAAAATATCACAAGGGAGGAATATATAGGTATCAGGTCCTATCACTCTTGTTCATTGCTGGCTTCTTGTTCTATTTGCTTTGAGGGTGTATTATTCAAAAAAAAAAATTAAATTGTATTTTAAAAGGAACATATTTATATGATGCTAAAAGGTGTTAATAATATAGATCAGTTTACTCATATAAAAATTATTCAAATGCCAAATAAATTATTTCTTGTTCTGAATTCATTTTTTCATAAAGCAGTTACTGTATATGATTCATACTCTTTCTACACAAAGCAAACAGTTCACATCTGCCAGTCAAGCTTATCAAGCCAAATTTTTGACACTTCTTTTCTTTGGCATGTCCCTGTGGATTTCTGGCATGACTAGTCAACTAGAAAGGATCCTATTAAACTTTATTTTGATTTTTACCACTCAGTATAGAATATAACTACATATCTGGAAATGAGTATATAATTAACTGAATGTAAAACTTGGAAAAAATGTTTGAAATGATTATTGAATTCTGCCGTTGCTCCATTTAGTAATTAGTAAGATTCCTTCATCAATCAGTAGGTGGTTTTAGGGGGAGGGGAAGAATTATGATGGCACATATCTTTTAGTTAGTTATAGCTTTTAAAAGATTCCAATATCCATAAAATAAAAGCAATTGATTTAGTTTTATAGCATTTGAGAAATGCAGCCAGTACTCTTAAGTAATCTTTCAATAATAACTACAAATAAGGGGTTAAGATCCATTATTCATACAGCTTAACTGCTTTAAAATGTGAAACTGGACTGTATTCACTTGAGTTGGTGTGCTGTGCTTTGTGAACTGGGCACTTAACACAATTCTACTGGTTTTGCAGATCCTGAATAGGATTTTGGTTCTCATATTCTCTTTGTAATTTTATAGGAAGACCAGTTTGAGATGAATTCTGTCTTTGCTAATTACTGTACATGGGAGTCCTACAACAGCTACCTCATTCATTCATTCATTCATTTAAAACATTTATATTGCCACCCATCTTGTAGATCACAACCCTGAGAGGCTAAAAGTAATAAACACACACACACACACACACAAAACCCCGAGAAATACAAGGCAACCAATCCATCATCAACACTCATTCATGCAATCTGCTTTGCAGATAAATAATTGCAGAGAGAATAAATAAATTTCTGCATTTCTGAATCCTTTTTGTAATACAAAGTCCAGCTCAAAATCTCAAATTCTGTTTGTCATAGCACACACACACACACAGAGAGAGAGAGAGAGAGAGAATTGCTGGAGATACAGCAACAGTATTTCTTTGGCTCCAAAGAAAGTGGCATATTGAACAGAAAAGTATGAGAGATGTATAGAAGTGAAATATAATTTTGTAAGAATAGCTGCCCTTGTGTATGTTTATATACACATGGAAATAAAATTCCATACATATATGCAATGATTAAGGTGTTAGACAAGGAATAGGGAGACCTAGAGTCTAGTCCACTCTCAACCATGAAATCTCATTTGGATAACTTTAGGCTGGTCATACTCTCTCAACCCAAAATAAGAAGAAAGAACATTATGGATACTGATTTGAGCTCCTGTACAAAAAAAAGGGCAGGATATAAATCTATTAAACAAATGAATAATGATAATAAATGGATGATAATAAAATGAATAATAAATTACAACCGTCATCATATGAATCATGAATTTTCTCTTAATAAATGGTAATAATAAAATATATTTATATTGGTTTTCCAATTATACTGATAACATGATAAAAAATAAGACCTGCAAAAAATATTCACCTGTTGTACATAGTAATAATTTGATAAAGATAAGAATTTTTACCTGAACATTTAATTTGCTAGTGGTATTCAAGACCTTCCTCTCAGCATCTTGAAATGCCCTCTGCAATCTTTGTTCCATTGTCTGAACAAATCTGCATGACTGTATGTTGTCTGATTCATCCACAAACTGTAATTCTAGATGAACAAGAGCCATTGCATTTAGTGAATATATATTCTCTGCTTTGTTAAAACTTGTAACTCTACACATATCCTGAAAAACAAAGTCTCTTCAAGTCAAACATTCCTAATGATTTCTAATGATTTCATCAACACGATCAGGTAGTCTTCTTGCAACAGTATTGAAGTGGATGGCCATTTCTTTCTTCTAGGATGATTTTTACTGCCCTATCTATCCTGATATTTCATGGAGTTCTCCCAGCTATGCTTAGCTCTAAGCCCAAACAAGGTCAGCCACATTCACATTAATCAGGATTAAGCCCACTGAATTCAAAATTTACTTCTAAATAAATAGAACAAAATTCACTGCACAAGATTTTATAATATGGCATAATGTGGCATTAAAACAGAACATGTACAAGTATATCTTGCTTAAGAACCATTTGTTCAGTGACTGTTTGAAATTATGGCAGTGCTGAATGAATGTTATTTATGTCCAGTCCTCAAAATTCTGGCCACCACAGCACCCCTATAATCACATGATCATGGTCCAGGTACTCAGTTCATGATTACAAAGTCACAGAAAGCTGTGTCACATAATCACTATTTGCAAAGTTCCCTGCTGACTCTCCACAAGCAATGTCAAGGGGGAAGCCAGCAGAGAAAGTCACAAGTTGCTCCCACTTTTTGTCCAGCCTGCAGCCCAGTCTCTGCCTGTCCTTCTTCAGTCTTCCCTGACTTGCACACAAGCGTATGCCAGCCCTCTCACAACTTGCATGCAACTGGTGCCAGCCATCACTCCCCCACAGCACCCCACGCTCCTTAATTGGGAGCCCTCCCTCTCCCTGCTTAATGACTTGTCTGTCTTGAATTTACAATGGCAACCAGGGCTACCTAGGATTTCTGTAATGTGGGTCATGTAATATCATATTTTATAACCACATCTCTTAGCAATCGCAATTCCACTCCCAATTGTGGCTATAATCTGAGGACTACCTTAGTAATGCTAGTAGTATGAACCACTATGTTTCTATTTCAAGTAAATCAGTTCCAATCCAACTAATTATTATAGATGCAATCAGTACTATTATTTGGAAGTTTTTCCTTTAACACTTTTGCTTCCTGTGTCATGTTTTTAGATGGTAAATGAAGAACAGACACTTTTAACAGTGGTATTTGTTAACCACCCTGCCAACCTTCTTGAAGAGTGTTAGACACTTTTTTAAAGAGCAGGAAAATAGTATGACACAGTTAAAGGAGTAACAAAAATCAAATGTTGTTGTAACACATATAAAAAGTGTGCTTTGTTGCTTCAGATCTATAGTTTAAAACAAATTTAAGCAATTTACTAGCTAATTCATTGTTACAATTAAAATAGCTAATTTTATCTAATTAAATGCCACTCTCTTAATTTTCAAGGGGCAGATTGACCCAATTGTTCTCAAATACTATCTGACAGAAGAACAAGCCTTAAACAGGGAGGGGAGGAATACCCACTTCTAATACATTTTGATTACTGGAGCACAGTCTCTTTGGGGGCAAGTTTAGTTCCACACTCCAATTTAGAAGAACCTTGGGTGTACAAATACTTTTTTTTTCCTGTTCTAACACTGAAATTTGTAGCTGTACTAACAAATATAACCCTATTATCTCCAAAATTGTACACTAGAGAAGATTTACCTGTTTTCAGCTGAAAATGATAAGCTGGCAATGGGCTCCATGGCAAGGCTAAGACAGCAACAGAATGAAGATTTGGCACATGTTTCCTAATATCTAAAGTGGCATTAGTAACACCATAAGCAATTAGCATTTCAATAACCACAGCAGGTATGAAAACGAGTCTGTCCTGAGTAACATAGTAACCAACTGTAACATTGTTTGATTGTTCCAGAATTTCTATCTGAAAAATAAAAAAAGATAAATAGGCATTTCATATTCTTCACAATTAAGAGTTTCGATTCAGATCACTAAGAGAACTGTATGACTCTTCTGTTCAAGGAACTAAAAAGATCAAATTGTTAATATCAAAGAAATGATCAAGACAAAATTGCTCTTTCAATAAAATTATGAATAATTAAAAATGTTTTTTTAAATAACAACTCATTGAAGAATGAGCATAAAGTGAAAAGCCCTTGGCCTTAGGTGACCTGACTTACTTCAAATGGATTATTTCCTTTGTTGACTGATTTATTATTCATTAGTTCTATATTACTAAACTCTACACCAGTTACAGTGTCTTGGAAAAATGCAAGTTGTTATAGAAAAATACATATAGTAAGTTTCTTGGTTCTATGTTATACTATATGCATATATGAATTAAGAGCTTGTCTTACAAGACACTGGAACATTGGAATGGACTACTAACTATGCATTTTACAAATCCATACAGACCATTATTCTTTTGGAATAAAGGAAAAACAGCAGTGGAACTATTATACTAAACTTGTAGAAACCAAAATATTATGCAAACCAGATAACAGCTTTATAACAGTAATAGCTCTCTATTGTATCTCCTTAAATATTCTGCAAGTAAATTTTGTATGCTGTTCCCCTTTTTCAGATTGATCTATTGCCTCTCTTACAAGTGAACTGAATAAACAGAGTAACAAAGTTAGAAGGAACTTTGGAGGTTTTCAAGTTCAACCCCATGTTCAAGCAGGAGACCCTACACCATTTTAGACAAATGACTGTCCAATCTCTTAAAGCCTCCAGTGATGCAGCAATCACAACTTTTGACAGGAAGCCATTCCACTGCTTAATTGTTACCTAAAATATATATCTAAAATAATAGAAGTCCCATTCCGCTGGAATGAGTTGCATGTTCCATTCCTGACACTGCATTTTCAACCAGAGATTGCTCATTGCAAACTGACCAGATTTTTCAGTCTTAATGATCAAAGCTCCTGCTCTGCTCTGCCTAAAATCAAGGAATTATATTCTAAAAGGAACTGGTAAATAAAAATAGTTTGTTTTCATGTTTGTTATTTGCAACAATTCTACCAGTTCTATACATTTTTCACAGAGATGTTAAAAAGAACCCTTAGCTTGTGTTCTTAATCTGATTATAAAACAGACACCAAACTTGCTTACTTGTGCATTGACATTTTGATTGAAAGCTTGCCGCAATGCCAGGGTGAGACCTTTAGTGACATTTTGTTTCAAGGAGCCACTCAGCAGCAGTCTTCTTGTATTCAGAAACAATACTGGAATGTAAAGATGCATATTTATTTACAAGTATCCTTTGTTCACTTTTTCTATATATTTTTTCTATATATTTTTTCCAAATCACAATGCCTGGCCATATAATTTATAAACAAATTGAATTCAGCAAGGGAATTTACATTTAGTACTGAAAACTTGAGCTCAGATAAAGATTATTATTTACAGTCAAAGACCATTAATAGTTAATCTTTTAAACCAGCAAAAGCAACTATGTCATCATAATCATAATTAAATAATTAGAAATCTTTACTGATAAACGTTTCTTAGAGCAATATTTCTGGCCTAGAAGAATCTCCAGCTTCTCATAAAGTTTCCTAATTTGTTTACTTCATGACAAAATCTTCTCTCCTTATTTTGGCCTTCTAATAAAATTGGCTTTATACATGATCCCAATTTTGCAAATTGTTCTGGGTCCATTTCATTAAATGCTCTCATGAATAAAATATCTGGTGGTGTGATGGCAGAACAACCTCTCCTATTCTGGAACTCTCTAAAAGTACTGCAACTCTCAGAAATCTAGGAACCAGCTTGAGAAAGACTGCCTTGGAGGAAGAAGAGGACAATACAGGGGAATTAAGCAGATCTTGATATTGCCAGCACCTTAGAAAATGCCATTTGTGGAATCCGGAGGATCAGGAAATCAATGTTCCCTAGCTGGTCCCATCCTTTATCTCCAGGTATAGATTATCCACAGGAACAGAGGTAATAGCATGTTCAAACAGAAGCCTAGAATCAAAGACACAATTTCCCATCTAGAAACACAATGTTCCCAATTCCCAAATCCTACCCATAATCATGGGAAGACATGCTTCTCATACAGTTCACATGAGGATCTTCTTAAAAAGCTTATATATTAGGAAGGTATAAGACTTCTGGCAAGATCAGAACCAAACAGATTAAAGGTAAGAGGGACAGATGAAAACCACTCCTTGAAGGAGGAGATCTCAAGCCACCAGCAATACATGGGTGAGGAAAAGTCAGAAATAATAAATATTGAATTTATTAACAATAGGGTTTACATTTTATACTGAGCAAACCCATTCTTAACTGCTTCTATAATTCTTGTAATAACTTACTTATTAAAGAGCTGTGTCTTTCAATTCTTATCAATGTGATTACAAGTCTAGCGTCAGCTAAAAGAAAGTTGATGGTTGGAATGAGGCAGTAACATCAGCTATAAAGGTCTTAACCTTGATGAACAAACTAGCACATTATCCCATGTATGCTTGTAAAATCTTTGCTGGACAGTTCCTTACAATTGGAAAATATACGGCATCATGTAGAGTACAAAACTGCTAAAACCTGAAAGGAATTTCCTGCTATTTTGAGGTGGGAAAGTAAAGAAAATGGTAAGGGAATCTTTATAACAAGGATATCGGAATTAGAAAAAAAATCTTCCCAAACCTAGCCTTCCTATGTGCATGATATGGACTTACCCTACCTGGTGTCAAACTTTGTCCCTTAACCATCAATTGGTGCCTATCCATGCAGGGGTGGGATTCAAATTTCTTAACAATCAATTCTGTGGGCGTGGCCTAATTTGTGGGTGTGGCTTGATGGTAACGTGACTGGCTGGGCACAGCTTGTATATAAATATTGTAAATATTCATGTAAATATTGGATTTTTTTTATAAAAAAAGAGCAACTTTTACCCAAAATCAAGCGAAGCAGGCAGGCAGATTGAGTTGCTCACAGAATCACAGATTCACTCACAGATCTACTTTTTGGCAATCTGCTGCCTGAGTCTGTAAGATAAAATTTGCTTGCAAGCAAACTCATAAAATTTGCTAGCAAAGAAACTCACAGAATTAACTCACAATACAGCATGTATGTAAATATTGAATTTTTTATAAATAAAAAAAGCAACTTTTACCTAAAATCAGGCAAAGCAGGCAGGCAGATTGAGTTGCTCACAGAATGGGCATTGGTTCTTACCTGATACGCCTCTTCTCGTGGAATTGCGTAGAGCATCCAGAGAGTGGGAGGTGCTTCAGTCTTCACTTCTCACAGGCTGAGCTGAAATTGAGGAACGCCCTCCTCCTCCACGTGACTCCTCCATGCGTTCCCCCAGTTTTAACGAAGATGAGAGGACAACAACCACCCTCTAATCTTAAGTATTATACAACTTGAACTACAACACTAGAGATCATTGGCCGAAACAGGATTCCCCCCCCTCCCCCAGACGGACCAATCAGGGTGGGGCTGGATGCTCTACGCAGTTCCACGAGAAGAAGCGCATCAGGTAAGAACCAATGCCCATTCTCCGTAGAACTGCTGCGAGCATCCAGAGAGTGGGACATACCAAAGCAAGTCTGTCCTACGGGTGGGAGTCCGTCTGGATTGGAACTTCCCCAGGATCTCTCACCACTTGCTGTAAGACTCGCCTGCCAAAAGATGCCTCAGCTGAGGCGTAAATATCAATCTTATAATGTCATATAAAGGGAGACGGGGAAGCCCAGGTGGCAGCCCGGCAAATATCAAGAATAGAAGCCTGAGTAGCCCAGGCTGCCGAAGTAGCTGCACTTCTGGTGGAGTGGGCGGTAACCCCACTGGGAACTGGAATAGCTTGAACTAAATAGGCCTTGGATATGGTAGCCCTAATCCATCGGCCCACCTTGGACGAAGAGACCTTACAGCCTAGTGTCTTCGGCTGAAAGGACAAAAATAGAGACTCTGTTTTCCTGATGGACTGCGTGCGGGAGATGTAAATACGCAAAGCCCTTCGAACATCAAGGGTGTGCCACTGCCTCTCTTGCTCACGCAGAGGCTTTGGACAGAAATTAGGCAGGACCATCTCCTGTGTCCTGTGGAATGCTGAATTGATATTCGGCATAAAGGCTGGGTCTGGTCTCAAAACCACCCGATCAGAATGAAAAATACACAGGTCCTTTCTCACGGATAGAGCTGCAATTTCAGATATCCTTCTAGCCGAAGTAATAGCCACCAGAAAAACTGTTTTAAATGTAAGAAATTGAGGTGATGCCTCTCTGAGAGGCTCAAAGGGAGATCTAGTCAAGGCCAGGAGAACTTTGTTAAAGTCCCATGTCAGGTATCTGTGCACTACTGACGGGCGCAAGTTAGAAGCCCCTTTAAGAAAAGCCTTGATTTGAGGATGGTGGGAAAGGGGACCGAAAGGGCCACCAGCAACCACCGTTGAGAGAGCCGTGACCTGCCTCCTTAAAGTGTTAAGTGATAAGCCTCCATCGAGGCCATCTTGTAAAAAGGCCAGGATCTGTGCAACTGAAGGAGAGCGTGGATCGATGAATGATTTGTGGCACCAGTTACAGAAACTGCTCCAAGTCGCATCATAAATGCGAGTAGTAGAAGTCCTTCTAGCCGCCAAAATGGTGTTAATGATCTGGGCTGATAAGCCTACCTCAATCAACCTTTCCCGCTCAACCTCCAAACGGCCAACTGCAGCCACTGTGGCTCTGGATGAAGCAGCGGGCCCTGTGACAGCGAGATCTGATCTAACGGAATCCTCCATGGCGGAGTTACCGACAGATTGCGAAGGTCCACAAACCACGGCCTCCTGGGCCAATATGGTGCCACCATGAGGACTTCTGGTCTCTCAGATATCAATTTCCAAATCACCCTGGGGATCAACGGAAGCGGAGGGAAGGCGTACAGAAGCCCGGGAGGCCATGGGGGCAACACAGGGCATCGTGATTCTCTGCTCCATTGGAGGGATAACGGGAGAAGAACCTTGGTGTTTGCGCGTTGAGTGGAGATGCAAAAAGGTCTACTGGGGGCTGACCGAACCTGGCTGTTGCCTCTCTGAACAGGTTTGGGTGCAGACGCCACTCTGCTTGGTCCAGCATTGCCCTGCTGAGCCAGTCTGCTTGGACGTTGGAGGCTTCGGAAATGTGCTCTGCTCTGATGGACGAAAGATGCGCCTCCGCCCATCGACACAGCCGCTCGGCCTCTCTCATGAGAAGGATGAAATGGGTGCCCCCTTGCTGATTGATGTGGGCCTTGGTTGTAGTATTGTCCGTTAGGACCAGGACATGGTGCCCTCTCACCTGATGAAGGAATGCTCGCAGGGCCAGGTACACTGCGCGAAACTCCAACCAGTTGATGCTTTGACCTTGCTCCGCAGGAGTCCAGACTCCCTGTGCCGAGAAAGACTGCAGGTGGGCCCCCCATCTGGAAAGACTTGCGTCTGTCGTGAGAGTGACCCTTTGAGGCTCCTTGAATAAATATCCTCTGTTGACAGATGGTCGTGTCCACCATAGAAGGGAGGCGAGGACCTTCGGCAGGACCCTCACCACGAGCCTTGATGTGCTCCTTCCTGAACGCTGATACGGCAGGAGGAACCATTGCAAAGATCTGGAATGCAAGCGAGCCCATGGAATAATAGAAATACAAGAAACTAGCTTCCCAAGCAGCTTGGATAAATTGAGCAAAGATGTTTTCCCGGTTCGCCGGATATTCCTGATAGTTGTGCGGATCCTAATAAGTCTCTCCTGAGAGAGAGAAATGTTCCCTTCAATAGAGTCAATCACAGCCCCCAGATGGGCTATACGAGTGGAGAGGGTAAGTTGACTCTTCTCCCAGTTTACTAAGAAGCCGTGGGACTGAAGTACCAAGAGGGTAGCGCAAGTATCACTCTCGGCCTGATGTCGGGAAGGGGATACAACCATGATATCGTCAAGGTAACAGTGGATCCGGATAGGAATTTGCCTAAGGCGAGCCGCCAGAGCTGCCAACACCTTAGTGAAAGATCTCGGAGCCGAGGCAAGACCAAAGGGAAGGGCTGCATACTGAAAATGCTGATTATTATAACAAAACCTGAGATATTTGGAATACGAGGAATGAATGGGGATATGGAGATAAGCCTCGGAGAGGTCAACCGATGTAAGCCAGTCCCCTTCTCTGATGCCTTTTAAAATAGACTGGAGAGTCTGCATTTTGAACTTATGGCATATGGATAAAGCGATTTAACCTCTTAAGATCTAAAATGGGTTTACAACCCCCGGAATGTTTAGGCACCAAGAATAAAAGGGAATAGAAACCCCTTCCCCGTTGGGAGGGAGGTATAGGTTGGATGGCCCTAATATCAGACATATGTTTGATGGCGGAGGCCATAAGGTCCCGCTTAGCAGGATCCTTAGAGATGGGTGAAAGCCTGAAATGCTCAGGAGGGGGAGTGTGAAACTGCAGGGTCAAGCGAAAGCGCACTGAATTTCTGACCCAAGTGTCTGAGGTGGATTCCTCCCACTTGTTGGCAAAATGCCTGAGGCGGCCGCCTGTGGGAGGAGAACCTGCAATCCTACCTGGGTTGGCGGGCCGCCCTGCTCCCGGCACCCCTGAAGGGCCTTCTGTAACTGCCCCCTCTCCTGCTTCTGTCTCCCGAGTCACCCCGGTCCTGGTAAGATGACCGGAATGATGGGGAGCCCTGAAACCTAGGGGTGAATGATGACTGGAAGGGGGGACGAAAGGAGCCCCTCCGAAAGGGCTGGGAACCCTTGGTTTCCTGCCTACGAAAAAGCGAAGGCAGAAACTTTTTCTTATTTCGAGTTTCCAGAAGCAATGGCTCGAGAGCGGGCCCGAACAATTTCCCCTTTGATATGGGGGCCGAAGCCAACTTAGACTTATTTTTAATGTCAGCCTGCCAGTGCCAAAGCCAAAGTAATCGTCTGGCAGTTATGTGGGAAGATATAGCCCGGGGTGAGAACTTAACCGAATGAAAGGTGGCGTCGGCTGCAAATTCTGCCGCTGCCGTGCTTTTTGTGATATCTTGATGGGCTCTGGTGTCAGCTGGGGGGATATGTTGCTTCAGCTGTCCAAGCCACCTGATGGAGGACCGGGTGAAGAAGGAAGCAGCCGTGGCCGACCGGATGGCCCAAGCATCAGCGTGGTGAGCCCGCCGGAGCGCCATTTCCGCTCGCCTATCCTCCGGCTTCAGCACCTCCAGTGCATCGGTAGGATTGGAAGAGGAGGCTAGTCTTACAATTGGATCATCTACTTCCGGTGTGTCTAACATAGCGGAGAAATCCGGGTCCAGGTTAAACAACCTCTTGTCCTGACTAGAGGGGGCAGGAGAAGGACCCACCGAAGCCAACTGCTTTGTGACCAGATCCGAGAAGATTGGGGGGGGGCGGAATAATGCCGGCTGTCTGAACATCAGGTCATCTGGATCTTCTGGGCTCAATGGAGGAGGGTCAGAGGGGGACTGCGAGGCCAGACCTGAAACGTTCCTTGCCTTAAATAATAAGGGGTTTCGTAGGCAGGAATAATAATAATAAATGGGGTTTAAAAAGACCCACAACAGCAGGTTGCTCGGGGAAAAGGCCCTCATCTTCCAACATTTCTCCCTCCATGGGATCTGCCTCCAGAAAGGGTTCAGAATACTGCAAGGATCCTCTATCAGAACCTTCGTACTCTCTGAACGGTTCAAGGCCCACTACCTCTTCTTCTTGGGTATCCTCCCCCTCTGGGAATGGGGCATCCATGTGAAGAGGTACCTGACCATGTTGAGACGCTGGTCCGGAGAGAGACCTTCTGGATAAAGATTCGACCTCGGGAGTCCTCCCTCGGGAGTCCGGTCTAGACAGCTGCTGCATTCCTTCGGCTATTCCTTGACAGATGGCAGACTGCATCCATTCTCTAATGTTATCAGGTATAATGGTTGGAGTAGGATCTCCAGAACGTAGGCCTGCAGCGGTTGGTGTGAAGGTCGCCTCGGGCACATGGGTGGGCTGGCGGCCTCGGGTGGTGGTACCACACCTGGAGGGAGAGGATTGGCTTGGCGGGGGGATAGAAGGTAAAGCAGGTGTTTTTGAGTGTGACTCTTTAGCCCGCTTGCTAAATTCCCTTTCTAGGGCCTTATGGCGCCGTAAAGCATCTCTTTGAGAAGCACTGGAAGATTCCTTGTCCCTTTTGCGAAGGTAGTGCGTCTTTGATTTGGCCTTCAGAGAAGAGCCAGTAGGATTAGTCTCTGCCATGGTATTGAAACAAGGAATGGCGGTTGGCACGCCTAGGAGTTTGGCCTACTTATGCAAGCCGGTTTTCCTAAGGTTGGGTCACGTCCCCCTTTCTGAAAGAAATTTTATTCTCTGAATAGTAATAAATTAATCTAACTATCTATCTATTTAATGTTCTATTTTTATTAATTAATTTATTTTTATTTTTATTTTTTATTTTTTTTGAACTCTATGCAATAAAAAAGGAAAATCTATCTAAAGCTATTAAATATATATCCTAAATATATACACTAACAATTATTATTATTAATTTGTGGGTCGGGCCCAAGTAAGGAAGACCAAACAGACCCAAGAGAATAACAGCAAGAACCTACTAACAAAAAACCTAAATTCCAATTGAACCAAAGGAATGCTGAGGCCAAGCAACTATGCAAAAAAAAAGACAAAATGGGCCTCTGTAGGCAGCCCCCCAACAACAATGGGGAGTACGTGCCTGCGCCTCTGAGTGAGCTGCGGGAAAAGGAAGAAAGCCAACAATGTCTGACCAAGAGGGACAACAGGGCACGGAGCCACAGTGCCCTCCAGGTAGAAACAGGGGCTCCACGCGGCCTGACGGTCCCGCTAAGGGCCTACAAAGGCCTCGCAGCTCACAAATAAATCGAAACAATAAAGCCTTACTTGTTGAAAGGAACAAAATGGCGCTGGCCATGAGGCGTGCCCAAAATGGCCACCCGGCTCAGAGTGCACAGCTCAGAGACGCAGTAGCCCAATCGCAACTTCAAGGCACAAAAAAGAGAAAAAGCGCTGCTTCCCCTGAGGCGTTCTTGGGGGGAAGACGCAATTGCGCGCTAAAATAATAGCGTGGAGCCAAGTGGCTGAGCCCAGCGTGCTTGGAGCGGCAGAGGAAGAATGAGGAGGGGGGGCGAAAGGGCTCCAAACCCCTTACCTCCCTCCTGAGAGCGAAATCGCTCTGTAAATAAATTTGGGACCACACTACAATAGCAGGGACAAGGAGGAAAGGAAGAAATCAAACCTGAACCTAAAATACAACAACACCTGAAACGGCCAAGGAACAGAAGAAAAGCTGCCTGTCTTTCTCGAAGGCTGAGCTAAAACTGGGGGAAAGCATGGAGGAGTCACGTGGAGGAGGAGGGCGTTCCTCAATTTCAGCTCAGCCTGTGAGAAGTGAAGACTGAAGCACCTCCCACTCTCTGGATGCTTGCAGCAGTTCTACAGAGAATCACAGATTCACTCACAGATTTACTTTTCTGCAATCTGAGTCTGCACTGAAAAATAGAAACTTCAGTCCTAAGGAAGGTTCAGCTCTGCTCTCAGGGCACTTCTCCTCCCCCCCAAGTCCCCTGAATACCACCCCTGACTGGGCCTCAGGGAAGCCTCCTGTTCTGATCAAGGCTTCCTGAGACACCAAAAAACACACATAAAATCCAAAACTCTTTTATTTTAGTTCAATGGCTGTGAATTATCGTCATTCACAGCCCGGAATGAGTCTTAACCAGTTATAAATAGTCCCAGGGATGCCTGCCAAAATTATTCAGGACACATCTTGTAAGAATGCACCTTATCTTACTTGAAGTACTGCCAACGACTAAAATCCCAATTAACCTTTTAAAACCAAACAGAGAACAAATTCACCACAGAGCTTTCAGAGTCCAAACCAATCAAAGCGAGCAACTTTGCTTCCTGCAAAGGTTTTCCGATCTTTGCACTTCTTTTATAACTTATGGGAGAGGCAATCACCTCCAAGCCTTACTTCCGAGTCGCCCCTTTTGTCTTAGCTGCTCTTGCCTTCTGGCAGCTCTGCGCACATGCGCACTGGGAACAGGCTCCCCTTGTTCCTCTGCCTCGCTGCTGCCAGATTGTGGAGGCTCCAGAGTCAGCACATAACTCCCAGATGGTCCTGGCCCCATCTCTGTAACGGATGCAGGACCCTCACCCGAGTCCTCCCCAGAACTGGTCCCTGTTCTTCCCCACTGTCCGATTCTTCTGCCATCTGCACAGGCTGCTGGTGAACCACAACACCTCCTGAGTGAAGGTGAAGCAGTACAACAGCTACTTCCTGCTTTCTAGCTAATCTAAATTGCCAGGTACAGGCAATATTTGGAACAGCTGATCGTTGGGGGGGAAGGAAAAATAGCAATTTACTAAAAATTAAGCGAAGGCACAACGCAGGCAAGTTGGATGGTGCACATGCTAGGTAAGGGGTGACTAGGGGAGGAAGGGAGGGGCGGGAGGGGAGAGGCCAGCCAGTGGTGCGATTTGCCAGTTCTCCAAACTGCACAGAATCATAACAACCGGTTCTACAGAACTGGTCTGACCAGGTAGAATCCCACCCCTGCATCCATGTAATACATCAAGATTCTCTATATACTAGATCAGAGGTCCCCAAACCCCAGTCTGTGGACCTGCACTAGTCTGCAGCATGCCAGAAACCAGTCCTTGCAAACAAGTGAAGCCCCACCTGCGGGATGCAGGCAGCCTGTGAAACCACTCCTCCTCTAGTCCATGGAAAAAACTCTGTCCAAGGAACCGGTCCCTGGTGCCCAAAAGGTTGGGGGCCACTGTACTAGATAATTCTTGGCCTTGAGATTAAGCAGACTTTTCAGCCATTCAGCATTAATTCAAGCACTACTAATTTTAGAACTGTGCTATAAGAACTTTGAGGTATACTGTGTAAAAAAAAGATTTAAAAAATAGTATCTATCCACTTAGTTGTCCTTTTCACTTACTATACTAATTTTTAAAAAACTGAAATTAATACAATTTCATAATCAAAATCAATATCTAGCATCCAAATGTATACATATTCATACCTGTCTTAACAAGCAGGTTTCTGGACAGCTGGCATTCCAGAGGAAGAACTGTTGTCACATTAACAAAAGCTGATTCAGTAGCAGCAACAGAAGCATTTTCAGCAGATGTAGGGAGAAGTCTAGCTGTTTTCGCTGATGCTGTAATAGATGTCAAAGCTGCTGTCATTGTTAATGGGTATGCAGTTGATGTTTTACTGATGTCTGGGCTTGTGGATTTCTTGGTGTCGAGTAATGCTTCAGTTTGTCTTGGAGGATGTGTTGTGGGCACTGAAGCTGTACTAAATTTCTGAATTGGGGATGAACTAGTGATATATTCAGGTATTATAGAACCATCCCTTGATACAACTGGAAAATTTGCATGTATTACTACTGGGCTTAATGTTGGAGCCATTTTTGTGACAGTGTTATTTTTTGCTAATGTTGACTTTAACGTGCTTAATGCCATCACAGATGGTGAATTGTCAGTGCTCAGTGAGAACAAGGATGAAGTCAGCATTGGTGATGTTGGAGCTGATTTTCCTGTAACTGGTGTTGCTTCTGAAGTTGCTAGAGATGATAATACACCAGGAGACACAGACGGTAACACTGTAATGACAGAATGAGTAAAGTTGGTTGTTGGCAACAAAGAAGTTAGCTGCGTTTGTGATGCATGGATAGAAGTTATGATAGCTGCAAAAGGGGTATGTGTTTGCAATGGAGTGATTGTGGCGATCTCATTAGGTATTTTAACTGTACCTTGGGCATTATTTTTATTATATGTGTGCAACATTCTAGTAGTTAATGCTGTAGATGGTTTGCTCAATTGATTATGTGTTTCTGAATTAAAGTTATTTACAAAGTCTGTTGTTTTTCTTACGATCGAGTATTCTTTGATAACATTTAAAGTTGGCATTAAACTTACAATTGATTCAGGAAGAGCTTTTTTATTACTAATTATACTAACTTCATTATTTATTGGAACAGTTAATTTAGTAATGAACTGAGAAGCCGATGAAAATGGAAGTGAGGTGTAAAACATGTTTCTTGAGGCAAACAACTTTTCAGAGTTTCTTGTCTGAGGTTTGGATGTCCTGTGCAATTTGTCAGTAGACAACCATGAAGGAGAATGTGTTGACAAAGTTGTAGAAAATGTATCCAGATTAGATGTTCGGGTGTTGGTAGCTGGGAAATCTTTAGATGTAGAATAGGACTGCTTTTGATAACCTAAAGTGAAATTAGTATTCCCAACTGTAAAATTTTCCAGAAAATTTTGAGATGTATATATGTTTTGTTCTGATTGTAATAATGGCATTTCTGTGATCTGTGACAATATATTTTGGTTTTGAAAAGGTGAATATGATATTTCTATGGAAGATAATGGTATGTTAAATTCTGAGAAATGTTTAGACTTCATTTTAGTGAAAGGTGCAATTGAAATGTGCTGAACAGATGTTGCAGTTATATTAATGGATGCTACTGAAGAACTGGAAGGTTTGTTCTTTACATAGCTTGTTGATTGTTTCCAGACAGGAATCTTTGAATATGTTCTTTCTAAAGCTGTGTGACTTGCAATATCTTTTGTGGTTAAGAGTTTCTGGGTTGTCTTCTTTCCTGAAGACACACTGTCATCAGTAGTGGAGTGCCAATCTCTATTGTCCCAATGCGGAACTAAAGCTTTATTTAACGTATCTAAGTTGCTTTCTGAAGTGGCATCAGTAAGGACCATGGAAAATGTTGCTGGGGTTCTCAAATGTTTGCCTGAGACCAAATCATATATGTCTGAAGTTGTCATAGCAGTTTTATAAGTTGTGTCAACCATATGTGAATGTTCATCAGCAGAATTATTTAAAAGTGGCTGAGATAAATGTGAGCCTAAAGTTGTGAATACTACTGAATTTTTCTCTTGTTTTGTTAAACTAAGATTTGGGTTTTGTTCTTTAGATTCTACTGACTTTAGCTTCATAGAATCATTAAGTGGAGTTATAGATGTGGCAGTAGAGGGAAATTTCAAAAGGTCTCTAAAAGAAGTTGGAGAAGAAACTGGAAAAGTTGTAAAACTTGTTCTTTCTTGTGAAAAAACATTCAGAAGCATTTCTTCCCAAGGTGCTTCTTTGCTGACCGGAATTGTTAAAGGAAACTTTGTGGACAGTGTCTCCAAAAACCAGTATGGAGGGATATTATTTGCACCAAGAACTGAGAACATTGTAGAATCCTTTGTGAAAGATTGTTGTTGCAATAATTTCTCCATAGAAAAATTAGAAGGCCATATAATAGCTTCATAATTTCTATCAGGAGTATCAACCCAGATTGATTCTGTGATGTGAGAATTTGTGAAATTGGTCTCTGAAACAAAGTTAGAATTTGATGTTGAAACAGTAGAATCAGCTGCTATGTAAGGTGGCCAGTTGGACCTCATAATTAAGGAAGGAACCTCATCTGTCGAATGGGAGCTGGGAACAGTTGCCAATGTTGGTATTTGCGCTATTGCATTATCTTTTCTTACTGCTTCTGAAATAACTAGAATTGGCACTGTTGAGGAAGAAGTATTAGTCAAATGAGAAAGTTTTTGACTTTCAGGAGATGTTAATGTTCTCTCTCCTGTAGATTTTGACATTATCATAGAGGACACACCAGTAATGGTTTCTGATAATGAATACAGAGTACCTGAGGTATGAAGATCTGATGCAGAAATCCATGGAATTGTTTTCCTGCTTTTAAGAATTGGGTATGATGTGGTTACAAACATGCTGCCTTTTTCCATGATGTCCATTGGTTTACTTGTAAATGGTGGGGTAGAAGATGCTTTATGAATTAATTCAGAAAAAAAATTATTTTTCCTAAAACTCAATGCAGCTTTCTGAGTAGGTAGTACATCAAAAACCTCACTGGGTATTAATGCACGGAAAGCAAATGGATGCAATTTCCTGTCCCTTTGATATATATCTCTCTTGGCTGTTTCTATGGGATGCTTATTAATCAATTCAAAATTATAACTAGAAGAGAAGGTAACAACCCAAGATTCATTGCCAGCCTTTCTAGGTAACACATATTTTGTTGTGCTCAGTGAATTACCTGATTTTTTATTTGAATTAGATTTAGCTGTGTTTGTGCTGAATAAATGTTTTTTTACATTTATGGACGAGGGCATTTTGGTAGATGACACAGACGGCTTGGAAACAACAATGATATGAGGTATATCCTTTATCAAAGACAAAGGGGATGGTAATGGAAAGTTTGGAAATATGTTTGATCTCAATGTGATTTCACTTGAAATGGAAGATGTTGTACATGGAATTATCTGAGATGACAAAGTAGTAGCTGGATGTGTCACTGATGATGATGTAGACAATGCAGGGGCCACACTAATTTGAGGCAAACCTGATACAATAGTCATTTCATCAGCTTCCTGACGCTTCGTTGGTGATTCAGTTGATACTTCAGAAGGTTCCTGCGATGCACTGTTGCCACTGCCTTGATAAAGAGTTGGTAAAAGCCTAGTTTGATCCATAGTTCTGGTCCGAGTTCCCGCTAATGTACTTTTTATTATCTGAAGCAAATTAGCATTCTCCAAGGCTTGCCTCATTGAAATGTCACCCACTGAGGAAGACTCAAGTTCTTTAGAAGGCCATGTTGGTGATAATACAGATCTCCAGTTAGTAAAAGGTTCTGAAGAGGAAGCAACATTTATCCGTTGTTGCTCAGCACCTGAAAAATAATAAATTTGTAATGAAAAACTACTAAAGTTCTATTAAAACAGAACATATGCACTTGAATTTTTTTAGAAAGGGATTGAACATCCACCTCCAGCTCTTTCAAATAGAGCAGTTAATCTGAGTTCACATGGAAGCACTGGGCTGGTCAAGGGTGGATTATGCTGGCATAAAAATTCAATTTCCTAGATTCATTGGCATCTAGTCATGTCGCAAATAAAACATAGCTGGAAACAAGTATATCCGCAAGAAGTAGACAAAATGTAAGTAGTCCTACTCCTCTGGGAGAACAGATTCCTCTCATAGAGCAGAAAAGCTTCTGGGATAAACAATAACAACAATAATAATAAATCCGGGCAACAGTTTCATTGAACTAGTAAATGTAGAAAAAGGTAAAACTTTAACAAGAACAAATTCCAGGTGAATGTAAGTGCAGTTAACATGCCTAAAAGGCCTATAATTGCCAACCCTGTTATCAGTTACATAAAATACAAGGACTTGACCAAGCTACACTTGATAAAATTCCCAATGTTGTTATCAGTTACAATATGCTAACATATTAAAAAAGTTGGAGTCAGAAGCCAAACAAATGAAAGAAATGCTGACAAGTATATATTGGTGACTTGGCAATCAATGCTGCATAGGAATATTGTCAGCCTTGGCTGGGTTCCTTCACAGAGCAGCTGTAGGTGTTATCTTGCCAGCAGTAATTATGTATATAATTATGTGCAGGAAAAGCAAGAAAATATAAGAAACAAAACGAGAGAAAGGAGAATAAAGGTTAAAATGTCCCAATAAACATCTCCCAGAAAATAATGTAAGGGCACATATACATACATATGTGTTGTGACTGAAAGGATCGATCCTGCTGTGAGTTTTGCTTCTGATGACTCTGAGGATGAAAGGCTGGAACCTGCTGAGAATTTGGAGTCTGAATTGTTAGAAGACACAGATGTGAGCCAGGGGGATGAGAGGTTATCACACAGACATTCTTCGCCTGAACCCTCGACCTCATTCATGCCTGCAGTTGAACCACAAGATGAGTCAGAGGAGTCAAGCGAGGAAGCTGACAGATCGTGGCTAGATGCTAGAACAAGAAGGAGGCTGAAACGTCAAGCTGTGTGGAGGCATCAGGCCAGACGATGATTTAGAGAGATTGACACGCCCATCTAGGTGGTTCACGGAGACAAACTCTGTTAGAAGGGAGGGCGAGCCAATTAGCACATTGCCTCAAGGATTATAAAAGGACACAGCTGTGTGGGGGAACTTTGTCAGGAACAAAGTGATTGATTACGTGCAGAGGTTTTCAACAGAGGCTCGGAACTTTGAGAATTTGTGCCAGAACTGTTGTGATAAACAGGGCGTGTGGAATATAATCTTGTAAGACTCCTTTCTGTTGGATTTGAGTTTTGGGGCGGCTGCCTTTGGTTTGGTTTGGTTGGAACTTTGAAGGGGGAGCCATAACACGTATGTACATAGAAACATACATGCATACTCAAACACGAACACAAAAATGTAAAACTATATATATGTAGTGTTGGTTTTCTATGAAATATCATCCGGTACAGCTACCACCTTATCTCAGGAAATTATGTTACATTATCAATGCAGTATAGTACCGCACCTACTCTATTTCTGCAACAAGGAAGAAAATAAAAGGGGATGTAGCAGGAAGCAGCATGGCCCAAGTACACAATATTGAAGCAGACTGGGAATTTTTTTTAAAAAAATTAAGTACAGAAATAAGTGGAGCAATACAGAATAGAAAGTAATGCAAAATTTTGCCAATGTAATCAAAACTTTGCATGGACAGTACACATTTCAATAGATGACTTAACCGAATTAATATAAATCATCTTTCTTGTTCAACAGTTTAAAAGATAGTTAACTAGATTGGCGAAGATAATGCAACTTGCAGAGATACTAAACTAATTTTTTTGCTTAGATAAAAAATATATATTTATGATAAACCAGAAACCCGTTATAGGTTTTTTGTATAAAATGGGGAAAATGGTTTTGATGAGTAGAGAAAAAAGCTAGGTAACAGAAAGGAATGAATTTTCTTTCTCACTGACACAATCCAGCTAAAATAAAGCTCTTTAAAGTCTACAATCCTTTACTTTATTCAATAAAACATAAATATGCTGGTCGTGCCCTTAATGTGCAAGAAATATATAGATTAATAACTGGAATTGTAGTTTTATTTTCTATGATGGTATCTTAGGCATCTGAAAATCTAGTCTCTGCTTAAGCAATTCTGTCAGTGAAGGCAGGGAACTCATTTTAAGAAAGCTGGCAGGGAAGACAAGATAACAGGTTAATAATTAGAAGGCTATCAACCTTTCATAACAAAAGGAAATACCAGAGCATTTTCAAATTGCCAGTACATTAATCCTATGTTTCCAATGCGATTAAAATTATTTACATCACAGCATTTGGGGGAGTGAGTGGGACTGTATAATTAACTGCTTTTGGAAATGAAATGGAACCAAAAATGTGGCATACAAAGAGGAACACAGATAAGGGGGGAAGGGAGGGAGAGAGAGAGATTTTCATCTCTACTTTTAGTATGGGCTTATCTCTACACCAAACTTCCCCAACTTCTACTGTACAAGCTTCAATTCCCAGAGTTCTCAGTCTGTTTGACCTAATTTCAACATATCTAAAGATAAGAAACTCAAGAAAAGATAGTAGACAAAAAGATGATAGAGTAAAAGCTAACAAAATGTGATCCCCTCATAATTATACATTAGGTAATACATAATATCTACAACTATCTTCTATAGGTATGCTAACTAGTTTTTACATTTCCCAGAATGGAAAAGTAAACTAACTTTCATTTTAATTGATATAGGATTCACCTTGAATTGTTCCTACAATGTAAATCAATTCAATACATTTATAAATTGAAATCCATTTCAAAATACAAAGATAAAAGCAATGACTCTCTTTTTCTGAAATAATATTTGGTTCAAAACAGCGTCCCACTTTTAAATGCATAAGAATGCTAACAAAGAAGGAACTGAAGAATTAGAAGCAGCTCAGATATATTGTAGAGGGGAAAGGCTACGTTTGAAGCTGTAATTTTGTTATCATTGGCAGAATGTGCTAACCTTTAAAAAATAAAGGATGATATATCCGGTCACTGATGTTTACATGTAAAAGGTTTACACAGTTTACATGTAAAAGGATGGATAGTTGTCCTACTGGAAAAAAACATTTACCAGACTAGTCCAAATCAATAAAGTCATGAGCATTGAATGTTTCTTGAACAGCTCTATATGCACAGCTTCTGCTCCTTGGACCTCTTCAAGGTCAACCTACTCTGACTCTTCTTTATCAAGAGACTATTTTTAACTGAATTCAAATGCAGGAAGAAGGGAAGCAATGCCCTGTTCTCATATTCAGTTGGACTAAATACCAGTTATCTCCTCCCCTATGTCTTAATCTCATACCCTTTAAGCACATTGCTATCAATCAGCCCAAGGATTAGTACTTCCCTCCTCCACTATCAATAGTGCTTTACAGCACTCTCTGAGCAGTTTACAATGTCAGCATATTGCTCCAAACAATCTGGGTCCTCGTTTTATCGACCTCAGAAGGATGGAAGGATCAGTCAACCTTCAGCTGGTCAGGATCAAACTCCTGGCAGTTGACAGGTTAGCTGGCAATACTGCATTAATAACTGTGCCACCAAGGCTCCCCCTACCTCTAACAAGATCTGACACAGGCACACCTATTTCCTAATTTGGGGGATTCTAGAAGTGTTGTTGTTATGGTGTTATCCCCTCCTTTGCTTGCTCATAAAATATCAAGTAGCCTGTATATAATGGCAAATGCAAACAATGTACAGCTTTGGGTTACTTCGTCTTTTGCATAAGCAACATCTTAATAAAGTATGATCAAAGTGGACCTGTTCTCCTTAAGATGATAATGACAATGAATTTGAGCTTATAGCAGAACTTAGAGCTCCACTCAGCACTGCTGATATCCTGTCCGAAAAGCATCATTAGTAGGCTGCTTTCTTAATTCTTGCTGGCACTGCCAAGAGCAACCAGTTGGACAAAACAGCAGAAAAACACAAAGCAGTGGCAATGAACAATGACCAAGTTTTTTTTTAAAGTCCTCAAATATAAACATTATTTTATTTTGTTTAGACTTTATAGAAAATCATTATTCAGAAGTATGTCAACTGCCCATCAGAAAAATCATGAGTATAACTGATTAAGATACAATATGTAAGTTATCTATTGTATTTTAACATTTAAAATAAATACCTATTCTAAGTAGCTATTAATACTAGAAATAATTATTCTTTTAGAAATCTTCCAAAGTAGCAACATATTAAACCAATCCTTTTAAAAGTCCACATATATACTACCATTCATAATAATTTATACTTATTTACCATCCACTGGGGCTCAGTGGCCTAGTGGCTAAGACACTGGATTTGTCAACCAGAAGATTGGCAGTTTGAGACCCAGGAATTATGAAATGGGGTGAGCTCTCTTTCCTTGCCCCAGCTCCTACCCACCTAGCAGTTCAAAAGCATGCAAATGCAAGTAGATAAATAGCTATCACTTTGATGGAAAGGTGACAGCATTCTGTGTGCCTTGGCATATAGTCAAAACAGCCACATGACCATGAAAGCATCTTTGGAAAAAGCTGGCTCCTATCATGGTTCCGAGCCTAGTCAGTAAGGGAAGAGACCACACTGTCAGCAGGACAATTCTTTACTTTTTCTCAACTCGGCATACAGTGACACAGATTTAGTTGGCATTACGGTCTTCTACCCTCCAGCTGATTACAAGGGCTTGGCACGGCCCTCCCTCCAAGAAGGCTTGCTCCAGCAAAGGCTCAGCAGCAGCCCAAATGCCGCTGCTCCTTTCCTTTTTACTCTTTCATCCCACCCTCAGTGAGTTCCTTGTGACACTCAACATCCCACACCTATCCATGCATCCTGTGCAACTTCTCCTCCCTCCTCACTTGTGACAACTCCAAAATGGCACGCAGGGCCATGGCCTCAATGTTGCCTTCTAGCACATTGATAGCTCCCTCAACTAAGAAACGGAGATGAGCATCAGGCATGACTGTACAAGGGAAACCTTTACCTTTTAACTTTACCTTTATTTACTATCCAAGACCAAGTTGCACTATTAATGTATGCATAAGTAACTACATATAGTATATACATACAAAAAAATGTCAAAACCATATAAAGTAAATATTTCATTGTAGGGACCAAACACTTTCTATTACCTAAGGCTATAAATGCTGCCTCAAAACATCTGGTATTGGTCATTTAATAAGAACACAGGTAGTCCTAAACTTATGACCATAATGGAGCCTATATTTCCACTGTAGGTCATGAAACAGTGGAAAACATATAATTGAAATTTCTAAATTAAAAAGAATATATTTTGAAATAAATTACATAGCCTTGATTCAAATACTGAAAGAATTGAAGTGGCATTTATTGATTTGCTTATTTCTTTTCTCCACAGCACCTCTTAGAGCTCCAAAAACTTTTGCCGGAAGCTGAAGACTCTCCACAACTATGGGAAGATTTTTTTTAAACTCTTATTTGTCCTTCCATCAGTAATATATAAAAAAACTTTTCATAAGCTTGTACATTTATTTTGGAACCTAATATTCAGTTCAATATTATTCAAGGAATAATGAAATTCAGAAGATTAAAATGCTATCCATAAATGGAGAGTCCCTTTGCCAGAATATATGATTTCTTTGCCTCAATTTCAGACGATGATTCACTCCCAATTCACAATTCTTCTACTCCAGGCCAACAAAAGAGCAGGACACTTCAAAATCAAATCTCTTCCATATGCCACTTATTCCAAAGTTTGATCGTGATGTCTTCCTCATGCATTAACTTGTCTCGCTCCCTTCTCTGAGATTTCCTGCTTTAGGTAAGATAGCAGTACTTACTGGGAACTATCCATGGTCCTGCTTTATAAAAGCTGCAGTGATAGAGCAGGGTTCCTCGTATTTCTAATTTGTAATACTTTGTTTATATTGATTTGATCTGTTTCAGCAATAGAGCAAGTCCAGAAAACCCTTCATCATAAACCTACTCCTTCAAGGAAAAAATACACATAACCTCCTAAGTGTCAGGGCTCCAACAAATCCATCCCCATTCAAATCTTAGTCTCTGGCCGCATCTCTCAGAGTAAAAAAAAAAAGATTTATAAGGAGTGGCCATGTTGGTGTTAGCTGGGTGCTACCGACACTAAAATGGGCGTTGGTTCTTACCTGACACGCCATTTCTATGAGAGCTGTGAGCATCATCCAGATAGTGGGTGGAGCTGCAGTCTCTGCTGTTGTAGGCTGAGCTAAATTTCTGAGGAACGCTCCTCCTTCCATCACGTGGCTCGCCACCACGTTCCCCAGTTTATGCGAAGACAAGAGGAAAAAACAGGCATTCGTGCCCACCTCTTACTAGACTTAAGGTGCATTGGCCGAAACAAGACCCCACCAGACGGTGAAAGACAGAAAGGGAGGGGCTGGACGATCCTCACAGCTCTCATAGAAATGGCGTGTCAGGTAAGAACCAATGCCCATTCTCCTGAGAGCTGCTCAGATCGTCCAGATAGTGGGACATACCAAAGCTGGGGCCTGTCCTACGGGGGGGACACCGTCTGGTCTATAGACTCCTCGGGTTCCCTGATTACCCTCTGAAGGACCCTTCTACCAAAAGAAGCCTCTGCTGCAGCATACCTGTCGATTTTGTAATGTCTAATGAAGGGCGATGGGGAGGCCCACGTTGCTGCCCAGCAAATGTCGAGTATTGGGGCCTGGGTAGCCCAGGCAGCTGAAGTTGCCACACTCCTGGTGGAGTGAGCCGTGATACCCCTGGGAACTTGGAGGGCCTGGGCTTGGTATGCCTTGGAAATGGCCGCCCTTATCCAACGGCCTATGGTACTTGAGGGTACCTTAAGCCCTTGTGACTTTGGTTGAAAAGATATAAACAGGGCCTCGGACCTACGGAAGGTCTGAGTATGTTTGATATAGATCCGCAAGGCACATCTAACATCTAAAATGTGCCATAGTCTCTCCCTTTCATGAGTTGACCTGGGGCAAAAATTGGGGAGGATAAGTTCTTGAACCCTGTGGAAAACTGAGTTAATCTTGGGTAGAAAGGAAGGGTCAAGTCGGAGGACCACCCAGTCGGGATGGAAGACGCATAGATCTTTCCCAACCGACAGAGCAGCGATCTCTAAAATCCTACGGGCAGATGTGATAGCCACCAAGAACACTACCTTGTAGAATAGGAACTGGAACAAGACCTCTCTTAGGGGTTCGAAGGGTGGTTTAGTGAGAGAAATCAGGACTCTGTTGAGGTCCCAGGTCGGATACCAGTGAAGGGATGGTGGCCGTAAGTTTGTGGCCCCTCTCAGAAATGCTCAGATGTGGGGATGGTGAGAGAGTGGGCGTTGGTTCTTACCTGACAGGCCGTTTCTCTTGGACTGGGAGGGTTGTCCAGAGGATGGGTGGAGCTTCAGTCTCTGCTTATTGTAGGCTGAGCTTGATTTCTGAGAAACGCTCCTCCCTCCATCACGTGGCTTGCCATCTCGTTCCCCAGTTTATGCGAAGAAGAGAAGAAAGACACAGGCATTCGTGCTGTCCCTTTTGCTAGACTTAAGGTGCCTTGGCCGAAACGAGAACCCCCCCCAGACGGTGAAAGGAAAAGGGAGGGGCTGGACAATCCTCCCAGTCCAAGAGAAACGGCGTGTCAGGTAAGAACCAACGCCCATTCTCCTTGGAACTGTTCAGATTGTCCAGAGGATGGGACATACCAAAGCTGGGGCTTGTCCTACGGGAGGGACACCGTCTGGTTTGACGAGTCCTCGGGATCCCCGAGCACCCTCTGGAGGACCCTTCTGCCGAAAGACGCCTCCGCCGCGGCATACTTATCAATCCTGTAATGCCTAATAAAAGGCGAAGGGGAGGACCATGTTGCGGCCGGGCAAATGTCGAATATAGGGGCCTGTGTAGCCCAGGCAGCTGATGTCGCCGCACTGCTGGTAGAGTGAGCCGTGATAACCCTGGGCACTGGGAGTGCCTGAGCCTGGTATGCCCTAGAAATGGCCGCCCTTATCCAGAGTCCTATTGTAGTAGGGGGAACCTTGAGCCCCTGTGACTTTGGTTGAAAGGAAATGAACAGGGCCTCGGATTTGCGGAACGACTGAGTACGTTTAATATAAATCCGCAAGGCCCGCCTAACATCTAAGGTGTACCAAAGCTGTTCCCTTTCATGAGTTGGCCTGGGGCAAAAATTGGGGAGGATAAGTTCCTGAACCCTGTGGAAAATAGAATTAATTTTTGGTAGAAAGGAAGGATCAAGTCTAAGTACTACTCGGTCAGAGTGGAAGACGCACAGGTCTTTCCTGACTGACAGAGCAGCGATCTCTGAAATCCTTCGGGCCGAAGTAATCGCTACCAGGAAAAATACCTTGTAGGATAGGAACTGGAGGGAAACTTCTCTAAGGGGTTCAAAGGGAGGTTTGGTGAGGGAGGTCAAGACCTTGTTGAGATCCCATGTTGGGTATCGGTGAAGGGACGGAGGTCGTAAGTTTGAGGCGCCTTTTAGAAATGCCCGGATGCAGGGATGGTGAGAAAGGGAATAAGCGCCCTCGCAGGAAATTACGATGGATAGGGCAGCTACCTGACGCCTTAGAGTGTTGGGGGAGAGACCTTTACCGAGACCCTCCTGGAGAAAATCGAGGACTTTTGCTACTGATGGGTTTGATGGATCAATGTGGAGATTGGCACACCATTTGCGGAAACTGTTCCAAGTGGCGTCGTAAATCCTTCTGGTAGAAGGACGCCTGGCTGCTAAAATGGTGTTGATGACCTGCGTGAAGAAATTTTCCCTTTTTAGACGTTCCCGCTCAACCTCCAGACGGCTAGCTGTAGCCATTGGGGGTCTGGATGAAGGAGGGGGCCTTGGGACAGAGAGATCCTGTCTGCTGGGATCCTCCAAGGTGGAACTACTGACAGGCTGCAGAGGTCCGCAAACCAGGAGCGACGGGGCCAATAAGGAGCTACCAGAAGCAATTCTGCCCTTTCTTGAAGGACCTTCTGGAGTACTCTTGGCACTAGAGCCAGAGGGGGGAAGGCGTAAAGAAGGCCCGAGGGCCACGGGCATAGGAGGGCGTTGTGGTTCTCCACCCCGAGGGACGGTAATCTAGAGATGAACCGTGGAAGTTGGGTATTGCTGGGGGAGGCAAACAGGTCTATCACTGGCAGGCCAAATATTGTTGTCGCCTCCCTGAACAGGTCTGGGTGGAGGCACCATTCCGCCTGGTCTATGGTGGCCCTGCTCAACCAATCTGCCCTGGTGTTGAGGGTGCCTGAAATGTGGTCTGCCCTGAGTGAAAGGAGGTGAGACTCTGCCCACCGACAGAGGCGTTCGGTCTCCCTCATTAGACTTGAGGACTGAGTGCCCCCCTGTCTGTTGACATGTGCCTTTGCTGTTATGTTGTCGGTGAGAATGAGGACATGGCTGCCCTGAATATGATGTAGGAAGCTGAGGAGGGCCAGGTGGATGGCGTGAAGCTCTAACCAGTTTATGTTGCGCAGCCTCTCTGAAGGTGACCATCTGCCCTGAGCTGTAAGGGAGAGAAGGTGGGCGCCTCATCCTGACAGACTGGCGTCTGTGGTGACGATAAGTCTTGGAGGCTCCTTGAGGAGGCAGCCCTTGTTGATCGACGCCTTGCTCCACCAGAGGAGGGAGGTGAGAACCCTTGGCGAGACCTTGACCTTGCTCCTTGAGTTGCTTGTCCCAGCTCTTTGATACGGAAGCAGGAACCACTGGAGGGATCTGGAGTGGAAACGGGCCCAGGGAATAACGGGAATACAAGAGATCATTTTACCTAACAACTTGGTTAATTCGAGGAGAGAGACCTTCCTTTGTCGTCTGATGAACCTGACTGATTGTTGGATGCTGAGTATCCTTTCTGGGGAGATGAACACCCTTCCCATGACTGTATCAATTATGGTCCCTAGGTGGGGTAATCTAGTGGCGGAGGCCAGTTGGCTTTTCTTCCAATTTATGAGGAACCCGTGTTCCTGGAGGGAGGTGAGGGTAGTATGGATATCCCTGATAGCCTGTTCCCTGGAAGGGGAGAGGATGAGAAGATCATCCAGGTAACAGTGGAGCCGTACCGGGATGGATCTGAGGTGGGTAGCCAGAGCGGCCAGAACCTTGGTGAAGGTCCTGGGGGCCGAGGCTAACCCGAATGGAAGGGCCACGTACTGAAAGTGTAGGTTATTGTAGCTGAAACGGAGAAATTTAGAGTGGGAGGGTTGAATTGGGATGTGTAAATATGCCTCGGAGAGGTCTATAGAAGACAACCAGTCTCCCTGCCGAACTCCCAAAAGGATGGATTGAAGTGTGTTCATTTTGAATCTACGGTACACTAAGTGACAGTTTAAACGCTTTAAGTCCAAAATAGCCCTCCATCCCCCTGAGTGTTTGGGCACCACGAATAAACATTAATAAAACCCCTGTCCCCTTTGGGATGGAGGAACAGGCTGGATAGCCTGAATATCCAGTAGGTGTCGAATTGCCTCCTCCATGAGGTTACGTTTGGAAGGGTTGTTGGAGCGGGGACATGAAATGTAAAAATCGGGGGGGGAGAGAAACTCGAGGGCAAGGCCAAACCTGACTGTATCCCTGACCCAAGCGTCTGAAGTGAATGAATCCCATTGACAGGCGAAGGCTTTAAGTCGCCCGCCAACGGGAATAATGTCAGGAGGCTTATTTGGAGCGGCGGAAGGGCCTGCTGCCAGAGCCACGAAAGGGCCTCCTGAAGTTTCCGCCTCTTCTGTGCCTGTTGAAGGGGTCAGACCTGTCCTGGGACTGACCCGAACCAAAGGAGGAGGACCCTTGGTGTCTGGGAGGAAAGGGTTGGTGATAGGGACGAAAGGAAGCCCTCCGAAAGGGCTGCAGAGGTCTGGAATCAGACTTGTGGGAAAGAGAAGGGAGGAATTTCTTTTTGTTCCTTCCCTCGACTTGGAGAGGGTCCAAGGACGTACCACTATGGGTGCGGAAGCTAGCTTGACCTTGTGCTTAAGATCCGCCTGCCAGGGTTTTAGCCAGAGCAGGCGGCGGGCCGAGACATGAGAGGAAATGGCGCGGGAGGAGAATTTTACGGAGTAAAAAGTGGCATCAGCTGAAAACTCAGCAGCGCCCGTTATTTTGGCGATATGTTGATTGGCGCGGATATTGGAGGACGGGACATGTTGCTTAAGCTGGCGAAGCCAGCAAATGGAAGATCTGATAAAAAAAGAAGCGGCCATAGCCGACCTGATTGCCCATGCGTCCGACTGGTGAGCTCGCCTTAATGCGAGCTCTGACCGCTTGTCCTCTGGTTTGAGGGCCTCTAAAGGGTCACTAAGGGCGGAGGAAGAAGACAGACCTACGACAGGCTCATCAACCTCTGGGGTACTCAGCAAGGTCGAGAACTCCGGGTCGAGGTTGAAGAACCTTTTATCATTGGCCGAGGGGGCCAGGGGAGCAACTGAAGAGGACAGTTGCTTGGACACCAGATCCAGGAATATGGGGGGGGTAGGGATGACCTCGGCCTCCACTACCGGTTGTTTGAACATGGAGTCCTCCTGTTCCTCCGAAACTACGGGAATGGGATCAGAGGAGGTCTGGGCTGTTAGGCCCGAGATGTTCCTAGCCTTGTAGAGGAGGGATTTAAAAAGCTGGGGCTTAAAGAGCCCTACAAATGTGGGCTGGTCCGGAGAGAGACCTTCGTCCTCGGACATTTCTGCCTCTGATGGGTCAGAGTCCGGAAGAGGCTCGTCGTATGGTAAGGACCCCAGGTCATATTGTTCCTCCTCCTCCCTATCTAAGTCTAGGTCCCCTTCCACTTCCTTCTCGTCCTCCCTGACTGAAGGGCAAACCTCCTCTTGGGGAGGCATAAGAGAGAATGATCTTACAGATTCGGTGGCCTGCGGAGGCAACCCCGGTCTGGTCAACTGCTGCATCCCTTCTGCAATTCCCTGTCGAATGGCCATCTCCATCCAGACTCTGAGCTGCTCCGGAACCACCTGAATGAGAGGTTCCTCTTGGCGCAGGCCAGCGGCCGTGGGCGTGAAGGTGGCCTCAGGAGTTCACCTGGTTGGTGTGCCCGGGGCTTGATGCCCTTGAGAGGGCGAGCTGTGCCTGGATAGGGAGGAAAAAGCCACAGGAGGGGGAGGGAGGGTGGAGGTGGAAGGAGTGGCAGGTGCTGGAGGCACTGAGCCTGTCTGTCTAGCACGTCTGTCAATTTCTCTTTCTAGAGCCTTGTGACGTCTTAAAGCGTCCTTTGGAGAGGCTTTGGTGGGCTCCTTAGCCTGACTGCGCAGGTGGTGGGTCTTTGCCTTGGCCTTCAAGGAAGGCCCCTTTGAGGGATTGCTCTCTGCCATTTCCGATAATTGGGGGTGCAAATCTGAGGCGGTTGGCGCGCCTAGGGGTCGACCTACAATGAAGGCCGGGAGCCCTGGGAGTTCCTTCATATACTGACACACTTTACCCCTTTTGCTCCGTATGATTATTCCCCCCCCACACTCTGTTATTTTTTCTTTTTTTTTTTTTTGAAGTCAAGGCCTAGGAAGAACTTGAAGAAACGACCTTGCAAGGTCTCAGATCAAGGGCCTTAAGGGCAAAAACCAGGCCTAAACCAACTGCCGACCCAGGCAACAACCGGGCGGGAGTGGTGGAAATAACCACAGTCGCTACAGCTGGTTGCGGTGAGAGCCAACAGGGGGAGGAGGAGAAAAAACCTCCAACTGCAAAAACAATTTTTTTTTTTTTAAACCTCGGCAGGCCTAACGGACCTGCTGTTTTGAATAGGCACTCAGTAAGACGAAGAAATGAGCTCCAAAATGGCGCCCAGCCACGAGGCGAGCTTCAAAATGGCGGACGCCACTAACAGTTCTTGTGGAGATTAACCTGGCAAGGCCAGGAGGATCCCGGTAACAATCAGAGGGTCCCTAGGGAAGCCCACAGAGGATAGAGCCAAAAAAAACCTTAAACGCTATGAAAAAATTCAAACAGAGCTCGGGGGGGCGGAATAAAACGGAACAAAACGGAGCCTTTTAAACAATTTTAACACGGCAGAAAAGCTGAGAAAAAAGGGTGGGGGAGGCAGCACAAAGTTTTGAGCCTACCCCCTGGCAACCCCTGGTGGGGGAAAACCCTCCCAGGAAACCAAGCCAACGAAGGAACCAGCTGCGCAGAGCTAAGGAGATAGAAAGGAATAAGGGTTGTATACAACTTGAACAGGTAGAAAAAAGGGGTGAATGAGGGGAATCCAGCAACGGCCAAGAGCACGCAAACACACAGCCTACTCTGCTCGAAGGCTGAGCATAAACTGGGGAACGAGATGGCAAGCCACGTGATGGAGGGAGGAGCGTTCCTCAGAAATCAAGCTCAGCCTACAATAAGCAGAGACTGAAGCTCCACCCATCCTCTGGACAATCCGAGCAGTTCCAAGGAGAATAAGCTGACCCCCTCGCAGGCAATGACAGTGGATAAAGCTGCCACCTGACGCCAAGCCTCCAACAGAGTACACTAAATTCGGAGGTTAAAATGATCGTGGGTAGGCCTGCCAGTCCTGCTGCTTAACACCAGCATGCTGCAGCGTTCGGAGAGATAAGGAGGCGAAAATCAAACTGGCGCCCGGCCACGAGGCGGCGCTCAAAATGGTGGCCGCCTGCTACGTGGACTTGCGGGGCCCTGTTGCAGCGACCGGGAGACTCCCTGGGGGCAATCCAAGGTTCCCAGGTGAAGGACAGAGCGAAAGGAACCAAAATAATCCAAATGGCAAGAAAACGGAGTTCGGGGGGGGGAACGGAACGGAACGGAGTGTTTTAATAACGCAGAAGGAAAAAACGGCAGCAAGGCAAAGGAAAGAGTTGGGGGGGTAGCTGTAAAGGTTTGCTAGCCTTCCCCCTGGCAGCCCCTGGGGCCGAGAAAGCCTCTCAGCGGACTCTAGAAATTAAAAGAAAGGAACCAACTGCGCAGGGCTAAATGAGAAAAAACAATTAAATGAACTAAATACAACCTGAGAAGGAGAATTAACGAATCAAATAGGGCTTTCCTGAAACGGCCAAGAGCACATCCAAAAATTGCCTACTCTGCATGAGGGCTGAGCATAAACTGGGGAACGCGGTGGCGAGCCACATGATGGAAGGAGCGTTCCTCAGAAATTAAGCTCAACCTACAACAGCAGAGACTGAAGCTCCACCCATTATCTGGACGATCCGAGCAGCTCTCAGGGAATACATCATTCATTTCCCCCTTGATCCTGGTCTTCCTCCCACCCCCTGGATGCATATTCTCCAATGGGACACATCCACAGCCAAGAGTCATCAATCATTCTCTCCAGTAATATTGCTGCACATCAACAGCTTTGGGCTGCCAAGGCGATTATCTGAGACTTTTAAGGAATGCACTGTTTTCCCCCACTCCCTTTCTGCTGGCAACTAAACAGACCAAAGGAGTATTTTTAGTTGACACTAAGATTAACTATTACAACAATTACTAGGTTGCCTAGATATCCATTGAGAACAACAAATATAAATTAGGGTTCACTAAGAATAATAGTTTTCCTCAATCTTCACAGCACACTGCCTTATTTAGAACATTACTATTTATTAGTAATAATTATTAATTAATTGTAATAATTAATACAAGTATTACTATCTATGATGACACTTTCTGTAGCTCAAACTAGCCTAACTGCCAATTAAAAGCACTCTCAATTTACTCTCTGATTTCAAAAGGACACTTATTTTTGTTGAAACTCAATGCAAAGTGCCTTTAATGGGTATTCATTAAAAAAGCGCATGATGTAAAAAAATAATCTAAGAGGTTTCTATATTAATATATGATCACTACCAAATTATGAAATTCACATAAAATGGATTTTTTTTGGTGAAAAAATAATCTACCAAGATTATCAGCCAAAATTCCTCCCTGTGAGAGACATTTTATCCAAGTAGAGGAATCTTACCTAACGGAGGTGAAAGTAGCTGTGAAGACATACATATAGAGGTAGTCCTCAACTTACAACCACAGTTGACCCCAACATTTCTGTTGTTAAGTGAGACATTTGTTAAGTGAGCTTTGCCCCATCTTACAACCTTTCTTGCCACAGTTGTTAAGTGAAACACTGCAGTTAATAAGTTAGTAACCCAGTTGTTAAGTGAATCTGGCTCCCCCACTGACTTTACTTCTCAGATGGTCACAAAAGGGGATCACATGACCCTGGGGACAGTGCAACTGTCATAAATAAGAATCAGTTGCTAAACATCTTAATTTTGATCACATGATCATGGGGATGTTGCAAAGGTCATAACTTTGTAATATGGTCATAAGTCATTTTTCAGCGCTGTTGTGACTCTAAATGGTCACTAAATGAACTATTGTAAATCAAGGGCTACCTTTATTCAACTAAGACACTGTTCTGCCTAGATTTGATGAATTCTCAGATGAGCAATAGGAGAGAAAGCATCGGAAGAAACCTCAGAACATTCAGCTAATATACAGCTCACAAGCTGACACTAGGCCAAACAATGCTGCCAAAGATGACAATATTAAGGTCAGTCCCTCTCCCCCAAAGTCAAGGAAATACTTGGAATGCAAGAGATAATGTGCAGTAAAAACTGGGACAGATCTTGCACGATTGAAGCTTCTGGTAGGTTTTAGGAAATTAACAACTCCTAGGCTCAGACAAAAAATTCCCAATTGCTTATGTCTGACGGTCTTGTTGTATCAGCAACTACAGGCTAATGATAACCTGCTTGACTTGTTAATCATGGTTATGATTATTCATACTTCAACCCAGTTTTTGTAACTCTGGATATTCTTCAGATTTTTTTATGGCAACACATTGAATCTGAAGAATTAGATACATTAGATTCTGGTTAATGGCCCTGCTTTCATTGTTCACTTGCTCTCTCCCCTTTGCCATACTTCTTCCTTTCGCAGTTTACAATCATGAACAAAAGTCAGATTATGCACACACTGCCTGAAATCTATATACTATATGCTAGCATTTTCAACTACTGCAGCAGCTATTAAATACATGATTTAGTAATAAACTTCATTGGTTTCTTAATATTTTTTAACCATACTTGTTCACAGTGGAGGCTGCTGAAAAATTAAAAACTCTCCAGACTGTGGCTAAGTCATGAGACCCACACAAAAGTCAAAAAGGGTATATTCTCTCAGATCCATTTTTCCTAGCTAAAATGTGCAAAGAGAAAATATTTGATGAAATGCCACAATCCTGCTGTCTAAAAACCGCAGTGAGAGACATAGAGTAAATTAAAGTGTGGATTATATAAATGAAAAGATCATCCTAATACAGTATACAGGGTTGAACTGTGGAATCCTTTGTGCTCTCTTGCAGACATTTCATTTGCTTGCAAACACTTCATTACCCAGGTAGGTAACATCATCACTGCAAATGTATTTGGTTTATCCTGCCAATTTGGTCAGGATGTAGTTTTCTCTTTGGTAGTTCCTAGATTAGGACATTATTTTCTACTTGATTGTTGGTCTGGTGTTAATCTGTGCTTATCTGGATGATGGCTGCAGGGAATGTATATTGGGTTTTTTTTCTTCCTATCTTTTTTATTGTCTCTTTTGAGTGTGTAAATGGGCGTTGCTTCTTACATGACACGCCCCTTCTCGGCGAGCTGCAAGGAGCATCCAGAGTGGGAGGTGCTTCAGACTCCGCTCTCACAGGCTGAGCTTGAATTGAGGAACACTCCTCCTCCTCCACATGATTCCACGTAGCGTTCCCCAGTTTTGCGAGGACGAGAAGAAAAAGCCGTGTTCTCATCCTAGGTAACTAATGGATCATTGGCCGAAACAAGATTCCCCATCAGACGGAAAAACTTAGGGTGGGGCTGGATGCTCCTTGCAGCTTGCCGAGAAGGGGCGTGTCAGGTAAGAACCAACGCCCATTCTCCATAGAGCTGCTCAGAGCATCCAGAGTGGGACATACCTAAGCTTGGCAGTCCTACGGGAGGGACTCCATCTGGTTTGGAAGCCCCTCCGGGTCATTGAGGACCCGCTCTAGGACTCGTCTGCCAAACGAGGCCTCCACTGAGGCAAATATGTCGATCTTGTAATGCCTAATGAAGGGAGACGGGGAAGCCAAGGTGGCAGCCCGGCATATATCAGTGACTGGGGCCTGGGTGGCCCAAGCTGCCAAAGTAGCCGTGCTCCTAGTGGAATGAGCTGTTATTCCACTGGGTACTGGCAGAGCTTGTGACAAGTAAGATCTAGAGATAGTTGCTCTGATCCAGCAGCCAATAGTTGATGGAGATACTTTGTGACCCAGTGTCTTGGGCTGGAAGGAAAGGAATAGGGATTCAGACCTTCTAAAGGGCTGAGTGTGCTTGATGTAAATGTGCAGGGCCCGTCTCACATCCAGGGTATGCCAAAGTGTTTCCCTATCCCGCGATAGGGTCTGAGGCAAAAATTTGGGAGAATGAGTTCCTGTGCCTTGTGAAAGGGTGAGTTGACCTTGGCAAGAAGGTAGGGTCCAGTCAGAGAACCACCTGATCGGCATGGAAGATGCAAAGGTCCCTCCTCACCGACAAGGCTGCTATCTCCGATATTCGGCGAGCCTAAGTAATGGCCATCAGGAACACGACTTTGAATTTTAGGAACTATAGTGAGGATTCCCTTAGAGGCTCAAAGGGTTGTTTAGTAAGGGACACTAGGACCTTATTGAGGTCCCAGGTAGGGTATCTATGTACAGTTGGGGGACCCAAGTTAGAATCTCCTCTGAGAAATGCCCTAATGGGAGAGTGGAGGGAAAAAGAATCCAGGTTGTCACAAACAATGATGGTTGAGAGGGCTGCGACCTGACGCCTCGGGGAAAGACCTTTCCTCAGACCCTCTTGGAGGAATTCCAAAACTTGAGGGATGGAGGGTGAGAGCGGGTTGACCTGGAGACTATGGCACCACTTGCAGAACCCCTGCCAAGTGACATTGTATATTCTGGTTGTTGAGGGCCGCCTGGCGGCTAAAATGGTATCAATAATCTGGTCAGAGAACTGCTCCTTCCTTAGACGTTCCCACTCAACCTCCAAACGGCTAACTGGAGCTACTGAGGATCCGGGTGTTGGGGGGGCCCCTAGGAAAGGGATATCCTGTGCGGGGGAATTTTCCAAGGGAGGGCCACCGATAGGTTGCGGAGGTCCGCAAACCATGGGCGCCTGGGCCAGTAGTGTGCCACTAGAATCAGCTCTGCTTTCTCGGAGATGAGCTGCTGGATGACTCTGGGGACCAGGGCCAACGGAGGGAATGCATATAGAAGCCCTGTGGGCCAGGGGCAATGGAGGGCATTGTGATTCTCGGCCAAGTGGGAGGGGTACCTCGAGAAAAACCTAGGGAATTGGGTGTTGAGCGGGGATGCGAAGAGGTCTACTGACGGGAGACCGAACATCATGGTCGCTTCCCTGAACAGTGATGGGTGGATGCGCCACTCGGATTAGTCCACCGTGGTCCTGCTCAGCCAATCTGCTTGGGTGTTTGAAACCCCTGAGATGTGCTAGGCTTTGAGGGAGAGGAGATTGCGCTCCGCCCAACAGCAGAGGCGCTCAGCCTCTCTCATCAAACTTATGGACTGGGTGCACACTTGTCGGTTGACATGAGCTTTGGCGGTGACATTGTCCGTGAGTATCAGGACATGCCGCCCGTGTACGTGGGGGAGGAAGTTGCGCAGGGCCAGATGGATGGCACGAAGTTCCAACCAGTTTATACTGTGTGTCCGTTCTACCTGTGACCATTTGCCCTGTGTCGAGAGCGAGTGGATGTGAGCACCCCATCCGGACAGGCTGGCGTCTGTGGTGAGGGTAAGACGTTGGGGTTCCTTTAAGTAATGTCCCTTGTTGATGGCGGGACTGGTCCACCAGAGGAGAGACGTTAGGACCCTTGAAGGCACTTTGACCGTGGCCTTTGAATTGCTTCTGCCGGTCCTTTGGAATGGGAGCAGGAACCACTGAAGGGATCTAGTGTGTAAACGGGCCCAGGGAACAATAGAGATACATGAGACCATTTTACCGACTAATTTAGATGATTCTAAAGGTGTTACCTTCCTTGATCGTCTGATATGTTTGACAGTTTCCTGGATGCTATGGAATCTCTCGGAGGAAAGGAAAACCTTTCCCTGAACCGAGTCAATGATGGACCCCAAGTGGGTGATCCATGTAGATGGTAACAGATGGCTCTTCTGCCAGTTTACTAGGAACCCATGGTCTTGGAGGGCAGAAAGAGTAGCTCTGATATCCCTTTCTGCTTGGGGTCTGGAGTGAGACAGGATGAGGATGTCATCCAGGTAACAGTGGAGACGAACCGGGAGGTCCCTGAGGTGGGCCGCTAGGGCCACGAGGACCTTAGTGAAGGTTCTCGGGGCAGAGGCCAATTCAAAGGGAAGGGCCACATATTGGAAGTGGCGATGGTTGTAGCAGAACCTGAGGAATTTGGAATGAGAGGGCCGGATTGGGATGTGAAGATACGCCTCTGAAAGGTCTATAGAAGATAGCCAGTCTCCCTGCCTGATGCCCAGTAGAATTGATTGTAGGGTGTGCAACTTAAACCTGCGGTAGTTCAGGTAACAGTTAAGGCGTTTCAGGTCTAGAATAGCCCTCCATCCTCCTGAGTATTTGGGGACCACGAAGAGGTGGGAGTAAAATCCCTGCCTCCGCTGGGATGGTAGTACAGGTTGTATGGCCTGTATGGTGAGGAGATGGTGGATAGCTGAATCCATTAGGTTGCGTTTGGTGGGATCCTTGGAGGGGGGGATGCCATAAAAATAATTAGGGGGGGCACGCTGGAATTCAAGCGCGAGGCCCAGTCTGATGGTGTCTCGGACCCAAGCATTGGAGGTAGAGGAATCCCATCGGTCGGTGAAATGCTTGAGGCGTCCGCCAATGGGAAGGGAGGGAAGGGATCTATCTAGGTCATCTAAGTACAACCCCCTGCTTGAGAAGGAGAGTTTATTCCAAATATTTGCCTTTATCTGGGATTGAACTCACAACCTCCTGACTGTGAGGCAAGTGCTCCACCTCTAGGCCACCTGCCAAAGGGCTGCGTCAGAAAGGCTTCCCTCCTGAACCCCTGAAGGGGCGCCTGTAGCTGCCGCCCCTCCTGTTCCTGTCGCCCGGATCGGCTGGATCCTGCGGCTGGAATGGCTGGAAGGAGGGGGGTCTCAGATACCTGGGCGGGAAAGGAGACTGGTAGAAAGGATGGGGAGAACCTCTCCGAAAAGGCTGAGGGGCTCTTGACCCTGAATTCCGAAAGAGGGGAGGAAGGAATTTTTTCTTGCTTCGGGTTTCGGATAGCAATGGCTCCAGGGTGGTGCCAAATAGTTTGTCCCCCTTAATGGGGGCAGTGGCCAACTTAAGCTTATTTTTCACGTCCACCTGCCAGTGTTTGAGTCAGAGCAGGCGACGAGCTGTAACGTGAGAGGTTATTGCACGGGCGGAGAAATTAACCGCGTGGTAGGTGGCATCGGCTGAGAATTCTGCCGCGACCGTCAATTTTGTGATGTCCTGATGTGCCCTTGCGTTAGAGGGGGGAACATGTTGTTTCAGTTGGCGGAGCCACCGAATCAAAGACCTGGTGAAGAATGAAGCGGCCATGGCCAATCTAATGGCCCAGGTGTCCACTTGATGGGCCCTACGAAAGGCCAGTTCGGACCTCTTGTCCTCGGGTTTCAGAGCCTCCATGGGATCACTGGGGGAGGACGAGGATGCTAAGGCCACGATGGGCTCATCTGCCTCGGGAGTGTTAAGCAGGTTGCAGAAGCTCGACTCGAGGTTAAAGAACCTCTTGTCCTGGTTGGATGGGGCCGGAGGGGCCCTTGTAGAGTCCAAATGGTTTGAAACTAGGTCGTGAAATATGGGTGGGGCCAGAATAACCTCCGCCTCCACCATGGGCTGCCTGAAAATGGCGTCCTCTTGTCCCTCCGCCAGGGAAAAGAGAACCGAGGAGGACTGAACAGACAGGCCAGAAATGTTCTTGGCCTTAAATCGGAGCGATTTAAACATGTGTGGCTTGAACAGACCCACAACGGTGGGTTGATCGGGAGTGAGACCCTCGTCCTCGGACATGTCTCCTTCCATCGGGTCTATCTCCGATAGGGGCTCCCCTTGGTGCGTAGAACCCCATTCCAATTCCTCCTCCTCCCCGAACCGATCTAGGTCCTCCATGGCCTCCTCCAGATCCCTTTCTGGGAGAGGACTGCCCTCCTGTAAAGGTACCTGACCAGAGACTAAGGAAGAGCCAAGAATAAAAGGCAAACCTGAAAAAGTAAAGGACTTTGCAGCAATTAGCTTGAATCGGCCAAGCAGTGGAAATACACAGCCTACTCTCACGAAGGCTGAGCATAAAACTGGAGAATGCAAGGAGCCACGTGATGGAGGGGGGAGCATTCCTCAGTAATTAAGCTCAGCCTTCAACGACACAGACTGAAGCACCTCCCACTCTCTGGATGATCCGAACGGCTCTCAGGAGAAATATATAAGTTTGAACTTGTATAACTTTGGATCTTGGCTTAAGGAAAAGCAACAATTTGGCTGGTGGAAATAGAGAAGAAATTATAAGGAAGACAAATTGATTAATGATCCAATTAGCCGAATGAACACCTGAGGCCAAAAGGAAAGAGAGAGATACGGCCTCCAGCAGCTGTCCTCCCAGAGGAAGACTGGGAGGGGGGGTGCTGCCATTACTTCACCCTGAGTGTGGCTGCGGGATGGCCAACAATATAATAGAAAAGAGCCAAGGCAGCTACAATAATCCGCTTATGAGGGACAATGCTCTAAACTGGCTGATAGGGCCTGTTTTGGTGAGCTAAATTGGCCCACAGCAGCTAGCGAGAGATGGAGAAACCAAAATGGTGCCCGACCACGAGTGTGTGCCCGACATGGTGGCCACGAGCTGAGCAATGGTGTCGGGGCCTCTCAGGGTGGAATTATGCTCCTCCGGCGAGCTCAGAGTGCCAAGAGGGGCAGCGTAGGAGAGAGCCGGCTCTTCCTGAGCGATCGGCATTCGTGAAGGGGGGGGGAACCAGCGGCGCTTTAAAGCGCGAAGATAAAGCTGCTAATGAGAGCAACGTGGAAAGCAGCAGGAGAAGATTAGATCAAGGATGAGGGGGGTTAGCGCGAGAGCGCTGCAAAACCGCCCGCTTTTTGCCTCTTAGGGGTGAAGGAAAATGCTCCCCTGGATTATCACCAATTGCGCGGAGGCTATAAAGAAAGAAGAATCAAACCTGATCACAGAGATAAGAGGATTTATCCTGAATCGGTCAAGGAGCTTGCTCTAAAAATAGCCTCTCTCACAAGGCTGACCAAAAACTGAGGAACGCTACGTGGAGTCACGTGGAGGAGGAGGAGCATTCCTCAATTCAAGCTCAGCCTGTGAGAGCGGAGTCTGAAGTACCTCCCACTCTGGATGCTCCGAGCAGCTCTATGGAGAATGTGCTTTACATAGGGGTAAAGCACATTCTCCATAGAGCTGCTCGGAGCATCCAGAGTGGGAGGTGCTTCAGACTACGGAGAATGAGCTTTACCCCTATGTCTATTGATTGGTGTGAACGGTTTGCAGAAATTCTCTAGCATTTTGGGATTAGAAGGGGAGGGAAAAGAACAACAGACACATCCTCTCTATAAGGATTCCACAGAAAAGATCTTGTTAAACATAGTTTACACCAACATCATTCAATATGTGTCTCCTTGCAAAACATCCTTGCTTTTATTACATCCAATTCATATACAACTTGTGCTCTTTATTTTTATCATCACTCTATTTTGGGGAATTTGTTTAGTATACGTTGACACTATATTGCACTCTATTAAGTGTACAATAGCAGTATGTCTAAAACATGATGTACTTACCATAATTTTTTAAAATATATTTTATTGCTAAAATGCTAATCACCATCTGGGCCTTTAGCAACTTTTTGCTAGCGGAAGGTGTTGTAAAAGAAATGCAATATCTATGAATAAAATGAAGCATAATAAAATTTATAAGCAGCCACAAGTATGGATTTGAAAAATAATTTATGAAAACCAAGATAATTTTGTTTCACAGGAGAAAACAGTGAGGGGGGAAAGAGAGATTTATATAATTTATAATTGACTTATCTTTTTCCTATGAAACTAAACTACTTTGGTCTTCAGAAATTATTTTTCAAATCCATATTTGTGGTTACATCATACAATCATTTCGGTTCTCAATCAACAATAAAGACTACTTATAAACTTACAAACACATTCATCTTCCTAACTTCATCACATCCTTGGCTTAATCCTTGTTCAATCACTCCATTAAGTGTTCCATTTATTTTCAGACATGCTTTATTTCCATCATTTATCATTTTTAAAATTGTCTTTTAAGTTACAGGAAAGCAGATTAGAATTGCATATTAATTCCAGTTCTATATTAAACTGGATATTACAACTGCACATCAAAAGAAATATGATCAATTATTCAGAGAGGTATAAGATCACTTATATGTGGATATGTTTAAGAAGAGGCTGGAAAGCCATCTATTGGAATGTTTTAATTTAGACTTTTTCCACTAAGCAGAAGATTCCTCTTTCAATAAAAAAAATGAGCCTACATTATTTAAGTATGAAGTTTTCTCACTCTCACGCACACAGAATCTACATGTCTGCATAAATAATCTATATTACTAAAGCTCAGAGCTGGAAGAGACCAGTCCAGTATCAGGGTTCCAGTTAACACATTCAACAGAATCAAAACTCCAAGGGACACATATTTCTTGAAGTATAGACTCCTTCTATGGAATGTCATATTGGAACAACTTGGGAACTGGCATGTCATATTGGAACAACTTGGGAAAACCTGACTCTGAAGGACCCAAAGTTTTCCCCACCCAAATCAAACGCCAAAGTTCTTCCCCTCAGGTCACACGTCCATTGCATAGTTCAACCAGGTCACAGCCACCATCTTGGCTGGCTTTGGTCCATGCCTCTCCAACACCTGGTAGAACATCCTTGGCTCCCATAGGAAAGAATGTTGTTTTGGATACACATTATCAGCTATCTCTATCTCCACCCTTTCGTTCTCACAACTCCAACCAGCCTGGCTGTGGCAGCCTTGAAGATGCTCCCAAAATGGCTCCAGCTTAAAAAAATGGCTTCAGGGCTGACATACAGAATGGCTTGGATTGGGGTGGGCAGTCACTTAACAACCTACAATTCTCAATGAACAACTCCAATGGGGGAATGTTAGGATTGCCATCCTATATCATTGCAGTTCCATGACATCTTGCTTTATGATCACACTGATTTACAATGCCAATCCTAATCCCAATTGTGGTTATAGGTTGAAAACTATCTATAAACTTCTTAAAATCTAAATTATATGCCTCATAGTTGTGACAATGCCCACTACGGTAAATAATCATAAAATACATTTATTCTACCCAAACTGACACTTGTTTTGTCATGCTTTCTAAGGAATGGCAGGTTGATTAATAATAGTTAAATAAAGCTTACTGTAAGTAATGTAAAAGGAAAGAAAAAAATATCATTTAACAAAGGTTAAGGAGACAATGCATTTATAAAACACATGTTACTACTACGGTTTAACAGGTGAATATGTGAATAACGAGAAAAATGACAGTTTTCAAGAGAACAACATTACAAAAATTTTTCCCTGCTGTGCATTCTAGTAGCACCTTTGTGATATGCTGATTAGCATGAAAATGGAACTTCTAAAAAGCAAAGAATCTAACAATCTCATTAGTAGAGATCAAGGTTCCCTGGAGAAAACATAAGCAAACCATGTGCTATCCAATACCATCTATTTTTCTTTACTTCCTTCATCTTAGCCTTACTGTATTACAATCATTTTTTTAAAAAATCTTAAGAACAATTCAGATCAAGCACTTTTCTAATAGTGTACATCTACTTCCATGAGGCATAGAAGTGCGTCTCTAATCTTACATATTCAGCCCTCAGATTATATTCAGCAGCCTGTGCCTAAAGACAAGTCCTGAGCTGACATAAAGATTCAGCAGTTTCTACTATTAGGATTTAACTGAATTATTTGCCTGACTCACACTTTGTACTAACAGAGGCAGTGCTTCAAGCACTGCATTAGAAAACATTATTGAAGATAACTCCTGTAGATCCATATGGTAACTGAAGTACTAGCTGTGAAACATTAGAAGAAAAATGACGGCGTGGCAGCTTCTAACATTCAGTGGGACAGCTAAGTGGTTTCTTGACTACTATGCTGGAACTTAATGGTATCACTACCAGGCTATCATTCTTATATTATAATAGCCTTAATGCCATACAGGATAAGGGGACGAAACAGTGCAGCCAAAATAATGTTCCCTTCCCAAAGAAAAAATTGTTCTGTTAGCAATTCTATCATCCCAAATCCAATAATTGGCAACATTTGGGAGGTTGATGGTTGCATTTAATATATGAGAGTTATGATAACAATGGCAAATTGGATGGGGTAATAATAGTTAAGGCCAGGTTTTATTTGTTTTTTTTGCTAGATATAGGAAAGAATGCTGAGATCTTTCTCTACTTTTTAAGCTATATTATGAATAATGTATGCGATATTTTACAGTTTTGATGTGTTTATATCTCAGAATAAAAGAAAATTGCACCACAAATGCTTAACAATCAGGGTCAGAAAAGGAATTTGCTGGTTGTGCATATCACTTCTTGTGGCCCCATTTAATATGCAATGCCCAGAGGACTCAGACTGTTGGGGGCAATATGCTGACCCTGTAAACCACTTAGAAAGGGTTGTAAAGCACTGTAAAGCAGTATATAATTCTAAGTGCTATTGCTAAAAAACGGGTAGGAAGAACAGAGAAGATCATACTTTTCTTCTTATATCCACCATATATTATATCCCAAGGTTCAGGATGAGAGCACTTATCATATAGAAGATAGAGGTTCGAGCAGTCCCTACAAATGGAATTGAAATTACTTAGAAGCTCATGCCATAATCAACATCTAACACACTGATACGGCAGCCATAATAGTAAACCATCTATATCAGCGGTCGCCAACTGGTGGGCCATGAGAAAATTTGGGGCAGCAGCAGAGAAATCTCACCCCCATAGCACCCCACCAAAGCAATTAATCCACGCTGCGCTGAAACACAAGACTGCACCACCCACATGGCCCGTGGAAACCCTCCCCACCCATTCTCCTTTCCCGGCAAACTTGCCTGCTAAATTGCTCTTTTTCCTTTTTCCAACCATCAGCTGTTCTGGGAGATTTAGATTAGCTAGAAAGCAGGAAATGTTTGGATTTCTTGCTTTGTAGCTAGTCTTTAGATCTTCGGCTCTGCTTTTAAGCACAGCCAAACCTCCCTTAGGACTGAAGGTTCTATTATTCAGTGCAGACTCATGGCAAGCTAATTTTATGTGACAGACTCAGGTAATCGATAGCAGATAGATAGATCACTAAATGATTCTGTGAGCAACTCAATCTGCTTGCCTGCTTTGCCTGATTTTGGGTAAAAGTTGCTCTTTTTTATTAAAAAATTCAATATTTACATACATGGTGTATTGTGAGTTAATTTTGTGAGTTTGTTTGCTAACTAATTTTATGAGTTTGCTTGCAAGCAAATTTTATGTGACAGACTCAGCTAGCCGATGGCAGATAGATAAATCTCTGAATGAATCTGTGATTCTGTGAGCAACTCAATCTGCCTGCCTGCTTTGCCTGATTTTGGGTAAAAGTTGCTTTTTTTATAAAAAAAAATTCAATATTTATATAAATATTTACATACAAGCCATGCCCAGCCAGTCACATGACCACCAAGCCACACCTACAAATTAGGCCACACCCACAGAACTGGTTAGTGGTCCCTGGGATTTAAAATTATGAGTTTGGTAGTCCCTGAGGTCCAAAAGGTTGGCGATCCCTGATCTATATAGTATGGACTTCAGATAAAGCCTGCATACAGAATACACAAGTGACAAAGATTAAACTTTTCCAACTTGCAGCAAAGTTAAGAATTCTACAGAAGTAACGCTAGCTACCTAGATTAAAACATTGCTGTATTAATGCTTTTGTGAAAGGAACAAATGAAACCACTTTGTTTCCTAATATGTTGAGATGACTCAATGGAATAGGTTGGGATTCAAAAGATCAAAATCTCAGGATTCCATTTTTTTTAATGAGTAATTCATGAAAGAAAAAACTGAGGAAAAAATACATAAAAATGCATTGTACTGCTGCAGCAGTATGAAAGATATAAAGAACAATGATCTAAATCAATTTGCTACGTATTTCAACTGAGACCTAAAAGACTGACTGGTTTCCCTACTCCCTCCATTCCATAAAAACTTGTCAAAAACAGATGCCAGGGTGGAAGTGTTGGGGCTTACTCCTTATCCTTAGAAGCAATCTACTGTGTATGTTAGAAGGTACAAACTGTACTTGATGAATTGTGAAAATGGGCAATGGTAAAACTTACCTGAGACACCCTTTCATTACACGCTGCAAGAGAGTCCAGGTCAGGTTTAGACTCTTCCTCCTATGTCATTGACCTGAATCTGCCAAGCTGATAAAGCCAGCCCTTGTTGCTAGGCACCCAGCTTTTGGTGAAGTAACTTGACAGACATGGTGTGTCTCTGAAAAATAGAAAAATGAGAAGAACCCTCCCCAACCACACCAGGGTAGGGCTGGATTATCTTGCAGCGTATATAGAAGGGGTGTCTCAGATAAGTTTTACCAATGTCCATTATTCACCACACTGCTGCGAGAGTCCAAGTTAGGGACATACCAAAGCTGGCATGTCCTAGGGAGGGTCTAAGTCTGGTCCATATCCTCTGATTCTGGAAGTACTTTTTGGAGCACTCTTCTGCCAAATGCTGCCTCTGTGGAGGTGGAGGTGTTCAGTTTGTAGTGCCAGATAAATGGAGAGGGTGATGCGCAAATTGCCGCCCTACAAATTTCCTCTATGGGGGCCTGGATAGCCCAGGCAGCTGATATGGCCACACTCCTGGTTGAGTGAGCCATCAGTCCTTTGGGCATCTGGAGAGATCAAGTCTCATAGGCTGTAGTGATACAAGCCCTTATCCAACTGCCCATCGTGGATGGGGAAGCCTTGGAACCTAAGAGGCAGGCTGGAAGGAAACAAACATAGCTTCTGTTTTACAAAAGATTGCAGTCCATTTAATGCATATATGGAGAGCCCTCTGTACGTCCAGCATGTTCCACTTCCGTTCCAACTCATGGCGGGGATTAGGGTAGAAGACTGGTAGGACTAGTTCTTGTGTCCTGTGGAACCATAAATTGATTTTTGGAATAAAGGTGGGGTCTAGGCACAGCACCACTCTATTTCGATGGAAGATGCATAAATTCTGTCTCACAGAAAGAGCTGCCAACTCTGACAACCTCCTGGCCGACGTGACAAACACCAGGAAGGACACCTTGAGAGTCAAGAAACGAAGACCCACCGTTCTCAAAGGTTCAAATGGGAATCCCATAAGGGCCTGGAGCACCTTTGAAAGATCACAAGTGGGATACCTATGGACTACCTGGGGATGCAGGTTTGAGGCCCCTTTCAAAAACCTGTGTACTGCCAAATGGTGGGACAGAGTTGTAATTATCCCAAGCTAGCATCGTAGACAAGGCGGAAACCTCCCTGAGCAGCATGTTTGGTGAGAGTCCCCCATCTAGGCCTTCCTGAAAGAACTCCAGAACATCTGCCATTGTGGCTGAAGACAAGAACCGGTTAGTCTTAGAGCACCAATTGCAAAAGGCTCACCAGGTAGCATCATAGATGTGATTTGTGGATGGTCTTCTCAATGCTTGGATGGTCTTTATCACCTTAGATGGCAGATTGTCCTTTATCAGCAATCTCCACTCAAGGGCCAGGTGGCTAACTGGAACCATTGGGGTTCTGGATGGAGCAGAGCCCCCTGGCTGACAGAAATCTTGATGGGCGGGATCCTCTACAGGTGAGCAATCGACAGGTTCACCAAGTCTGCGAACCAGGGGCGCCTAGGCCAATGGGGTGCTAGGAGCATTAGCTCCACCTTCTCCACCAACATCTTCCAAATGAAAGCTGAATTAGAGGAAGAGAAGCAAAGGCGTAAAAAAGACTTGGAGGCCATTTGTTCCAAAGTGCATTGGTCTCCTCCACTCCCTGGGTGACAAAGCTGGTGAAGAATCTTTCCAACTGAGCATTCTGTGGGGTGGTGACCAGGTCAGCTAATGGAGGGCCGAACCTGTCTGATATCTCCTTGAACCAGAATGGATGAAGATACCATTTCAAATGATTGACCCTAGCTCGACTGAGCCAGTCTGCTTGGAGGTTGTCAACCCCCAAAATATGGTTTGCCCTGAGAGACAAGAAGGTACCTCTCCGGCCACAGCCCTAAGCTTTCAGCTTCCTGCATCAAGGCTTTGGACTTGGTCCCCCCTTGTCTGTCACCTTGTTCCAGAAATATATCAGACCCAGATAGATAGCCCTGAGTTCCAGCCAATTGATTGGGTGAGAACTGTCTTCCTGGGACAATTGACCCTGGGCTATCGCGGTTTGCAGATGCAACCCCCCCCCAACCATAAAGATTGGCATTTGTCGTAATTGTGACTTTTTCTGGCTCCTTGAAAAGATGGCCTCTCCTGATGGCCTGGGACTGCCACCACCAGAAGGAATGCAAGACTGGTGGAGGTACCCAGACTTTGAGGGATGAGTGACTGGTTCCAGATCGTTGGAACGGCAACAGGAACCACTGCAGAATCTGGGCATAAATACAGGCCCATGGGACTATGGCTATATAGGAGACCATCTCTGTTGACGATCTGGAGAACGGAAGATTTCACAGGAGATCGTGTCGATGACTGCCCCAGGTGAAGAAAATGGGTGGTTGGGAGAAGATGACTCTTGTTGAAATTTATAGAAAAGCCATGCTCCTGCAAAATCCTAATCGTGGTCTGAAGGTTGTTGTTGGCGGTAAGGGCTGAGGACAATTGTACGAGTATATCATCTAAGTAACATTGGAACCTCAAAGGTAGAATGTGTAGAAACTCTGCCAATGCCTCCAGAATCTTCGTAAATCTCCTGGGGGCTGATGAAAGGCCAAACAGCATAGCTCAGTATTGGTAATCCTTGTTGTAGCAAAATCGAAGGAACTGGAGATGATGGACCCAGATCGGGACATGGAAATATGCCTCCGTAAGATCTATGGATGAGAGGAGGTCGCCCTCCTGGACGCTCTCCAGGATAGCTTGGAGGGAATGCATCTTGAAGCACATGTAGGGAATGAATCTGTTCAGCGACTTGAGGTCAAGAATCGCCCTCTACCACGAGGCTTTTGGAATTATGAAGAGCCAGGAGTAGAAGCCCAACCCCCGTTGGTCCTCTGGAACCACCTGGATGGGTTTTATGTCCACCAAGAGTTGAATGGCAAATTCCATGAGGGCCTGAAAGATGGGGCAGCAGACAAAAAACCTCAGAGGAGGGGAGAGGAAGTTGAGTTGAAGACCTGACCGCAGAGTCTGGAGTAACCAGGTGTCCGAAGTTGACTCCTCCCATCGTGAAGCAAAGAAGGACAGACAACCTCCGATGGGAGGAGAAGAACCTCTAATATCAGGCCTGTTGGTTATAGGAAGTTCCACAGGGCATAGGCCAGCAGCTGTAGGGGTAAAGGTGGCCTCTGCCTTCTGTATATGGCTGCCTTGGGATGAATTATCATGAGGATTGGATGCTTCTAAAACCCAGACAGCCTGCCTAAAACTGGGGCCAGTTCTACTTAAGTCCTGAGGGAAAAGGCCCTCAGCAGCTCCATCTGGAGACCAAGTCTATAGGCGATGAGTGGAGCCTAGTTCTGCCTTTCCAGCCCTGGATACAGTTTCTGGGCAGGCCTGCAAATCACCAGATTGAGGCAACGGTTGGCTCCACCCATGCATCTGCTCCAGGCTTCTAGCAAATTGTCTTTCAAAGACCTCATGTCTTCTCTTTTCAACTTTAAGTTGAGTTTTTGAGGCCTTTTTGGTGGCAAAGACTTTGGCCTTAATCTTGGCTGTGGCCTCTCGCTTAGCTGAATGGTCCCATTGTCTCTTCTTTCTGGATGGCCTCAGGGAAGATTGGAAGCATGGGCCTCCTTGTGGTCTGGTAGGATAGACTGGGCCTGTGCATCCTTCATTTTATTCTGGGACTGACAATAAAGGCACTGAAAGCAGACTCTCTGTAGTGCCTCCCTAACTTCTAGGCCAGGTGAGTGGGTTTAATGCTGTGAGACCTGAAGAATTCTGCTTGTAATGCCCAAATTACTAACTGCCGCTTTTTTCTTTCCAAACAGCTGATAGGCACTCCGAAATAAGCATTGCAGCACTTGGCTGTTGAGTGCCAAAGAGTCCTTAAAATAGCTTTACGATGGCCCTAGAGCGCATGTGAAACTCAGCACGAACCGAGGCTCTTACACTGGTACTCCCAGTTGTCAGGGGCTGTAAGCATCGGCGCTGGAACCCCGTTGCAAGAGAGGCTCCCCACTCTCCACAATGTTCCAAGCTCCACAATGTTTCGCTGCTAATCACTAGCTAGAGCTTCCAAAAATACGCCTGCTCTTCGACAAGGAGCAGAGTCGAAAGCTGGGTGCCTAGCAACAAGGGCTGGCTTTATCAGCTTGGCAGATTCAGCTCGATGATGTAGGAGAAGTCTAACCCTGACCTGGACTCTTGCAGCAGCGTGGAGAATACCAAATTCTTGTGAGATGGTTAGACATTCCATTTCATCCTTTAATTTACTAATATTTGTGGCAAAAATAATATATTTGGTTTTCTTATCTTTTATGTGTGAGACATATTAACCAATTGCTGTAATAAAGGAATTTATATTAATGAGGAAAGAGCTGTTAATGGGCCTGCTGCAACCAACGGCCAGCTGTAAAATCAACATCAGTTGTCAGCGTTTTTCACAAAAATCTTCTAAATAGCTAGAAAAGATCGTGAAATGCCTTGAGGGCTGCACTCTCAACTGTAGATGATCAAAACAGTGAAATCAGTAGCATTCCAAAAATCCTAGCCAAAGAACACATCTAGATCGAACAGACTGAGTAAAAAACTGGGGACAAGTGTCAAGGGGGCGGGTCCTCAGAACTTTGCTCAGCCTATCAAACAGCAAGACAGAAGCATTATCCTGGCCTGGATGCTTGGAACAGCTCATGTGAGAATGAAAAAGCTACTGCTGGAGTCTGAATTAACAGAACAGAACAGAGGCTAAAATTTGTAGATCTGTTTCATTGTAATCTACAGTTACCACTTAAGAAAAAACAATGTCAGACTTGCTACAGATAGTTAAATGAAATGTTTCCAATACAGTATGTTGTAAATTGCAAAGTGTACTGTCTTTCAAATATACAATAAATCTCATTGAAACACCATTCTAAACATAACATAGAAAGGCCATTTGTAAAGAGGCTCACTAGATTTTGTGAGGCTGAAAAACAGATCATTAGCATTCATTTTAAGGATTTTGCCTCCCTTACTGACCAGCAAAAGGTAATAGCTCATCCTTAAAAGCTGGATGTTGACTCTTTCACCTTCTCAGCTTTAAAAAAAATTCTCTATAAATACTTCTTGGCAAGATACCATTTTCCACTATTAATAAAAGCAATCATGCTAATTGCCATATAAAACATGGATGTAATTGAGGGTTAAAATAAAAAAGTTAAATATCTGTGAATAAGCAGTTGGAGATAGTATATTTTTGTAATCTATAATTAAAACATCTAAAAAAGACAATATAGAATTCTCTTTATTAATCAGCAAAAGTTCATTAAGGCTTATCAGAAACAAACAACTTAACCAACTTAAATATTAGACACTTGAATTTCCATTTCTTCTCTTCAAATTTCCATTCCTTCTCTTCAAATAATCCAAGTTCAATCCCAATTAACACTTAAACATTATTTTAAAAAACCCTTGTGAATTAATCCATTACATCCATAAAAATATTTATCATCCAATTTCAGTTAAAAAAAAATCTCATCAAAGATAATTTTTTTAACCAAATCTTATGATTTTTGTATTTCTTCTTCTTTCTAACAGCAATCTTTAAATCCCACCAATTAAGTTCCAATACCTGCTTTCTCAAAATCTCTTGGTCTCTTTTTCTCAAAATTATTATCACCTTTATCAAAATTATTTTGTAGTTCCAGTGAAATGGGGCGTTGATAGACTTACCAAAGAACACCCTTTCTATAAACACTGCTAGAGAGTCCAGCATTGGGATATGGCTCCTCCCTCTGATGTTACAAAGCTGAATCTGCCACTATAAAAAGCCACTCTGCTGTTGGCCCCAGCTTTTCTGGCGAACAAGCTTGACAGACATATCGTGCCTCTGGAATCAAAACAATGAAAACAACCCCTCCAACCAAGACCAGGCAACCCCAAGGTGGGGCTGGGCTCTCTCACAGTGTGTATAGAAAGGGCATACTCTGGTAAGTCTACCAACGCCCCTTCTCCTCTGTGCTTCATCGAGTCCAGCATTGGCACATACTGCATGTCCAAGGGGGGAGGCATCATCTGGTCCAATTAATCTGACACTGGACGAACCTTCTGGAGTACCCTTCTCTCAAATGCTGCTTCTGCAGAGGCGAAGGAATCCAGCTGATAGTGCCAGATAAATGGAGAAGGTGACGCCCAGGTAGCCACCCTGCAAATCTCAATAGGCGCCTGGGTAGCCCAGGCATATGAGGTCGCTGCACTCCTACTAGAATGTGCTGTGAGCTTCCTGGGAACAGAGATAAGGCCTCATAGGCAGTGGAAATACATGCTCTGATCCATCTACTCATCATGGGTGGAGAAGCCTTACTCCCCAAGGAAGCTGGTTGGAAGGACACAAGCATCACTTCAGTTTTTCAAAAAGTAGCAGTACGTTTTACATAAATACGGTGTGCTCTACGTACACTGGTATAAATATATCACAGAAGATACACTGTCTTTACAAGTCACTATCAACAACCATTTATTTAGCCTCATTACATTCTCCCCCCCAATAATCTTGGTATTGGTCTAACTTTACACTCACAATACACTTATCTCTGTGGATCATCTGATTCTTGAAGTGATTGAGTTTGCAGAGCTAGTAGCTGTGCTGTAAGTAGAGCAACCTGTGTGAGCTGGGCATTTTCAGCAGCAAGTTGATCCATGCTGATTTCTGTTGCCATGTGCTCTGTGCTTAATTCCTCTCCCAAGTTTAGTTTGGCAACAATCTGTCCTGCCCGATCCATAGAAATCACAAGCTCACAGGTAAATCTTATATCTTTACTAAAATGTTTTTCAAAAAGAATTCTATTGGTACAAGATTTGAGCAAACAAGGCAGGAGTTAAGGACCACAAGGGTGTGGTAAACGGATAAGTGTCAGCAGTAGATCTTTGAGACACACAGTTCCCCTTATAGAGGTGCCATGACCTGGATTTGTTCCTTTAAGGGATAACGTTCTTTCTGACCAATAGTCTTGCTGAGAGCCTTTGTTCAGTCCTCCTCTCCTCGGTGGAGGTCTTTGCATTGAGAGGACAAATTAGCTCCACCTATTCCAGAAATGGCCGTCTCCCCTAGTTGCCAAGAAACTTGCTCAGAAGAAGCCCCTTAGGCTGATGATTCTCCATATTTCAAATCCAAACTAGCCATGATAAAGGTAAAATCCATCTGGCCTTGGAAGTTACTTCTGACCCTACTTTCAGGGACATACAGCATTTGGGGTTTTCCCATAAATGTATTCCTATCGGACTTTCTGTATTTAACCTCATCACTTATTCTCTCATCAAGAAAGAGACTCCTTCAATTAGGATTCCAACACCCAACAAAAGTTTTCTTTCAGACTGGCATTCCCTATCCATTAAACAGTATTGGGTAGGGTGGTGGATTTAGGATGACAAAGGACAGGCTGAGAATATCTATCTGAATTGAGAGGTAGATTTTATCTTTCGCATTTTGTTTTTCCCTCTTTATAGTGCTATAGTGCTATAGCATTTATAGTGCTTCTAGATCACAGAACAAGCAGATAGATGTTTAAATGTAAACCAGAATATTTATCATGCTACAGATCTCTTCCCATCTTCATTCTGCAATTGAAAAACTTGATTGCCATCTTCTGACACTCAGTCCATCATGTGAGATTCCTGGGGCCACAAAGGAGTCTCCCTACCTAACAGACTGAATCCCTACATAATATTGCGGATGGCGGAGAGTGGAAAGATTTGTACCACAATTGCATGTGATATGTATTTTGAATTTTTGGTGCAGGAGAACCAAACAGAATGTTAGAACGGGCGTTGGTTCTTACCTGACACGCCATTTCTATGAGAGCTGTGAGCATCATCCAGATAGTGGGTGGAGCTGCAGTCTCTGCTGTTGTAGGCTGAGCTAAATTTCTGAGGAACGCTCCTCCTTCCATCACGTGGCTCGCCACAGCGTTCCCCAGTTTATGCGAAGACATGAAGAAAAAACAGGTATTCGTGCCCACCTCTTACTTGACTTAAGGTGCATTGGCCGAAACAAGACCCACCAGACGGTGAAAGACAGAAAAGGGAGGGGCTGGACGATCCTCACAGCTCTTATAGAAATGGCGTGTCAGGTAAGAACCAACGCCCATTCTCCTGAGAGCTGCTCAGATCGTCCAGATAGTGGGACATACCAAAGCTGGGGCCTGTCCTATGGGGGGGACACCGTCTGGTCTATAGACTCCTCGGGTTACCTGATTACCAAAGGACCCGTCTACCAAAGGAAGCCTCTGCTACGGCATACCTGTCGATTTTCTAATGTCTAATGAAGGGCAACGGGGAGGCCCACGTTGCTGCCCGGCAAATGTCGAGTATTGGGGCCTAGGTAGCCCAGGCGGCTGAAGTTGCCGCACTCCTGGTGGAGTGAGCCATGATACCCCTGGGTACTTGGAGGGCCTGGGCTTGGTAGGCCTTGGAAATGGCCGCCCTTATCCAACAGCCTATGGTGGTTGAGGGTACTTGTGACTTTGGTTGAAAGGATATAAACAGGGCCTCGGATCCACGGAAGGTCTGAGTACGTTTAATATAGATCCGCAAGGCCCATCTAACGTCTAAAGTGTGCCATAATCTCTCCCTTTCATGAGTTGGCCTGGGACAAAAATTGGGGAGGATAAGTTCCTGACCCCTGTGGAAAACCGAGTTAATCTTGGGTAGAAAGGAAGGGTCAAGTCGGAGGACCACCCGGTCGGGATGGAAGACACACAGATCCTTCCTGACCGACAGCAGCAATCTCTGAAATCCTGCGGGCTGATGTGATAGCCACCAAGAACACTACCTTGTAGGATAGGAACTGGAGAGAGACCTCTCTTAGGGGTTCGAAGGGTGGCTTAGTGAGAGAAGTCAGGACTCTGTTGAGGTCCCAGGTCAGATACCGGTGAAGGGACGATGGCCGTAACTTTGTGGCCCCTTTCAGAAATGCTCAGATGCGGGGATGATGAGAGAGTGAGCTGACCCCCTCGCAGGCAATGACGGTGGATAAAGCTGCCACCTGATGCCTTAGTGTATTGAGGGACAGTCCCTTGCTAAGACCCTCTTGAAGAAAGTCGAGAATTTGGGCAATAGATGGGTCAGTTGGTTCAATGAGGAGATTCAATGAGGCACACCATTTGCGGAAAATGACCCAAGTGGCGTCATAAATCCTTCTGGTGGAGGGATGCCTGGCTGCTAAAATGGTATCAATGACTTCGGTGGAGAAATTTTCCCTCTTCAGACGTTCCCGCTCAACCTCCAGACAGCTAGTTGGAGCCATTGGGGGTCTGGGTGAAGGAGGGGGCCTTGCGACAGGGATATCCTGTCTGCTGGGATCCTCCAGGAAGGGGCTACAGATAGGCTGTGGAGATCCGCGAACCAAGGGCGACGGGGCCAATAAGGAGCTATAAGAAGCAATTCTGCCTTCTCGAGGAGTAGCTTTTGAAGAACTCTGGACACCAGCGCCAGAGGGGGGAAGGCGTAAAGGAGGCCCAAGGGCCACGGGCATCAGAGGGCGTTGTGGTTCTCTGCCCCTAGGGACGGGAATCTCGAAACGAACCTTGGAAGTTGGGAATTGAGGGGGGAGGCAAACAGGTCTACTACTGGCAGACCGAATATTGCTGTCGCCTCCCTGAACAGGACTGGATGGAGGCGCCACTCCGACGGGTCTATGGTGGCACTGCTCAACCAGTCTGCTCGGGTGTTGTCGATACCCGAAATGTGGTCGGCCCTCAGTGAAAGGAAGTGAGACTCTGCCCACCGACAGAGGCGCTCGGTCTCCCTCATTAGGCTTAATGACTGAGTGCCCCCCTGCCTGTTGACATGAGCTTTGGCTGTTATGTTGTCGGTGAGAATGAGAACGTGGCAGCCCTGTACCTGAGGGAGGAAACTGCGGAGGGCCAGGTGGATGGCGCAAAGCTCTAATCAGTTTATATTGCGCAGCCTTTCTGACGCTGACCATCTGCCCTGAGCTGTAAAGGACTGTAGGTGGGTGCCCCATCCGGACAGACTGGCGTCTGTGGTGATAGTGAGTCTTGGGGGCTCCTTGAGGAGGCAGCCCTTGTTGATTGACACCCTGCTCCACCAAAGGAGGGAGGTGAGAACCCTCGGCGAGACCTTGAACTTCCACCTTGAGTTGCTGGATCCGGCCCTTTGGTACAGGAGCAGGAACCACTGGAGAGATCTGGAGTGGAAACGGGCCCAGGGAATAATGGAGATACAAGAGATCATTTTACCAAGCATAGGTAAAATAGGATCGTTTGAGGAGAGAAACCCTCTTAAGTCGTCTGATAAGTTTGACTGAGTGTTGGATGCTGAGTGTTCTCTCCGGAGAGATGAACACCCTCCCTTTGACCGTGTCTATTATAGTCCCCAGGTGGGATAACCTAGTGGAAGGGGCCAATTGGCTTTTCTTCCAATTGATGAGGAACCCATGTTCCTGGAGGGCGGTAAAGGTAATTTGGGTATCCCTGATGGTTTGTTCCTTGGAGGAGGAAAGGATGAAAATATCATCCAGGTAACAGTGGAGTCTCACCAGGATGGATCTGAGGTGGGCAGTCAGAGTGGCCAGGACCTTGGTAAAGGTCCTGGGGGCAGAGGCCAACCCAAATGGGAGGGCCACGTATTGGAAGTGGCGGTTATTATAGCTAAAATGCAGAAATTTGGAGTGGGAGGGTCGGATTGGGATGTGTAAGTATGCCTCAGAGAGGTCAATGGATGACAACCAGTCTCCCTGTCTAACTCCTAAGAGGGCGGATTGCAGCATGTTCATTTTGAATTTGCAGTATACGAAATGGCGGTTTAGCCACTTTAAGTCCAAAATCGCCCTCCATCCACCCTAGTGTTTGGGAACCACAAATAAGTGTGAGTAGAATCCCTGTCCTCTTTGGGACGGAGGAACGGGTTGGATGGCCTGTATGTCAAGTAGGTGCTAGATTGCTGAATCCATGAGGTTGCGTTTGGTGTGGTTCTTGGAGATGGGACATGTCATGTAGAAATCAGGAAGGGTGGAGAGGAATTGGAGAGCAAGGCCAAACCTGACGGTGTCCCTGACCCAGGCGTCCAAAGTGGAAGAGTCCCACTGGCTGGCGAAGGTTTTGAGTCGCCCACCGATGGGAATTGAGTCAGGTGGCTTATCTGGAGAGCCGGAAGGGCCTGCTGCCAGAGCTGCGAAAGGGCCTCTTGAAGTTACCACCTCTCCTGTGCCTGTCAAAGGGGTCGGATCTGTCCTGGGGCTGTCCCAAGCCAAAGGGGGGAGGCCTTTGGTGCCTGGGAGGGAAGGGGGTTTGGGGATAGGGACAAAAGGGGGCCCTCCGAAAGGGCTGCAGGGATCTGGGTTCTGACTTACGGGTGAGGGATGGGAGGAATTTCTTTTTGTTCTTTCCTTCGACTAGGAGAGGATCCAGGGAAGGTCCGAACAGTTTATTTCCCGTGAGGGGGGCAGAGGCTAGTTTCACCTTATTCTTGAGATCCGCCTGCCAGTGCCTTAGCCAGAGCAGGCGGCGAGCCGAGATGTGGGAGGAAATGGCATGGGAGGAGAATTTTACCGAATGAAAGGTAGCGTCTGCTGGAAACTCCGCCGTGGCCGTAATCTTGGCTATATCCTGATGGGCGCGGGTATTGGAAGTTGGGACATGTTGCTTAAGCTGCGGGGGAAGCCAACAAAGGGAGGTGGTAAATCAAGCCTCCAACAGAACAATTCAATTAGAAAGTAAGATGCTCCTGAGCAGGCCTGTCGGTCCTGCTGCTTTAATGATGCACGCTGCAGCGATCGGAGAGATAAGGAGAGAAACAAAATGGCGCCCGACCACGAGGCGGCGCTAAAATGGCGGCCGCTTGAACGTGGACTTACAGGGGGCCCTGCTGCAGCGACCAGATGACTCCCCAGGGGCAATCCAAGGTCCCCAGGGGAAGGACAAACAGAAAGGAATCAAATGAAGTAAAGAACGGCAGAAAACAGAGTTCAGAGGGGGGGGAACAGAGCAGAATGGAGTGTTTTAAAGCTATCGAAAACGAAAAAAAATGGCAGTAAGGCAATGGGAAGGGGTGGGGGGCAGCTTGTAAGGTTTGCTAGCCTTCCCCCTGACACCCCCTGGGGCCGGGAGAGCCTCCCAGGGGACTCTAGAAATTAAGAGAACCAACTGCGCAGGGCTAAGAACAGAAAACAATTAAATGAATCAAATTACAACCTGGAGAAGAGGAAATACAAATCAAATAGGGCTTTGCTGAAACGGCCAAGAGCACAATCCAAAACTGCCTACTCTGCACAAGGGCTGAGCATAAACTGGGGAACGCTGTGGCGAGCCACATGATGGAAGTAGGAGCGTTCCTCAGAAATTAAGCTCAGCCTACAACAACAGAGACTGAAGCTCCACCCACTATCTGGACGATCCGAGCAGCTCTCAGGAGAATGATTGGAAGGCCTATCTAAATTCAAACTCTTGTGGGAAATAGCAGATGGTATATGTACAATATGTTTCGTTCAACACTCGATCTGTTCTCTCTCACAAGCCCAAGCTAACTACACCACTGAGCTACTGCACCTGTCAATAACTCAGATTTTTAGGAGAGGAAGACTTGTATGGTGAAGGAAAGGGAGACACTTGTATAGCTAATAAGAATAGAATAGAGTAGAATTCATTATTGGCCACGTGTGATTGGATATACAAAGAATTTGTCTTTGGTGCATATATTCTCAGAGTACATAAAGAAAAAATAAAATACATTCATTGAAAGTGATAGAGATTGCCCTTTCAAAAAGCAGCTAACCTTAAAATTGTCTCTTTAGCTTTTGAGGAAGATTCCCTTCCCTAGCTTTCTAACTGAGTCACACATTGGCTGGGTGTACCTGTCAGCAGCTGTAGGTAAATTACCTGACACGCCATTTCTCTGGAGCAGGGAGGATCATCCAGAGAGTGGGAGGTGCTTCAGTCTGTGTTGTTGAAGGCTGAGCTTAATTACTGAGGAACGCTCCACCCTCTATCACGTGGCTCCCTTGCGTTCCCCAGTTTACGCGAAGTCGAGTGAAGAGAAGATCGTGCTCTCATCTTACTATGCTAAGCGGTTCCTTGGCCGAAACAAGACCCACCAGACAGTGAAATAAAAGGGTGGGGCTGGATGATCCTCCCGGCTCAAGAGAAATGGCGTGTCAGGTAAGGACCCACACCCATTCTCCTGAGAGCCGGTCGGATCATCCAGAGAGTGGGACATACCAAAGCTTGGCTTTCCTACGGGAGGGACTCCGTCTGGTTCTGAAGTCCCTGCGGTTCCTTGAGGACTCGCTGGAGAATTCGTCTACCAAACGAAGCCTCCGCCGAGGCAAATATGTCAATCTTATAATGCCTAATGAAGGGAGATGGGGAGGCCCAGGTGGCCGCCCGACAAATATCAGCAATTGGAGCCTGGGTGGCCCAAGCTGCCGAGGTGGCTGCACTTCTGGTGGAGTGTGCCGTTATTCTGCTGGGCACCGGCAGAGCCTGGGACAAGTAAGCTTTGGAAATAGTAGCTCTAATCCAGCGGCCGATGGTTGCCAGGGACACTTTGTGGCCGAAGGATTTAGGTTAAAAGGAAAGGAATAGGGATTCGGACTTCCTAAAGGGCTGGGTACATTTAATGTAAATGCGGAGGGCCCGTCTCACATTCAGGGTGTGCCAAAGCTTCTCCCTTTCCCGCGAGGGATTGGGGCAGAAGTTCGGAAGTGTAAGCTACTGTGCCCTGTGGAAGGCTGAATTGACCTTGGGCAAGAAGATAGGGTCTGGCCGTAGAACCACCCGGTCAGCATGGAAGATGCAAAGGTCCTTCCTCACCGACAAGGCGGCTATCTCCGATATTCAGCAAGCCGAAGTAATGGCCACCAGGAAGACGACTTTGAAAGTTAGGAACTGGAGTGAGGATTCCCTGAGAGGCTCAAAGGGATGTTTAGTAAGGAACACCAGGACCTTGTTGATGTCCCAGGTAGGGTATCTGTGTACAGTTGGGGGACACAAGTTAGTTGCTCCCCTAAGGAATGCCCTAATGCGAGGGTGGAGGGAGAGGGTACCCAGATTGTCGCAAATAATCACAGTTGAGAGGGCTGCTACCTGATGCCTCAGGGTGTTCGGAGAAAGTCCCTTCCTCAGACCTTCTTGGAGGAATTCCAAAACTTGAGCAATGGAGGGTGAAAGAGGGTTGATCTGGAAATTATGGCACCACTTGCAGAAACTATTCCAAGTGGCATTGTATATTCGGGTTGTTGAGGGCCGCCTTGTGGCTAAAATGGTATCAATAACCTGGTCAGAAAACTGCTCCTTCCTTAGACGTTCCCACTCAACCTCCAAACGGCTAACTGGAGCCACTGAGGATCCGGGTGTTGGAGGGGCCCCTGGGAAAGGGATATCTTGTGCGGGGGAATTTTTCAAAGGGGGGGCACCGATAGGTTGCAGAGGTCCACAAACCATGGGCGCCTGGGCCAGTAGGGTGCCACTAAAATCAGCTCTGCTTTCTCGGAGATGAGCTTCTGGATGACTCTGGGGACGAGGGCCAATGAAGGGAATGCATATAGAAGCCCTGTGGGCCAGGGGCAACGGAGGGTGTTGTGATTCTCGGCCCCGTGGGAGGGATACCTCGAGAAAAACCTGGGGAGTTGGGTGTTGAGTGGGGATGCTAAGAGGTCTACTGATGGGAGACCGAACATCACGGTCGCTTCCCTGAACAGTGATGGGTGAATGCGCCAAGTGGTGCCATAATTTCCAGATCAACCCTCTTTCACCCTCCATTGCTCAAGTTTTGGAATTCCTCCAAGAAGGTGGGAAAATACCCGAACAAAGCTGAATGCCAGACATATATATATATATATATATATATATATATATATATATATATATATATATATATATATATATATATATATATATATATATATATATATATGCACACAATTATATATATATATAATTGTATATCTAAATATATTTAGATATCTATCTATTGATAGATATTACTACTACTGCTATTATTATTATTATTATTATTATTATTATTATTATTATTATTATTATTATTATTATTATTATTATTAACAAATATTTAATCCAAAGTCTGGTTGGAACTCCCAGGAAGGAGTGACCCCAGAAATTACTGTTAATATTGCCAATATGCCAAATAAAACGCCTGAGGCTGGAGTGAGGCCTCTGGCAGCTGGAGCTCCCAGGCAACAACCGGGAGGGATAGGCTGCTATTTCCTGCCCTGAGCGTGCTGCGGAAAGCCAACAAGTTTGCCAATTCCCCTGCTTATCTTATAGCTCTCACAGGCTGGAAGGCCTATAATTAGAGCTAGTCCCTTCGCAGCTCAATGAGGCCTCTAAAAGCGGCGCCCAACATGCGGCAGTGCCCAAAATGGTGGCCGCCCACACTCCCTTACTCACGGGATGCTCAGGGCCAAAATCAGCCTCTCTGGCACGTCTAGGGGCCGAGAGAGGCAGCCAGGTGATTTTCGCCCCTTCCTGGGGCGATCGGCATTTACGGTGGGGGGGAACACCAGCTGCGCTATTGCAGCGTGATCAAATAAAGCCGCTACGAGTGCGGCGCGATCAAATAAAGCCGCTATGAGTGCAGCGTAGAAAGGCGGCAGGAAGAGGATCGAATTGAGGGGGGGGATTGGTGCCGGAGCGCGAAAGCTGCCCGCTGTACAGCCCCCCCGGGGGCGAAGAAGAACACGCTCCCCTGCTTTGTCACTACCCAGTGCGCTTAGAGGCTAAGGAGAACCAGAAACAATGATATTCAAACCTGAGAAATCAATTCTTGAATCGGCCAAGGAGTGGTGAAATACACAGCCTACTCTCACGAAGGCTGAGCGTAAACTGGGGAACACAAGGGAGCTACGTGATGGAGGGCGGAGCGTTCCTCAGTAATTAAGCTCAGCCTTCAACAACGCAGACTGAAGCACCTCCCACTCTCTGGATGATCCGACCAGCTCTCAGGAGAATGGGCGTTGGTTCTTTCCTGATACATCTCTTCTCGTTGAACTGCGTAGAGCTTCCAGAGAGTGGGAGGTGCTCCAGTCTCATGTCATACAGGCTGAGCTATAATTGAAGGAACGCCCTCCTTCTCCACGTGACTCCTGCAGGCGTTGCCCCAGTTTTACGAAGACGAGAGGACAGCAACAATCCTCTAACGGAACTGGAAAAAACAAATCTCAACAACCATAAACAGTATCATTGGCCGAAACAGAATACCCTACGAGACGGAATAAAAAGGGTGGGGCTGGATGCTCTACGCAGTTCAACGAGAAGAGGCGTATCAGGTAAGAACCAACGCCCATTCTCCATTGAACTGCTGCAAGCATCCAGAGAGTGGGACATACCAAAGCATGTTGTCCTACGGGCGGGACTCTGTCTGGGTCGGAATTTCCTCTGGCTCTCTTGCCACCTGTTGAAGGACTCACCTACCAAAGAAAGCCTCAGCGGAGGCATAAGTGTCAATTCTATAATATCGTATAAATGGAGATGGAGAGGCCCAAGTGGCCGCCCTACAGATGTCATGAATGGAAGCTTGAGTAGCCCAGGCTACCGAAGTAGCCGCACTCCTGGTAGAGTGAGCGGTTTCCCCACTAGGAACCGGTAGGGCTTGAGCCAGATAGGCCTTAGAAATGGTAGCCCTAATCCAGCGACCTACAGTAGACGGGGAGACTTTGCATCCCATTGTCTTTGGCTGAAAGGAGAGGAAAAGAGACTCAGACTTTCTGATAGGCTGAGTTCGATGGATGTATATTCAGAGAGCTCTGCGCACATCGAGGGTGTGCCACTGCCGTTCCTTCTCCCGCAGGGCTTTGGACAAAAATTAGGCAGGACCAATTCCTGTGCTCTGTGAAAGGCCGAATTGATTTTAGGCATAAAGACAGGATCAGGCCATAAAATCACTTGATCAGGATGGAAAACGCACAGGTCCTTTCTGACGGATAGAGCTGCAATTTCAGATATCCTTCTAGCTGAAGTTATTGCTACGAGAAAGACCACTTTAAGGGTGAGATACTGAAGGGAAATTTCCCTGAGAGGCTCGAAAGGAGATTTAGTCAGCACCGTAAGGACTTTATTAAGGTCCCAAGTCGGGTATCTGTGAACCATCGGGGGGTACAGGTTAGAAGCCCCCCTGAGAAAGGCTCTGATACGAGGATGGTGGGATAGTGGCGCAGACGAGTCGCCGGAAACCACTGTCGAAAGAGCCGAAACCTGTCTTCTCAGAGTGTTAGGGGAAAGACCCCTGTCTAGGCCATCTTGCAGGAAAGCCAGAACCTGCGCAACGGAATGGGAGAGCGGGTCGATAGAAGATTGACAACACCATTTGGAAAAACAGTCCCAGATTGTATTATAAATGCAAGTGGTGGAAGGGCGTCTCGCTGCCATGATGGTAGTGATGACCTGGGCTGATAGACCCTCCGATCTTAGCTTTTCCCGCTCAACCTCCAGACAGCCAACTGAAGCCACTGCGGATCCGGATGGATGAGAAGGCCCTGGGACAGGGAGATCTTGTCCCATGGAATCCTCCATGGTGGGGCCACCGACAGATCGCGAAGGTCTGCAAACCACGGTCTCCTGGGCCAATACGGAGCCACCAGGAGAATCTCTGCCCTCTCTAGAACCAGTTTCTGAATCACCCTTGGGATCAAAGGGAGAGGAGGAAAGGCATACAGAAGACCGGAAGGCCAAGGGCAACGCAGGGCATCGTAATTCTCCGCTCCGTTGGTGGGGTAGCGAGAGAAAAATCTTGGTGTCTGGGCATTGTGCGGAGATGTGAATAGGTCTACTAGAGGCAGGCCGAAGATCGTTGCTGCCTGCTTGAACAGAAGAGGATGAAGGCGCCATTCCGCTTGGTCCAACGCGGCTCTGCTGAGCCAATCTGCGCGAACATTGGAGGCTCCCGAAATGTGTTCCGCTCTGATGGATAGAAGGTGTGTTTCTGACCATCGACATAGCCCCTCGGCCTCTCACATGAGACGAAGAGAATGAGTGCGCCCTTGGCGATTGATATGCGCCTTGGTTGTGGTATTGTCGGTTAGAACCAGTATGTGATTCCTTTGTACCTGAAGGAGGAAAGCCTTCAGGGCCAAGTACACTGCGTGGAGCTCCAGCCAATTGATGCTGCAACGCCGCTCGGCGGCCGACCAAACGCCCTGGGCTGAAAGGGAGTGCAGATGGGCTCCCCATCCAGAGAGACTTGCATCTGTAGTGAGCGTGACTCTTGGAGGATCCTTGAACAGATGGCCCCTGTTGATAGAAGGTCTTGTCCACCAAAGAAGAGAGGCGAGGACTCTTGGAGGGACCTTCACCACGATGTTGGAGTTGCTCTGACCGGAGCATTGATACGGCAGAAGGAACCACTGCAACGTTCTTGTATGCAAACGTGCCCATGGAATAATAGATATACAGGAAACTAGTTTCCCCAGTAGCTTGGATAAATCAAGTAAAGAGGCTTTACCAGACCGCCTAATAGACTTGACAGAAGTCTGTATGCTGATGAATCTATCGTGGGAAAGGAAAACCTTCTCCATCACCGAATCAATGACAGCTCCTAAATGGGCTATACAGGTGGAAGGGATAAGTTGACTCTTTTCCCAGTTAACAAGGAAACCGTGAGCCTGCAGCACCGAAGGGGTGGTGGCAGTGTCACGTGTAGCCTGAGTTTGGTCGGGCGAAACAATCAAAATGTCATCAAGATAACAATGAAGCCGGATTGGAAAATGCCTGAGGTGAGCCGCTAGAGCTGCTAGCACCTTAGTAAATGTCCTTGGGGCTGAAACAAGGCCAAAGGGAAGGGCCACATACTGAAAATGCTGATTATTATAACAAAACCTCAAGTATTTTGAATGCGAGGGAAGGATAGGATATGGAGATAAGCCTTGGATAGATCTACTAAAGTCATCCAGTCTCCCTTTCTGATGCTCTGCAAAATGGATTGAAGGGTATGCATTTTAAATCTATGTCGGACAATATACCGATTAAGCCTCTTCAAATCCAAAATGGGCCTCCAGCCTCCAGAATGCTTAGGGACTAGAAAGAGGAGGGAGTAGAGCCCCTCTCCCCGCTGTGAGGCAAGTACGGGCTGGATCGCCCTAATATCTGCGTGATGTTTGATAGCTGATGACATGAGCTCCCACTTGGTCGGGTCCCTGGAGAGGGGAGAAACCATGAAATGTTCTGGTGGTGAAGAATGAAGAATGAAACTGGAGAGAAAGACCGAATCTAACGGTGTCTCTGACCCAAATATCCGAAGTGGATGTTTCCCATTGGTTAGCAAAACGTCTAAGGCGACCGCCAATGGGATAAGGGGCGGGAGATCTATCTGGGTCTCCTATTTCCTGAACCTCTGAAGGGCCTCCTGTAGCTTCCTCCCCTCCTGCCTCTATCACCTGAGTCGCTTCTGTCTTGATAGGCCGGCCAAAAGGACGACGAGGCTTGGTATCTAGGGGAGAAGGAATGTTGGACAAAGGGACAAAAGGAGCCCCTCCGAAATGGCTGGGACCCTCTGGCTTCTGGTTTACGAAAAAGGGATGGTAGAAATTTCTTCTTATTACGCGTCTCCATTAATAACGGTTCTAAGGCAGGGCCGAAAAGCTTCCCTCCCGATATGGGAGCTGAGGCTAACTTGCATTTATTTCTGACATCTGTGTGCCATTGTCGGAGCCAGAGCAGCCGACGGGCAGCCATGTGTGAGGATATGGCCCGGGCCGAGAACTTCACGGAGTGAAAAGTGGCATCGGCCGCAAATTCAGCCGCGGCCGTGAGCTTGACGATGTCCTGCAGGGCTCTGGTGGAAGCGGGGACATGTTGCTTTAGTTGTTTAAGCCACCTTATGGAAGAGCGGGTAAAAAAGGAGGCAGCTGTGGCCGATTTTATGGCCTAGGCATCTGACTTATGCGCCCGCCAGAGCACCAATTCCATACGCTTATCTTCAGGTTTAAGTGCCTCCAGAGTGTCAGTGGGATTGGAAGAAGCCAATCTAATAATAGGGTCGACTCTACCTCCGGAGTAGCCAGCAAGGCTGAGAATTCCGGATCGAGATTGAACAGTCTCTTATCCTGGTTAGAAGGGGCAGGAGAGGGGCCTGTCGATGCCAGTTGTCTTGCTACGAGATCGGAGAATATTGGGGGGGGGGTAGGAATTACCTCAGTCTCAATGACCGGATGAGTGAATATGGAGTCTTCTTGACCCCCCAGGGCAGCTGGAGGCAGCTCAGAAGCAGACAGAGAAAGAAGACCTGAAATGTTTTTAGCTTTAAATAATAAAGATTTAAACAACTGAGGTTTGAACAGGCCCACCATAGCCGGTTGCTCAGAGGAAATGCCTTCGTCTTCAGACATTTCCTCCTCCATGGGGTCCAGTGCAAATAGGGGCTCTGAATAATTCAGTGACCCTCTATCAGAACCTTCCTCTTCCCCTACAGACTGAAAGTCCCTTTCCTCCTCCACCAGGGCCTCCACACCCTCCAGACATGAAACTTCCAATTGGAGAGGTACCTGTCCTGGCTGGGAAGCCGACCCGGCGATAGGTCTAGTAGACACGGATGTAATTCCAGGTGCCATCCCCTGAGGCTCCATCCTTGAGAGTTGCTGCATGCCTTCAGCGATCCCTTGACGGATGGCTGAGCTGCATCCACTCTTTGATACTGTCTGGGATAATAGAAGAAGCTGGGTCTTGGCGTAGGCCCGCTGCGGTTGGTGTAAAAGTTGCCTCGGGGGCACGAGGGGAATAAAGACTCCATGTTGAACTACACCTGGAGGGGGAAGACTGTCCGGGCGGGGGGGAATGCACAGAAAGAGAGGGAGGAGCAAGAGCTACAGAAGGCGAGTCCTTTGAACGTTTGCTAAATTCTTTCTCCAGAGCCTTATGACGCCTCAAGGCATCCCTTTGGGAGGCACTGGAGGAATCCTTGTCCTTTGCACACAAATAGTGGGTCTTGGCCTTGGCCTTTAAGGAAGGCCCACTCGGATTTCCCTCTGCCATGATACAAAGAATATAGGAGAGGCGGTTGGTGCACCAAGGAGTTCGGCCTATCGCTCTAGCCGGTTTTCCTAAGGTTGGGCCACGTCCCCCTTTTGGAAAGGAAAAGGGAAAATTCCCTTAACTATCTACCTACTAGTAACAGCTCAAGAATAATCAAAACAATTTTTTATTTTAGTATTTATTATATTTTTTATTTTTTTTTTAACTTATATATATATAAAGGTGGGCGGAGCCCGAAGATAATCAAATTGAAAGGAAACTCAATAAACAACTAGCTAAACAACAACTGCAAGAGGGGAAGGCAAACCCAACGCTGAGGCCAGAAAAAAACAATAACCCCTATATATAAATATAATTGAAATATCCACAGACAAAAACAGGGGTTTGAGAAGGCCTCCTAAGGCAGCCTCCCAGCGAACTTGGAAGGTACGTGCCTGCGTCTCTGGGTAAATTGTGGGCAATCAATAACGGAACCAACAAGGCACAGGAAGGCAGTGGAGAATAACAGGGCCCGGAGCCACGGTATTCTCAATAAAATCAGGCTCCACGCGTCCTTTCACGCTGAGGGCCTACCAGCAACCACGCAACTTAAACTGATCAGTCAAAATGGCTCCGACCATGAGGCGCACCTAAAATGGCCACCCGTAGTGGCGCTAATAATCCAGAGACGCAGCAGCCCTTAAACAGAGGGAAAAGGCAAAAATAAAGAGCTGGGAGAAGAAGCAGAGCTTCCTCTGACTGCGTTGGTGGGGGGAAGATGCAACAAATGATAAATAAAGCTGAACGAGGGGCTGCTCCTGGGAGCGTAATTTAAAGGCTGGCAGAGGGAGAAGGAGGGGGTGGGGGGGCAAAGGCTCCGACTCCCCCTAACTCCCCCCTAAAGGCGAAAACCTCGCTTGACAGAAATTTGGGACCACACAATTAAGGCAAGGAACAAGGATTAAAAGAAAGGCAAACCTGATACAAGAATTCTAAGCAAGAAATCTGAAACAGCCAAGACACGAATATAGCTGCCTGTCTGTCGAAGGCTAAGCTAAAACTGAGGGAACGCCTGCAGGAGTCACGTGGAGGAGGAGAGCGTTCCTTCAATTATAGCTCAGCCTGTATGACACGAGGCTAGAGCATCTCCCACTCTCTGGATGCTCGCAGCAGTTCGACGGAGAATAAGGGGACTCAGGGGTGGTGGGGAAGAGAAAAGGCCAAAGGGCGGAGGGAGGAGAAGGCCAGCCTTTTGAAAATGATGGTGGGGAGATAGTAAGCTCGTGTGCCCTGGGCCCAGCGAGCTGGGGCCTTCCAACTTGTGACAGTTTTGTGCATAGCGTTGGGCCTAGTTAGCTGAGACCTTCCAAGCATGGTAGGACAAGAAGAGGCCCAGGCTTCTCAGAAGTGATGGGGAGGGAGAAGGCCTGCATACCACTGGACCTAGCTAGCCAAGATCTTCTGGCTCACAGTAGGCATTAGTCCTCCCAAGGCTTCCTCCATCCCTTGGATACTCCTGCAGAATAAGGCATAATGACCACAATGGGGAGAGCTGGGATTGTGGATGTTGAATAAAGCAGCCATGTGGATGACTTGCAAAATGACTGCAATGACTTATGACCAAAATTCTGACCTCAACTGTAATTATAAGTCGAGAACTACTGGTATATATAACTTTAATCGTAGCATAAAATAAATAAGCCAAACCAGCCATGTGTATCTGTAAGCCACCAATAAAAAAGCTAAGGTAGCCATGTTATGTCTGTAAGCTATTTGTAAGCCATCCAGCAAGTTCTTGAATAAGATAGATATCTGGAGAGTCAGAGAGTTAAGATTTATCTCAATGACTAGTGTAAAGCCTGACAATTGCATATAATGAAGCAGAGTTTGGATAGCAAGCTCTCAGGAATTTGGATTCTTTTAAAATTTGAATAAGGAAGAATGGCTTAATTATTAACATCATAATAGGATGAATGGTTTTAAAATTCCTCCTATGTCTTTTGCTTATGGATAAATTAATCACTTTTCATCTCCTTCACTTTTGGATCAAAGACTCATTTGTAAATAGTGTAATTTGCAGTGTAAATAGTGTAATTTGCAATTGTAAACTTTGTAATTTGCAGTGTAAATAATTATATGAGGAAATGTTTATGGATAATTTATATTAAATGCAAGAAAATAATCGGTTTAAACCATTTTCCTATGTCTTGCAAGAATTTAAATTGTATGTTTATATGCAGAAAAATCTTTTTTTTTTTTTTTTGCTGGGTCATAAGTCAAAAAGTCTTCAAGTAGTTTCCAAGATAAAAATGTTTTTGGGTTTTTTACAGAGAATATAGCCTACTTTATATTGGCTCTAATGAAGTATAATTGTTCCATTTTTCTAATTTGCAACTGGTCACAAACAGACCAATAATTTTCTGTATCAGATTGATTCATTCAGTTCTTTCTAAAGGAGAGCTTTACCATTCAGCCTCAAATTAGGTATTTACCAAATCATTTAGGCTCTTTAATAAAATCACCAACGTTGATATATACTGTGACTTAAAATAAAGCAGGGCTTCTGAGAGAATTTATAACTGTATAATAGAAAGTGAAGACTATGTAACTTGCTTATTTAGATATCTTCCCAACTTTATGAGGTCATTTCACTGCTATTAACCAAAGATAGATAGGGTTGATTCTGATTCCATTACCAATTTAGAGTCCCAGAAAACATTCTGTTCATAGATTAACATAAATGAACTTAATAGATTCAGTATTTTTCATATTCAGGAACACAGTCATTGCAACTTCATATGAAAAAATTGCCGACTGATTTAGCAAAAAGAGGCTGTCCACATAAATATTTGCTAATACAATTCAAGAAAGGAACAAATGCTGCTTAAATATCATCTAATAATGCCTATAGATAATTGTTCTGATTTTTAAGCATTTTATATTTCAAATGTTCAGGCACTTTTTGCAATTAAGGATTTTTATTATTGTTTTCTATAATCAATTTACTTTTCTTCCATCTTTCTAAAAACAGTCAAGGAACTTTAAGAAACAATAGACTAGGATAATTCAATCAGAATAGAGCTAGAAGGGACCGTGGGGGGGGTCTTCTGTCGAATCCGTCCCCCTGCCCAAGCAGGAGACCCTATACCATTTCAGACAAGTCCAGTCTCTTCTTAAAAATCTTCAGTGATGAAGCACCCACAATTTCTGATGGCAAGCTGATAATTATATTATCTATCTATCTATCTATCTATCTATCTATCTAATCAGTGCTATTCATTATCATGAGATGATCAGCCACTAACTTGAATCACTTTAATAGAGTATCAAATAAATAACTGAGGTCAGGTCTATAAAGTAAGACTAGTGCCAAAGATTCAATGTTATATCTGGGCTGGAGGCACCATTTCTCCAAACATAAGATGCCAGAATTCTGTAATGGGAAAAAAAGATTGTCTCTATCTTCCCACTGTTGGCATTCAAGATTTATAAACACATTAGACTGTGTAAGAAGAAAAATGCTGGTTTAAAATGAGCCTTGGCAAAGCTATACATTTCTGAAATATCATGGAATCCCAAATCCCTCTTAAATTACAGAAGTCTTGAAAATATGACTGAAGGCCCTATTAATTTCAGGATTTTTCCTTTCAAATGATGTGAAGAAGTTGAATAGGGGAATATCTACAACCGAATGGTTTAAAAAAACAAGCAAGGATTTATCTTGGCTCCCTCAGTTAGGAAATGGAGGTGAGTTCCGTCCCCCTAGAATGAGACACGATTGAACACGATTGAACCCTAACCCTTTATCTTTACCTTTTACCATCTTCAGTCAAACTCATGGTCTTTAGTTAAAAATCCAAGAGTCTTGCGCCATCATATTAACCAGTATATGACATTAAGGTTCCAGGGTCTTCATTAAAATTGCCCTGATTTACAGACAGAAAGAGAGAAGAGGATTAAAAACAATGCAATGAAGAAAAAATGTAATGAAGGCAGTGATTCATCACAAATAATACTAAATCTCTCATTCAAAATAAGCTGATTTCATACAAGCACGTAAGATTTCATTTAACTTGGATTATGTAGGAGGCGAGATATGTCAGGCTGTGGAGTCTAGCAGCACTTTTCTGACTAACATCTCCCCTAATAACGTCTCCACTGAGAAGTATCAAGTTCAACCAGATGGAGTGGAAATCCATAAAACTTACCAAGAAACTGGCATAGACACAGACACTAATTTTGCAACCAAATACATCATTCCTAAAGAACTGGAAGGAAAGAATCCTTTACAGTCTGCACACCACAACAGCAATGATCAAAGAATATCTTTAACTTGGAATAATTCCTCATAGAATATCAAGCAAACTTTTGTTAACTTCAAGCTCTTATCAGGCATCTAACAGATTAAAAATGTCTCAGAATTCATTCTATGCTTTTTTGGGAATCATACCGTTTTCAAATTGTTCCCAGGTGTTACAATTCTAGGTCTTGATATTACCATAATTAGTAAGAAAAATAAACTAAGAAGTTATTCTTTAAAAATTAGCTAAGGTTTATTGCATAAAGATGTGAGACTGTTTTGGAAAGCAAAAAGCATTTACATGATTATAACTACATAATTATAACCACTAAAAGAAAATAATTTTCAATAACAACAGCACTGAAATAAACAGTTAATTTATAAATATTTCTCAACAGATGCATAAGGCATAGGAGATGCACTGAGACAAAAACAAATTATGAAAGATGAGGTTAAAGCAGAGCTTCCATCAGAATAATATTATTAAGTGTTGTCTAGATAAAAGGGATTCACAGATGCAAATGACAAATATTACCAAGAAAGTGACCACTTGGTGGAAGAAGGAAAATGCAGAAAGGTCAGGGGCAAGAAATGGAAGCTTCTGCATCTAATGAGAAAACCATCCACTTACTTTCCAGTACTATTTCTATATTTCTTATTTCAAGCACTTCTCAACTGCTGAGAATGTAGCTTACAGTAAGAAACATTTCATAGTAATCAATACAAGTTCCTAAAGTTCAGGAAACAGACCTGTAACCTTTTGTAATATGGATAGCACTTCTTTACAATGCCATCACTCGTTCTCCTGTCCTCTCATGTGAACCTTACAGAGAATAGAATCTGAATCCAAAGCTGTACTCAACACAATTTAATTTAGAAGCATAACTCCTATCAGTTATAACGTCTATCATGCCCAACCAATTCTTGCTGGCTGGAATAATGAGTTTCATGACATCACAACTAGAAGGAAAAGGAATTAGACTTAGACTTATACAACATGGTTGCAGGCAGAAGCTCTAAAAAAATCCATCTACCATGGGCAAAATTCTGAGAAAATGGCAATGTTCCAGTGTTCCTTCCTCTATGTTTCATTCAATCCAAGTATAGATGACAGACTTGATACATCTTGTATATCTTGAAAACCTATGATGATGCAGTTAATAATTTTATATGTCCATGACATATTTACAATGATGTGATATTTCTTGAAAGTACTCTGTATATAAGAACAAAATCTAAGCCAGTGCTCCCCAAACTGCATACTTGAAGGGAAAATATTACAGGAGAAATGTTCCTGCCAGAGCCCTATGAAAAGTAGTATTGGGGGAAAATGTACTGCAGCTCTTTGGTATACAAATATGTTTAGTACGAAGCTCTTCAGGCATTGCTGGTACCAATGCTGTATTAGTATTTATTTCCAACCCAATAGAATTTTAAAAATGAATTATTTAAAAGGAAGACTGTATATTCACAGGAAAACTGTGGAAATTTAACAGAAAAGAACCAGAATTTTCTGAGTTGGGAGAAGAGACAAAGGAAAAGTTTGTAGTTAAGAACAGGCCAGATCAGAGACTAGGGGCTGTGGAAAAAAGTATTTTAAAAATTAGCCCAATGGAAGAGGCAGCTGAATAGCCACTCAGAACAATGCCAGCTGCTCCATTTGAAGTCCCACTTTTCCCCATCATCCTTCCATGCTTCCCTATGATAACACACACACACACACACACACACACACACACACACACAAACACAAGAGGAAAGCAAAAACATGCCCAACAGCGGCAACACATACAGATGCACCCCGATTAGAGCCTCTGACATAAATACACACAAATACACACAAGCACACAAGCACAGGCAGCACATACAATATGAACATATCCTGATTAGCTCCAGGGAACAAAGCAAACATGCATTCCTTCAGGGCAGAAGTCTCCAAACTTGGCAACTTTAAGACTTGTGGATTTCATCTCCCAGTTGAATTCCACAAGTCTTAAAGTTGCCAAGTTTGAAGACCTCTGCTTTAGGGATATAAAACAGTACTTCATTACAGGGAAGAAAGCAATGGTAACTACTATGACCATTAATCTGTCTATCTGTCAGCACAATAACATAAGAATCTGAACAAACAGAAGTTTGGTGTGAAGGAAAAAAAAGTCCCAATTCCCCAATATAATCACTATTGAAGAAACAGAACATGGGTGTCAAAACCACGGCATCACGTTGCCGTCACGTAACATTTCGTGACATTCGCAGAGGTGGGCTTGGCCTGCGTGTGCCACATCCAGCCCGTGGACTGCCAGTTTGACACCTTGCAGTAGAGCATCACAAATGAAGACAAATATACATGTCCCCAGATAATGTTGCAAGATCCAATCTGACTAGGTCACCAGGACCAGAAGTTTTACTCTCCCAAATTTTCGGAGTTGTGCTGGAGCTCATCCTCAAGGAACCTCTCTCTCTTTGGAATATGTGCTTTAGGCTATTCCATGAGTCGTAGTTATGTAGTGCCTTCCTATTGGCTGATTGGTGTGTCAATGTCAGTGATTGGCTATTGTTTCCTTGTGCAGCCAAATCCTTGGCTTCTAAATATCTGGTAGATCATCAGTTGGAATGTTATCATTGCAACCCCCCCCCCCCGGTCATGATGACATAATATAGTATTACAGTAATAAATTGCCACCACTGCATACCAAACATCTTGTAAAATGTGAATTTAACTTATGTGGGACTTCTTGAACTACACACATCCATTTTGATTATTCAGATTATAATAGAGAGGAGAATGCTAATTATCTTTCTGATTATGCAAAATATACCTTCATCTAAACAATTTTTTCTGTTCCTCTTCCAAATGCAAAATCTATACTGTAGTGCTCTTCCAGAGAGTTCCTTCAAAGAAAGTTATTTTCAAATAATAGACCAGGCTGAAGCAAACGGGAGGCAAGTTAGGCAACCATCAATCACACATCTCCAGCTAAAATGAGGTATTTTAAAATATATGGGTACTGTGCCCTGAAAACTCAAGTTGAATTAGTACCAAGAAACAAAGGGAGTTATGCACTATTAGTTGTAAAATAATTAGGGATTCTTTTGTGGAATCACAGTTTTCAAAAGATATCTTTCCCAAAACTTATATGCTCCTTAAAACACATGCACAGGAAAACTGTTTACCTAAATTATGCAAAGCAAAGAGAGACTTTAAAAACATCTGTTAAAAGAAAAACAGGAACATCACACTGATTATCGTTTTGTGGGTTTTAATACAAAGAGACTTCTCTTGTGTGCCCAGGACTCTAGTGAAGTAGGATCCTCAATCATACAGAAAGCTTACACCTGTGCCCCATTTTCTACTCAGTTTGAGTCTTCTATACATTTAGCTGAATATCTGGAGCATCTGTCAGATGACCTGGAATGCTCCTTTGCATTTAAGAAGCAATTTCTAAAGAGTCGAAATATTCTCCTTAGAGCTGTTTGGATCGTCCAGAGAGTGGGTGGTGCTTCAGTCTCTGCTGTTGGAGGCTGAGCTTAATTTCTGAGGAACGCTCCACCTTCCATCACGTGGCTTGCCATCGTGTTCCCCAGTTTATGCTCAGCCCTCGCGCAGAGTAGGCAGTGTTTGTATGTGCTCTTGGCTGTTTCAGGAATATTCCAATATAATTCGTTTTTTTGCTTCAATTCAGGTTGTATATAAACCTTCATTGTTGTTTTTTCTCCCTTAAACCTGCGCAGTTGGTCCCTTATTTAGTAGAGTCCCTGGGAGGTCCTCCCCCCCAGGGGGTGCTAGGTGGTAGGCCAGCAAATTTCAAGCTGCCCCCCCCCACCCTTTCCTATTGCCTTTCTGCCACTTTAGTCGTTTTAAAAAGCTCCATTTCGTTCCGTTTCCCCCCCCCCACGGAACTCCGTTTTTTACATCGTTTGATCGCTTGCTGATTTATTTCTGTTGTCCTTCCCCTGGGATCCTGGATTGTCCCTAGGGATCCTCCTGGTCGCTGCAGAAGGGCCCTTGTAAGCCCTTGTAGTGGCGGCCGCCATTTTGAGCATTGCCTCGTGTCCAGGTGCAATTTTGTTTCTTCATCTTCCGATCTCTGCAGCGTGCCTTCTTTTCACCTTCCTTTGTTGGCTTTCCCCACAGCCAGCCGTAGCGGCCGCGGTTCATTCCCACCACTCCCGGCCGGTTCTGCCTGGGTCGGCAGTCTGGTTTAGGCTCGGCTTTGCCCTTAAGGCTCCTGTTGTCCTCTGATCATCCTGATCAGTCCTTCAAAATATATATTTTTACATTAAAATAATAATAATAATAATAATAATAATAATAATAATAATAATAATAATGATAATGATAATGATAATGATAATAATAATAATAATAATGATGATAATGATAGAGAGAGAGAGAGAGATCTGGAAAAGTCAATGAATCAGAGGAGTTAAGAGACTCCAGTAAGCCTAAGCTTACCAAAAAAAAAAAACATAAGAGAGAGAGAGAGAGAGAAGGGGGATCAATCATTTATATACGGAGCAAAAAATACAGATTAATTGCAAGCAAATAATAAACGGGAGGGGTGTAAAAGAAATTCCCAGGGCTCCCGGTCTTCGTTGTAGGTCGACCCCTAGGCGCGCCAACCGCCTCAGATTTGATCCCCTTCCTCAACTACCTAAAATGGCAGAAAGCAATCCTTCAAAGGGTCCTTCCTTAAAGGCCAAAGCAAAGACCCACCACCTGCGCAGTCAGGCTAAGGAGCCCACCAAAGCCTCACAAAGGGACGCCTTAAGACGACACAAGGCACTAGAAAAGGAAATAGACAAACGCACCAGACAGACAGGCTGTGCCTCCAGCACCAGTCACTCCTGCCACCTCCACTCTTCCCCCCCCCCTCCTGCAGCCTTTTCCTCCCTATCCAGGCACAGCTCGCCCTCTCAAGGGCATCAGGCCTCGGGAACACCAGCCAGGCGAACTCCAGAGGCTACTTTCACGCCCACGGCCGCCGGCTTGAGCCAGGAGGAACCTCCCATTCAGGCAGTTCCAGAGCAGCTCAGAGCCTGGATGGAGATGGCTATCCGACAGGGAATTGCAGAAGGAATGCAGCAGATGGCCAGACCAGGCTTGCCTCCACAGGACACCGAATCTGTAAGATCATTCCCTCTCACGCCCCTCCAGGGGGAGGTTTCCCCTTCAGTCAGGGAAGACGAGGAGGGGGCAGAAGGGGACCTAGATTTATGCAGGGAGGAGGAGGAGGAGGAATTTGACCTGGGGTCCTTACAATACAACGAACCTCTTCCAGACTCAGATCCATCAGAGGCGGAAATGTCTGAGAACGAAGGTCTCACCCCGGACCAACCCACTTTCGTAGGGCTCTTTAAGCCCCAGCTATTCAAATCCCTCCTCCACAAAGCCAGGAACATCTTGGGCCTAACAGCCCAGAGCCCCTCTGATCCCATTCCATTGGTTCTGGAAGGACCTGAGGACTCCATGTTTAGACAATCGGTAATGGAGAGTGAGGTCATCCCAATGACCCCCCCATATTCCTGGACCTGGTGTCCAAGCAGCTGGCCTCCTCAGTTGCCCCCCCTGCCCCTTCGGCCCATGATAAAAGGTTCTTCAACCTTGACCCGGAGCTCTCCAACCTGCTGAGCACCCTGGAGGTTGATGAGCCCATCGTAGGCCTGACCTCTTCCTCCGCCCTCAGCGACCCCTTAGAGGCCCTGAGGCCAGAGGACAAGCGGTCGGAGCTGGCATTGCGGCGAGCTCACCAGTCGGATGCATGGGCGATCAGGGCGGCTACAGCCGCTTCCTTTTTCATCAGATCATCCACTCGCTGGCTTCGCCAGCTTAAGCAACATGTCCCGACCTCTAATATCCGCACCCATCAGCACATCGCCAAGATTATGGCCGCAGCTGAGTACTCAGCAGACGCCACTTATCACTCAGTAAAGTTCTCCTCCCGCGCCATTTCCTCCCACGTCTCGGCCCGCCGCCTGCTCTGGCTAAGAAACTGGCAGGCGGATCTTAAGAATAAGGTGAAACTAGCTTCCGCCCCCCTAGCGGGAGATAAGCTGTTCAGACCTTCCCTGGATCCTCCCCTAGTTGAGGGAAGGAATAAAAAGAAATTCCTCCCCTCCCTCACCCGTAAGTCAGATCCCAGATCCCTGCAGCCCTTTCAGAGGGCTCCCTTTCGTCCCTATCCCCAACCCCCCTTCCCTCCCAGGTACCAAAGACCCCCCCTCCTTTGGTTCGGGTCAGCCCCAGGACAGGTCCAACCCCCTTGACAGACACAGGAGAGGCGGAAACTTCAAAAGGCCCTTTCGTGGCTCCGGCAGCAGGCCCTTCCGGCGCTCCAGATAGGCCACTGGACCTCATCCCCATTGGCGGGTGACTTAAAGCCTTCACCAGTCGGTGGGACTCATCCACTTCGGACGCTTGGATCAGGGATACCATCAGGTTTGGCCTCGCCCTCGAGTTCCTCTCCCCCCCGATTTCTACATCTCATCTCCCCTCTCCAAGAACCACACTAAACGCAACCTCATGGATTCAGCAATTCAGCACCTACTGGACATTCAGGCCATCCAGCCAGTTCCTCCATCCCAGAGGGGACAAGGCTTCTACTCACTCTTATTCATGGTGCCCAAACACTCGGGGGGATGGAGGGCTATTTTGGACTTAAAGCAGTTAAACCGTTACCTGGTATACCGCAGATTCAAAATGAACATGCTGCAATCCATCCTCTTGGGAGTTCGGCAGGGAGACTGGTTGTCATCCATCGACCTCTCCAAGGCATATTTGCACATCCCAATACGATCCTCCCATTCCAAGTTTCTGTGTTTCAGTTATAATAACCTACACTTCCAATACATGGCCCTCCCATTCGGGTTAGCCTTGGCCCCCAGGACCTTTACCAAGGTCCTGGCCGCTCTGGCTGCCCACCTCAGATCCATCCTGGTGTGGCTCCACTGTTACCTGGATGATATTCTCATTCTCTCCCCTTCCAGGGAACAGGCCATCAGGGATATCCATATTACCCTCACCTCCCTCCATCAGATGACCTCATCAGATGACTTAGAAAGGTCTCTCTCCTCGAATTAACCAAGTTGTTAGGTAAGATGATCTCTTGTATTTCCGTTATTCCCTGGGCCCGTTTCCACTCTAGATCCCTCCAGTGGTTCCTGCTTCTGTAGCAAAGGGCCGGGTCAAGCAACTCGAGGCGCAAGGTAAAGGTCTCACCAAGGGTTCTCACCTTCCTCCTCTGGTGGAGCAAGGCGTCGATCAACAAAGGCTGCCTCCTCAAGGAGCCAACAAGACTCACCGTCACCACAGACGCCAGTCTGTCCGGATGGGGCGCCCACCTTCTTTCCCTGACAGCTCAGGGAAGATGGTCACTGACAGAAAGGCTGTGCAATATAAACTGGTTAGAGCTTTGCGCCATCCACCTGGCCCTCCGCAGCTTCCTTCCTCAGCTTCAGGGTCGCCACGTCCTCATTCTCACCGACAATATAACAGCAAAGGCTCATGTCAACAGGCAGGGGGGCACTCAGTCCTCAAGCCTAATGAGGGAGACCGAGTGCCTATGTCGGTGGGCAGAGCCTCACCTCCTCTCACTCAGAGCAGACCACATTTCAGGTACCGACAAACCCGGGCAGATTGGTTGAGCAGGGCTACCATAGACCAGGCGGAGTGGCGCCTCCACCCAGCCCTGTTCAGGAAGGCGACAGCAATATTTGGCCTGCCAGTGATAGACCTGTTTGCCTCCCCCTCAATACCCAGCTTCCACGGTTCATCTCCAGATTCCCGTCCCTAGGGGTGGAGAACCACAACGCCCTTCGATGTCCGTGGTCCTCGGGCCTTCTTTATGCCTTCCCTCCTCTGGCACTTGTGCCCAGAGTACTACAAAAGGTACTCCACGAGAGGGCAGAATTGTTTCTGGTAGCTGCTTATTGGCCCCATCGCTCCTGGTTTGCGGACCTCCGCAGCCTATCAGTAGCCCCACCCTGGAGGATCCCAGCAGACAGGATCTCTCTGTCTCAAGGCCCCCTTCTTCGCCCAAACCCCCAATGGCTACAGATAGCCATCTGGAGGTTGAGCGGGAATGTCTGAAGAGGGAGAATTTCTCCACTGAAGTCATTAATACCATCTTAGCAGCCAGGCGTTCCTCTACCAGAAGGATTTGACGCCACTTGGAACACTTTCTGCAAATGGTGTACCAATCTCCGCATTGACCCAACGAATCCATCTGTGGCCCAAATCCTCGACTTTCTCCAGGAGGGTCTCGGTAAGGGACTGTCCCCCAACACATTAAGGCGTCAGGTAGCAGCCCTATCCACTGTAATTTCCTGCGAGGGTGTTAGTTCCCTCTCTCACCATCCCCGCATCCGGGCATTTCTGAAAGGGGCCTCAAACTTACGACCTCCATCCCTTCACAGATACCCAACATGGGATCTCAACAGAGTCCTGACTTGCCTCACTAAACCACCCTTTGAACCCCTAAGAGAAGTCTCTCTCCAGTTCCTATCCTACAAAGTAGTGTTCCTGGTGGTGATTACTTCAGCCCGGAGGATTTCTGAGATCGCTGCTCTGTCAGTCAGGAAAGACCTGTGCGTCTTCCATTCTGACCGGGTGGTCCTCCGACTTGACCCTTCATTCCTACCTAAAATTAACTCGGTTTTCCACAGGGCTCAGGAGCTTATCCTCCCCAATTTTTGCCCCAGGCCAACTCATGAAAGAGAGAGGCTATGGCACACCTTAGACGTCAGACGGGCGTTGCGGATATATATTAAACGTACTCAGACCTTCCGTAAATCCGAGTCCCTGTTTATTTCCTTTCAACCAAAGTCACAGGGGCTCAAGGTAACCTCATCCACAATAGGCCGTTGGATAAGGGCGGCCATTTCTAGGGCATACCAGGCCCAGGCCCTCCAAGTGCCCAGGGGTATCACGGCTCACTCCACCAGGAGTGCGGCGACATCAGCTGCCTAGGCTACCCAGGCCCCTATACTTGACATTTGCCGGGGAGCAACATGGGCCTCCCCGTCGCCTTTCATTAGGCACTACAGAATCGATAGGTATGCTGCTGCGGAGGCTTTCTTTGGTAGAAGGGTCCTTCAGAGGGTGCTCAGGGATCCCGAGGACTCAACAGACCAGATGGTGTCCCTCCCATAGGACAGGCCCCAGCTTTGGTATGTCCCACTGTCTGTATGATCCGAACTGCTCTAGGGAGAATGGGCGTTGGTTCTTACCTGACACGCCATTTCTCTTGAGCTGAGAGGATCGTCCAGCCCCTCCCTTTTCCTTTCACCGTCTGGAGGGGTCTTGTTTCGGCCAATGCACTTTAAGTCTAGCAAGAGGGCAGCACGAATGCCTGTTTTTTTCCTCTCATCTTCGCATAAACTGGGGAACGCGATGGCAAGCCACGTGATGGAAGGTGGAGCGTTCCTCAGAAATTAAGCTCAGCCTACAACAGCAGAGACTGAAGCTCCACCCACTCTCTGGACGATCCTCTCAGCTCAAGAGAAATGGTGTGTCAGGTAAGAACCAACGCCCATTTTCTTATTACCTCCTTTCCCGAAGAACGTCAGTTATGGTAAAATGGCATCTGCCTCGGCCACAGCTAGACAGGATGCATGTTATCCTGCCAATTCAGAGGAAGATGCTAATGGCTGCCAGATGGCTCAACTAAACCAAACATGGTACAAGTAGTCCTCAACTTACAATCAGTCATTTAGTGACAATTCAAAGTTACAACAGCACTGAAAAAAGCAATTTATACCCGTTTTTCACACTTATGGCCATTGCAGCATCCCTGTGGTCATATGATCAAATTTCAGATGCTTGGCAACTGGCATGTATTTATGATGGTTGCAGTGTCACAGCTCATGTAATCACCTTTTGTGACCTTCTGACAAACAAAGCCAATGGGGAAACCAGATTTATTTAGCATCTGTGATACTAACTTAACAACTGCAATGATTCTACATATAATATTAATATTCTAAAATATATAGAATCTTTAGGCCATCTTTATTGATGTGAATTAAGTTATGGAAAGATTTTTTTTGTTTGTAATTTAAAATAGTGTGAAGAGCTGTATTAGCTTGTGCTTAGTTTGATGAATCGGAAGCCACTTCTTTATTATTGGGAGGGTTTTCTTTTTCTCTTTCTTTTTTTTAATCTTTTTTCTTAATTTTGTTTAATCTTTTACTTTAACTGGCTTTTACTATGTCTGTTAAAAATTCAGTAACATTTTTACAAATTATTTATCATTAACATCACTTATATTCAACAGTTCTATGGAACAACCTTCCTAAAGCAAATGGAATTAAATAAACATTGAAGACCGTGATGTTTTTGCAATGATTATTTAATATGATAGACATGTATACTTGAAAAATCAACTGTGCTGATCTCTTTTATTGATCAAGCCTGCTTTGCTCAGTCTGGGTCACTTCCAGTTAAATGTACCCAGAATGATTTATTAGCAATTGTCATACGGGCTGGAAATTCTGAAACAACAAAATTGGCGGGTATGTCACAGGTTCCTTGTTTTGAACCACTAATAACCAGGCTGACTCAGACTTAACAGACATTAAGCACTGGAAACTTGGACAATTGAGTTTTCTGTCTCTCTTCAATAGAGGGGAGGAGATTTTTATTTTACAAAAAGAAAGCTTGCAGTATTCAACCTTTTATCTTTTTTAGTTTTTACTTTCTATTCCATCAAAGTCTTTACAGGTAGTCCTTGACTTAAAACCATTTGTTTGGTGACTGTTTTTACAACTGCACTGAAAAAAGTGACTTGTGCCTGTTGTCCCCACTTACAACTGTTGCAGCATCCCCATAATCATGTGATCAAATCCAGGCACTCAGCAACTGGCATATATTATGACATCTGCCTAGGCCACATTTGTAATTCTTCCAGTTTCAAACAAGCAAAGTCAATGTGGGAAACCAGTTTCACTTAATGACCACATAGTTCACTTAACAACTGCCCAGTTTTGCTTAACAACTGTGGCAAAACAGGCTGTAAAATGAGGCACTACTCGCTTAACAACTGCCTTGCTCAGCAATACGACATTTTTGGCTCAATTGTTATCATAACCTATGCTTTTTCTTCCTTTATTTTCTGCTTTGTTTCTGGTTGGGCATCTTGATTCTGTTTCTCTTTTACATCTGAGGGAAATTGCTTGAAGATCTTTTACTTTATGCCTGTCCGGAAAGGAAATAAATGCCCCCCTGCACAGTTTCTGCCTTATCTAAGTTCCTGTTACCTTATCTTTTAGTATGCCTCTTCATTTTATTGGCTCTGATTACTCATCCTGTTCTTCCTAAGGCCCATGGGGGCCAGAGTTCTGAGGCAGCCATCTTCTCTTCCCTTCTTCTTGCTTTTTCCCCCTTGTTTTAAATATTGGAACCACGTTGGCTCTTTTCTGATCTTCTGGCATTTCCCCTGTGCTCCAGGATTTCTCAAAGATTTCAGTCACTGGCTCCGAGACGACATCTGCCAGTTCTTTTAATATCCTGGGATGTAATCCATGCAGTCCAAGAAGCATGAATCCATTCAAGGCAAACTAAGGATTCCCTCACTAATTTCTTTTATATTTTCATCTGCATTTCTTTTCTGCTCTTTGCAATACAGCTTTTGAGAGAGGCTGGACTGGTTTTTATTTTGTGAAAATACAAGTGCATGTTAGGAATTAAACAGTTCAGCTTTCTTATCTGTCACCATCTTCTTGTTCTGTACATATACAGACAGTCCTTAACTTACAACAGTTCATTTAGTGACCATTTAAAGTTACAACGGCATTGAAAAAAGTGACTCATGACCATTTTTCACACTTATCTTTGTAGCAGTCCCATGATCATGTGATCAAAATTTAGAAGCTTGGCAATTGTTTCAAACTTATGACCGTTGTGTCCCAAAGTCATGTGATCACCTTTTGCAACCTTTTAACAAGCAATATCAATGGGGAAGACAATCATGTTATTAACTTATCAGCTGCAGTGATTCACTTAACATCAGTGGCAAGAAAAGTTGTAAAATGGGGCAAAACCACTTAACAAATTTCACTTAGCAACATAATTTTTGGGCTCAATTGTAGTCATAAGTCGAGGACTACCTGTATTTGGTTCTTTTTCCCTTAATTTTTACCTAGGCACTTTCAGTAGTTTTCATCCTCAGATCAGAAATTTTCATAGATGTGTAGTTATTCTTTACATATAATGTAGGTCCATTTCTTCTTTCATTGGATCTGGGAAAGTTTAGCCACCTATATCCTTCCATGTATTCCAATCCTGAGAGACTTACAATGTCATATTTACCCACCACTACAGGTTCTACTTTTTAATTCCCTTTATTCTTAGTGTATCTGAACCGTTTAATACTGCGCTCCTTAAATTTACCTGCTATTATCCCATAAGATCACAGGTTACTTGTTTTCTTTCTTCCTCGTTGTTTTATTTTTCTGAGTTAGCCTCCGCCTAACTCGGTGTGCTAAATACGGGCCATCTGAGTTCATTAAATTAATTAAAGCTATTCCTGGAGATTTTTTGACTAGGAGCAAAACTAAAATATTTTCAATAAAAGATAATAAACTATATCTTGATATAGACAATTCACTAAATCACAAGTCCTGGATGGTCACAGCATCTAATATTCTACCTTAATCCCATCTAACTAATTCCATCAAGTCCAGCTAGAGATTCAGAAAATTACAGCCCAGGAATACCGGGGTGGGTGGGTTGGGAGGTTGGGGGGGTTCTTATAATTATTGCATCATTTAAAAAATATTTTTAAATAAAGATACAGTAGTTCTCGCTTAACAAGTGGTCACTTAACAAATGTTCAAAATTACAACAGAGTTCAAACAAGTTACTTACACTCCATCCTGAAAATTTCAACTGCTGCAACCCCCTCTGAGGTCATGTGATTTTCAGGTGTTTGGCAACCAGCTCACATTTACAATCATATGCAGCATCCTGTAAATCACATGACCATGATTTGCAAAGTTTTTGCTATTTTCAGAAACAGGCACTGGATATGCTTAACACAATGACTCATTTAATGGCCATTGTAAAAATAGTCATAAAATTAAATCCATTCAGATGGTGACCAAGTTAAGAACCACAACAACTTACAACCAAAATTTCAAACAATTACGATTGTTAAGTCAATTAAAGCTGAACCTATCAGATTGGATTACGTAAATTTGTCTGAATAATTCAGGACTGAAAAATATCTACACAGGTATCTTTTATTTTCTCTGGTTTGTATTTTGCAGTTGCTATAGATGTATAGATAATTTCTAGTTTTCTTATAATAAATATTATTCAAATATGAGAATCCTTTCTAAAACAAAAAGGACAAAAATAGTGCAGACAGTGTTCAGTGCAATACAATTACAGAATACCTAGTTCTCTTCATAAAATCAAAAAAATAAAATACTCTAGTAATGAAGAGTTTAGGTGCCTTGCAAAAACTACATGTTAAAGAGGCCCATTTATGACACAGCATTGTCTTAAATATAGATTCGAAAATAATGTTCCAGCTGATGAATGAGTTCTAAGTTAGAAATGCAATTAGCCCAATTTGCTATTTGTTAATTGCAATAATTATATTTATGATTTTATTGTAGAAAACATTTCACTTAATTACCAATATAAATAGTATTGTAAAATGTTTATCATTTTTAGATTCTATAATACAGAGTTCTATTAAATATTTAAGCAACACAAATGGATGATCACTGCAGCATGTTAGCTATCCATGGCTGTTTGCCAAAAATAGCACTTCAGGCATGAATTAATTCAGCAAAATCAATATGAGTACCTCAGATGACAATAACTTTAAAAGACAGGTGTCAGGGTTTCTTAATACAAAAAAAAAAAAGTTTTATGAAATTAACAATAAATGTTTTAAGAATTAAGAAAAATCCAATGTTCCAAAAAGCCATACTTTAAAAAAAAACAAAAACAAAGAGTATGATGAGCTGATATAAAAAATATTTCCCCATGAACTTTCATTTTAATAACTTGTCCCTAAATTCAACTTCAAAATTAACTATGTCAGCAATACCTAGTTTTGCCATTCTTTACATATCACACTGCTGAAAGAGTCTAACAGCACAACTCTTTAGCACAAGTATTTCATCCACAATTTTCCATGAAAATTTATTCAGCACTTATAAAGATCTTAATAATTCTGCTATTAAATGGTTTATAACTGTTCACTTAGTAATTTGAAGGTATAGAGGATATTGCCCTCAATGTGTAACTCTCATATGTGACAATTATTTTTTCATCAAAATATATGCTAAGGAGAATAAGAGAGAAGAGTTTTTAAAGGTAGCCTAGAAAACCTCTATCAAGAGGCAACAATATTCACGTTACAATTTTGCCTTCTATAGACAACAAACACAGGAATTATTCTCACAAACCAGACTGAGTCTGTTATCTAAAGATTATCAAGTGCAACATGTATTCCTCAATGCAACAACCTAAACAAAAAAAATACAAAACTTATATATAAAATTCATATCAAGTGCAAGAAATCTCTATTATACAACCAGAATATCAAGGGCAACATTTGTGGAATTATTTTGACTCCAATGCTGCCCAGCAACTGATGTTCAGTATTTGGAGGCAGAATTAAATATTACAATGGACCATTTTATTTCCTAATAAAATGAGGAATTTATCTCTTAGTTGGTAATAGTTGGCAGCTATTAACAACTTCCTGTGAAAGAGAATTCCATGTATGTGTAAACAAGTATTGTGTTTTGATTGTCTAAATTCTCCATCAATTTGCCTTATGGGTGAGACCCTGTCACAACTTCCCACACCCTACTTTGTCCTCTAGTGCAGTGGTCCCCAACCTTTTTTGTACCAGGGACCGGTTTCAAACAGAAACACTTTTTCAAGAACCGGCTAGGGTTTTTTATTTATTTATTTATTTATTTACTATTTATTTATTTATTTATTTTATTTTATTTTATTATATATTCCACTCATTGAAAAGCTACTTATGACTTAATTTAATTATAGTCAAAGTTGGACTGGATTTAATAACCATGGTTAATACAGGCATGATATTCCCCTCTGAAAAAAAAATTGGGACCGGCCAAAAGAGACCCCGCGCTGCGCACCAAGAAATCACACACACACACAACACCAATGCTACACACCCTTCCTTTCCAGCCAGTCAAGTGTGGATCAGCTCCGGAGCTGGGCAGCCGCTTCCCTTGTGGCGGGGCTGAGGCTGCCAACCCGGCAAGCGCCCACTGCTTTCCCTCGCCAGGGCCGGGCGGTGGCATGTTGCCCTGCGTCACGTGACCTCTGCCTGGCAGCGCGCTTTTTGGCATAAGGCAGCCGGGTTGCCCAAGGAGCCCGGCCGGCCAGGCGAGGGGAAGGCAGCGAGGGCCCTGCCGGGCTGGGGTGGAAAACCTGCTTGGCAAGGAGCCGGGGAAGCCTGCGGGCAGAGGACCAAGCGCGCTGGGAGGCAGAGATTCTGCTGAGGCCGTCAGACGGAGAGACAGCTGGTCTGTGGCTGCTCAGCTCCCATTTCCTGCCGCTCACCTGAGTGGCCTGTAGCCGCGTGTCAGTGAGGCGATTGAAGAAGAGCTTCTCGTGAGCCTTGACCAGGTTGCCGGCCGCTTCCAAAGAGGGCGAGGGAGTTTGTGCAGGCTGGGATCGAGGTAATTGGCAGCAGCGTAGCCTCCCTTCACCAGAGACTCGCAGAACTCCTGGCATAAGTCTGGTGAATCAGGAGCCTCCTTCTTAGGGAGAGCAGCTTCTCCACGGCTACGTTTTCCTTTTCTCTAGCCACGCATGGCGTGGAGTTGACGTTTTTGGTTGAGCGAGGCTGAGGGACGGCGTCAAAACCAGCACTCGATCCAGCATGTCGGAACAAGATGGCGCCGAAGCAAAGTAGGCGGCCTGGTCCCAAATGTCCCACAGGCTGGTACCAGTCCACGGACCGGTGGTTGAGGACCCCTGCTATAGTGCATATCTTTATGTATTTCAGCTACCAGTACATTTATTTATTTTACTAATTAATACCCCCCTAAATTTTGTAACTTGTCTTCAAGGGAAGTTGCTGTTTTTACTCTCCTTCTCTCCAGTTTTATAGTAATACTATAAAACATAACATTCAGTGGTGATTTCAATATTTGGACTGTTCCTGAGATTATCATTTGAGGTATACATAAAGCTCTTTAGAATCCTGAATCATTCCAGAAAGGGGGGGGGCACATCTTACCACATACAATTCAACTTAAAACCACAAATATGTTAATATCAGTAATCTACTGTATTCTCCATCTTAGATAAATGATATCTTTATTTTATATGTCTGCTTAGAAGTAATCCGCTCCAATGGACTTCTGCAGTAGAAACCTCCCATTTTCCAATGAAATTGATGGAACAAGTCTCTGTGCCAGGATCCTGCTTAATTTGTGCTACAGAACTTTAGAGCAGAACTAAAAAATGACAAATTATAAATAGCAATGCTTAATGCTGATTTAAAAATGAGCGTTCAATAATCAAAATGCTCTTGAAGAGGTCCATTTTTGGCTGTTGCTCAGAGTAACCGTGGGAGGGGGCGAGTTGTTGTCAGAAACAAGTACAGAACAGTTTCAATGGATCACCAGCTTGACAGAATATAACTTTTTAAAATTATTGTGCCAAATGTTCTATTTAAAGACATCTTTATTTGTCTACCCAAGTAGGTTCTTTAAAAGGAAGGACATGAGACTGACCAGCTTCCAAAAATACATTTCGCAGTAAGAAACAATAATGCTTTTATAACATGTTTGGCTGAAAAATGTGACTCAGAATAGATGGATAAATAAATGGATTCAAGGAAGAATGTGTATTTAAAAGGTACCCTTCCTTCATAAAATATGGAATAAAAGCACGAACATTTTGTACTCAAACACAATATATCAAGAAAAAAATATCTTTTTACTCATCCACACATGCTTTGAATGCCAAACCCAAATCATTGTAATTTGTTTAATTGTACTTCATAAAATATGGCTGCATTGTTAATGGTGCACATTTAACATGAAATATAAGCCCATTAAAAGATATAATGGATTGAAAGACTGCATGTAGTAGATGTTTTCCTAAATAAAAAGAAAAGAAATTCTAGTCTGCATTCTAGTCTCTAGTCTCCATTCAATACAAAAATGTAAACTATTTTTCAAACAGCAAGCAGTTCTTGCTTATGTTGGAAAAAATGTCTATCTGGGTTCAATTCCAAGTGGTAAGAAAGACAGTGGAAAAATGGAGAGTGCTTAGAAGGATGGTTTAATGGAGCAGAACCATTAAGCACATGGTCCCGGTGCAGCTGAACACATGGAGTGAAGAGTGAGATATATTTATACCCTCTCTTGGGCCTTGAAAGAAATGTATCCTATTGGTTGTCAGACTCCCATAGAGCTATGCAGTCATAGCTGAGGTTGTCTGTGACCCAAGCTTGGTTGAATTTTGCTGGATGATGCAATAAAGGGCAATTTCCTATTGTGGCTGAATGACTTTGCCCTGAAGGATAATCCCATCATCCTGGAGCTGAGGTCTTTTGTTTTGTAGATAGACTGGTCCAGTCTTTTGACTTGTAGATAAGCTGGCACCAAAATACCTGCTGGGGGCATGGAGCTAGGGTCTTTTGTTTCTGTTTCCTTTAAGATTTTTATTTCTCTTTTAGGTGAAATATTCTACCTTTTTAATATTTCCTAGAATATTTCATTCTTCTAAGACTGTGATGGAGAACCTATGGCACGTGTGCCACAGGTGGCACGCAGAGCCATTTGTGCAGGCATGCAAGCCCCAGCCAAACTTACCTGCACTGTGCAGCGTTCATCTCCCACCTGATTTTCAGCCCATTTGAGGCAGTTGTCAGCCCCCCAGAGGCTTGAGGGAAGCCTCTGCAGCCTTAGGAGGCTGAAAAATGGCCTTCTGTAAATACCAGAAGTGTCCGTTTTCAGCCTCCAGAGGGCTTCTGGATCCTGGGGGAGACCGTTTTCGCCCTCTTGGGGGATCAAGGGAAGTCTCTGCAGCCTTTGGAAACCAAAAAATGGACCATATTTACCAAAATGGAACCAAAATGGACCCATTTTTCGGCCTCCAGAGGCTCCAAAGGCTTCCCTCAAGCTTCCAGGAGGGCAAAAAAGGTCTCAAATGGGCCAAAAATCAGCTGGGAGACGCATGCATGCTCAGTGCAGGTAAGGGGGTGGGGAGGGTGTTATGCGTGCATGCGCAGGGGGTGGGCGCATTGCACTGTGGGTGCCAGCACGTGCATGCTTTCAACACACCACAACAAAAAGGTTTGCCATCACTGTTCTAGGAGAAGGGTGGGTGCTAATTTTCTACACTTATTTCAATAAGAATTATCTGTTTTGAACTCTTGAGAAAAAGGAGTGCGAAATTATCAGCATGTATGAATGCCCTACTGTATGACCTATTCACGATATTTTCAATTGGTTTGTGTTTCCAAGTCAAACTAAAAATTGAAGAATCTTGATGATATAGCACAAAAGGGCAAATCCTAAATCTAAATTGGAGGAACAAACTTTTATCCTATAGGCAATATTTCTAGCTTTTGCTGTTGTTCAATTGCTAAGCTATGTCTGACTCTTCATGATCCCATGGACCGTACCACACCAAGTCTCCCTGTCCTGGACTGTCTCCTGGCGTTTGCCCAAATTCATGTTCATTACATCGATGACACTATCGAACCATCTCATCCCTCTGTCATCCCCTTCTCCTTTTGCATTCAATGTTTCCCAAATTCAGGGTCATTCCCTCCCTTTTCATTTCATGACCAAAGTTTTTGAGTTATAGCTTCAGTATCTGTCCTTCCAAAGGTCAGGGTCAATTTCCTTTAGGATTGACTTATTTGATCTGTTTTCAGTCCAAGGTGTCTCAAGAGTCTTCTCCAACACCACAATTCAAAAGCAGTATTTCTAGCAGTTGTACTATTTTTACTCATCTGCCTATTCTTGCACCAATACAGGTTAAATAAGTCAGTATAAATGTGTATAAATGCTGCTGATTTATATTTTTATCTAATATTAACTTAAATCTAACACATAAATGGCATTATCTCAAAATAAAATTATGCAATTCAAGCAGCAATGACCAGTTAAACATTGTTTTTGAAATCAAATTAGAAGCTACCTTGGCATTTAACAAGGCATTAACTTCAGGGGTGGGATTCTACAGGTTCACACCTATTCGCTAGAACCGGTTGTTAACATTCTAAGCCAGGGGTCTCAAACACAATTTACCTGGGGGCCACTGGAGGCAGAGGCTGGGTGAGGCTGGGCTGCATAAGGGATTCCACAAAAAACGTTGTTAAAAAAATATCCTCAAATGTCATCAACAGTTAATGATAATGATTTCTCCAATACATGAACTGTCCTGAACACATGAATGGAACATTGAATGAAGATCATGAACAGTTCCTCAGAACATGGCTTCTCCAGCTTACTCCTTGCTGCCAGAGACTTGACAACACTTCCTCTCACAATTCTGAGCCACATTTGGCTTGAGAGAGGAGGCACTTGAGACCCTCAGTATGGCTTGAAGATGATCATCAGTAAGTCTGGACCTGTACTTGGACTTGTTAAAGTTCAGGGTGGAGAAGAACTTTTCGCACAAATATGTGCTCCCAAAAAGGCACATGGTCCGCTTGAACATTGGAAAAGCTCAGGGAAGCTGGGGGGCAATTATCTCAAAAATTGCCCATGCTTGTCTGCTTTTCCATTCACCTCCCTAAATTTGGCCTTGAGGTCAGAGTTGCATTGCAGGTCAATAAGCTCCATTTGAAGCACAGGAGGGGCATCTTGCACATCAAAGGTGAAGGGATCTGCAAAAATTTGAAAAGTGCGTCTTGAAGTCTGCAAATCTGTGATCAAATTCCTTCTGTAGCTTCAAAATAGCATCAACACACTTCTCATCACTGAATGGTGTGCCTGCATCCACAAGTGCCTTGCATGCTGGGAAATGGCAAAGGTTTGTCTGAGAGAGCTGGGCTTTCCATAGCACAAGTTTTGTGGAGAATGCTCTCACGTTGTCATAGGCAGCACTGACAAGCTGCCCCTGGCCTTGTAACTTCTTGTTCAGTACATTCAGCTCATGTGTGATGTCGACAAGAAAAGCTAAGTCCATGAGACATTTCTGATCATTCAACTCGGGAACAGCCATCCCATCCTTCTCCATGAAGGCTTTCACTTCTTTTCTCAGTTCAAAAAATCTTTTCAAGACATTTACCCTGCTGAGCCAACGTACCATGGTGAAATAGAGCACATCTTCATATTCTGACTCCATTTCCTCTAAAAAAGCACGGAACCTCCTGTGCTTTAAGCCCCTGGATCTGATGTGGTTGATGCATTTCACAACAACAGACATCACGTTGTCACACTTCAGGCATTTGCTGCAAAGGGCCTGCTGATGGATAATGCAGTGCAGAGCAATGGCCTCTTCTACACCCTCCTCCTCAGGTTTTCTCTGAACAAGTGCCACCAGTCCATATTTCCTCCCTGTCATTGATGGCGCTCCGTCGGTTGTTATTCCAACAAACCTATTCCATGGCAAACTGGCATTCTCAATGGCATCACACAGCTGGCAAAATATCTCATGAGCGGTGGTCTGGCCATGCATTGGAATTACTCTGAGCAACTCCTCTGTCACTTCAAAATTGCTATCACCACAGACATAAATTGTGAGCTGAGTAGTGTCAGTTATGTCTGTGCTCTCATCAAGAGCAACTGAATATGCATCAAAACATCTGGCTTTCTCACACAGTTGATGATAAATGTCAACCAACAGGTCAGAAATGCGCTCTGCCACTGTATTGGCAGAAAGGCTGATGTTGCTGAACTGACTTTTTTTTTCCGGACAAACTATACTTGCAGCCTGTAATATGCATTTTTTTACAAACTCGCCCTCTGTGAATGGTGTTCCCGCCTTAGCAATCATCTCACTAACCATATAGCTGGCTTCGACTGCTGCATCATTCTCTTTGGTTGCTTTCTTGAAGAAATCTTGTTGCCTCACCAGACATGTTTTAAGGCTGGCAACCCGGTTGGCTCTCTCACCCCCTGATATTTTGCACATTCCTCAGCATGTTTAGTTGAATAATGACATTTCAGGTTGTATTTCTTGTGCACTGCAACTTTTTCAGCACAAATAAGGCATGTCGGGATGCCCCTGTGCTCAACAAAGAAATACGGCGTCTCCCACCTTTGCTGAAATTGTCTGTGCTTGTCACCTATCTTTCTCTTCACTGCAGGCTTTGGCTTTGACAAAGACGTGATAAGGGTGTGACAAAATTTAGTTTATTCCACTTGGCGTCACTCTTGTTCCACTTTTCATAGAAGTGTTTAGCCAGCTAGCGACGCATGGAGAATGTCTCGACGCGTGACGTCATTTCCACTTCTATTTGTCACAACAGTGCGGCGGATGATGAACAGCCCAGTAGCAGTCGCCTTTCTCTGCATTTGATCGTGGCATTTGTTGATGGTAGAAAATACCAGAATGGCGACCACAAAAAAAGGCGACTGCTGGCTTCCAGTTTCGCGTGGCTTCAGGGCAGCAGGAATTCGCGACAGCTCGCGATTCCTGCTGTGCTAGCCGTCGAGGTACCCCCGATCCAGATGGGTCAGGGGGATATGGCTGCCCTGTAGGGACAGCTGAAGAGAGAGGGGAGTCGGATAGGGGGGTAGGGGTGTCGCAGACCCCCCCCTTCGCCGGAAAAACCCCTTTTTCCCAAGGCGGTGGAGCGGCGGTCAGCAATGGCCGCCACGAAGAAGCCAGCAACCGGGTAAGATTGCGCTGGAGGAGAAGAGTGAAAGTGATGTCTGAGCCGGGTCAAGTAACATCCTTTAAATTGCCTGGAACTGAGCTGTTTGAATTGCTGGAGGATACATTGTATCCCTAAGAAGAGCGAAAGCGGCGGAGAAGCTGTTAAAGGGAACTTCTTTTTTTCTTCACTCTCCCACCCCATGGAAACAGCAGAAATGTTTGGATATATTGGACATTGAAAGTGAATTGTTTTGAGAGTTGAAGCTAAGGAACAAAAGGATTTTTGGACATTGAAAAATTTAAGAAATTGGAAAACCCTTGTTGGAGGTATGGATTTCTGATTATTTAAAATTGATATCGCAAGTGGGAAGGGAGAGGAGAAAAAATTGGAGCAGAAGCTGAAAAAGGAGGAGATTGCCTAGAATCCCAAAGAAAGATATATGGTAATTGGACCTCTTTGATTAAACATTAACCCCAGAAAGAGAAAGAGAAGAAGGAAGAAAAGTATTAACTTTTGGAACTTTTTTTTGAATTGTTTTTGATTAAAAATACTTGTGGTTGTTTTGGGAAAAGTTTCTCTTTTCATAATGGCATCGCTTGTGGATGAACTAAAGGCTGAATATCAAAAATATAAAAAGGATATTGGGCGCTTTGTTTCAATTTTTAGAAATGGCGTTATGTACTTATGAAAAGTTGATTACGCAGCAGAAGGACTGGGACAAGGAAGAAGAGGAAGAAGAAGCCATCTTTGATGAACAATGGGTCCTTTCCGGAGAGGAGGAGAAAAAGGATAAGAAAAAGGGGATTTTAAGAATTATAAAAACAACCAAAGAAGAGAAAAATGAGCGAAAAGGTGGAGGCAAGGTTAGAAAGCAAAGGAAAAGGAGTAAGAAAAGGGAGGAGGAAAAACAAAGGGGTAAAAAGGGCAAGGAGAAGAATAAGCAAGAGAGAAAGGGGGGGAGGAGAAGCCTCAATGGGGGGAAGCAAGATCTAAAGAAAAAAAGTTTATTTAGAGACAATGGGTGAATTTAATTTAGGGTAAAAGAGGGATTCTGGATGGTATATCAGATTGTGTTTTTATATGTGTATTTAGAGTATAAAATTTATTATGTAATTTTAGAATCTTTTAAACAGAATCCCAAGAAAAATTGTTATACGAAGTACTTTTAAGTTAGGGTAATGAGTTATAGACGTTACTCCAATTGGTGGATAGGAGAAGTATAGTAAAAGAAAAAAGATGAATGGATAGTTGGAAATAGAACAGACAAAGAATGTTATTGAAAATGGTAATAAGATATGAAAGGATATATAAAGGTTTTGTTATGGGTTTTTTTTTTTTGGATTTTGTATATTGATAAAAGGCAATAAAATTTTAATTAACAAGAAATAATTTGGATGAAAAGGAGAAGTAGGGATAAGATATGAAGTTAAATAGATAAAGTATTGATACTATAATTTGGAATTGTTATGTTCTATTGGTTTTTTATTATTATTTTTTCCTAGAAAAGAATTTATAAGCTGTTATGCCTTGATTTTTTGTGCATTGTTTTTATAAAATCGATAAAAATGGATTATATATATATATAAAAAAATGAAAATGATAATAAGATATGGAAGGATATACAAAGTGAATATGATGTTTGAATTTGTGTCTGTGTGAAGAGTTTTTGATTGGACAGGCTTGAACCTGGCAGCATCCCAGAGAGCAGTGGAGGACAGAGACGGATGGAGAAGCGTGGTGGTTAAATCTTCGCAGGCGCCCCAACGACCTCAAAAGAGGTCACGGGATAGGTGCTAGGTGCTATGTGCTAGGAAGAGTTTTAACCCGGGATCAGACAAACTTCAGAAAAGATCTTTTAGTTTTGTTTATGTTTTGTGTTTTGTATGTTTGTGTATTGTGTTTCCTGTAAAAAATTAATAAAATTTGTTTTAAAAAAAAAAAAAAAAAGGCGACTGCTACCAGACTGTTCGTCATCCGCCACACTGTTGTTACAAGCTAGTGTGCATGAAGTCGGTGTAGCTTAGCCTAGCACCAAATGTCAGCCACGAAGAGGAACGGTAGGTGGGACTTCCTTCAGAGGTCCATTCCCCCTGCGGGCCGCACTAATATTATACTTTCATATCACAGTGGGGGCCACAGGATATCGTCCTGCAGGCTGCAATTGGCCCACGGGCCATGAGAATGAGACCTCTGTTCTAACCAGTTTGGAGAACCAGTTGTTAGAAGAAATTACTGGCCTAATATTGTAAGGAAGTCAGGAAGGAAACATTCTGGTGTTGCTTACAGAAATTGCCTCTCCATTGACCCTTATTACATTCTTGGCAGGACTAACTTCCTGTCTCAGGAACATCTCTGGAGTTTTCACCCCCTCCTTTGCTGGTACTTTGCTTGTGTGGAGTGACCATTCAAAGTTACAATGGCACTGAAAAAAGTGATTTGTGACCACTTTTCACACTTGCAACTGTTGCAGCATCCCCACAATCATGAGAGGCCATGCGAGGAGATGTGTGCCTCAATGTGAGTGATTTTGAGTTGGCCATGCCCAGCCAGTCATATGACCGCCAAGCCATGTCCACCCAGTCACATGACCACCAAGCCACGCCCACCACCTGAGCCACACCCACAGAAACGGTTGGTAAAAAATTTGAATCCCACCCCTGATCAACTTCATTTATTGCAAAAATTCTTAGCAATAAAAACCCCAAAGGAGTTAAAGATGAGGCAAGATTTTGTTATTGAGAATATCATCTGGTAGTTTTCATAAGCAATGATCTTGGAAGGCTCCAAATACTTGTTAAAATCCTACTGCCCAAAACAAGGGGAGGTAATATTATTTTTCCATAACTGTCAGTCAGAACAATGTCTATTCCTGAATATTACAGGTTCCATGCTGCTTTAGTTACAATTTTTATAAACTAGAGTTATCTATGATGAAACTTCAGCACAGAAAGTACAAATGATTGTGAAAGAAAAACTGTATACCTATTTTTTCTTCTGTTCAATAGTGTTCAATTCTCAGAAACTGCCTGAACAAATCCCTATAGGTTTTTTTTTTTGCAAAATCAAAAGTAGTTTGCCATTGCTTCATTCATAGGTGTGAAAGAAAGTGTCGTACCCAAGGTCACCCACATTGGCTTTGTGCCTAAGGGAGGACTAAAACTTACAATTTTCCATTTTTTAGCCTGATGCCTTAACCCCGTCATGATGAACCTATGGCACATGTGCCGAAACTGGCACGCGAGAGGTTGCCTGAAAGAACCCCATTGCACATGCGCGTGCCGCCCACCCGACAGCTGATTGTCAGGTATCTGGAACGCATGCATGAGGGGTGCACGAGAGATGCGTGTGAATGCAGAGGCATAGGGGTCTCGTGTGCATGCACAGACATGCACGGGGGTCTCACTTGCATACGCAGAGATGCAAGGTGTGCAGGGGATCACGCACACAAGCCGTGCACAGGAGGGTTGCATGTGCAGGGGGCATGGGGGGCCGCTCGCATTGCCTTCTGGATGCTGGCACGTGAGTGCATGTGTGTAAGTACAGGAACAATTTTTGGCAGGGGAGCCAAAAAAGATTAGCCACTACTACCTTAACCACTATACCAAAGTGCTTCTGTATCTATATATCTGGGCTAATCCATACTTCAGATTCAGTTCCATGCTAATGCTTCAGAGCATACAAGGGAGCAAACAAGATTTCCAGTTTGGGCTTCTTTGGCGATGGACTGAAATCATGATCATCCATGGTTTTGATCCGTGCTCGCCGCTGGAGTGCCAGGAACCGCCTGGATTCGGGGCTGAAGCCACCCCGTAAAGTTGGTGAAGGGGGAGCAGTCAGCGGGGTTGAGGAGAGCCGCATCTCTCCTTGGCTGGTGATTTTCCCAAAGGCAGTTGCAGCAGTGGTCAGAAATGGCCACCTCAAAGAAGAACCCGACCGGACAAGATTGTGCAGGAGGAAGTTTAAAGGAGAAAGTTTGATTGACCGGGTTGAATGGAGAACATCTATTTAAGCTACCTGGAACCTGAATTTTAAAGACTAACACTATTCCTAAAATATATTTTAAACTGCGAAAGAGAAAGGGAAAGGAAATGGAATTGGCTTTTTCTTCTCTAACATTGATAGTTTTAACTGACTTGGAACATTAAGAAGAAGAGATTTGAATAAGAAATTGATACTAATCCACTTTGACATTATTAGGTTATTTCTAGCTGAAAATAAAGTGTCAAAGGATAAAGATTCTTGGATAATTTAAAAACTTTCTTTAAAAAAAGAAAGAAGCGGAGGGAAAAAGGAAAAAAAGAGGGTGGATCTAGAAAATGGAGACCACCTGGAACTTAAAAAAATGGATAGTGGAATTTTAACAAGGCTTGCAAAAGATACATTGTAGCTGAAACTTTGTTACAAGATAACAAAGCCCCTGGAAAGAGAAAGTGAGAAAAGAAGCAAGAAACAGTTTTGGATTATTGGATGATTCCTGGAACTTTGGATGGAGGATCCTAATGAAACAAAATAAAATCAATTGGCGGTTGTTTTAATTTTTTTTAAATGACATCATTCCTTGAAGACTTAAAATGAGACTTAAAGAACAAAAAGAAGCACAAGACGGAAGAGGATCTTTTGGCTTCGGATTTCAATTTTTAGAAATGGAGATCTTGAACTATGAAAAACAACAAGAAACGCTGGTAGGACAAGAAAGGCGGGATAACAAAGAAGTAATCTTTAATGACCAAGAAATTTTAAGTGAGGTAAAAAACGGAAAGGGGGGAAAGGGAGTTAAAAACTTAAGCACTGAAGCAACAACCAAAAAAAGAGTAATTTGAAAAGTAATCATAATATTAGGAAGAAGCAGAAGGGAGGATCACAGAAGGGAGAATCAGATAGAAAAGGGAATAAAAAAGGGAGGGAGAAGAGGAGAGGGAAAGGAAAAGAAGCTACAAAGGACAGAAACAAGATATAGAGGTACAGGAAAAACATACAAAAAATTAAAGGTATAAACCTATTTAAAAGACACAGAGACAATGGTTAAAACTTAACTTAAAGAGGGGATTCTGCAAGGGTGCATGGGATAGCATTTTTATATTAGAAACAGAAAAGGATTAGAAAATACGTTAGATGTTTAAAGTAATAGAAAATTTTCTATTGATGTGTAGTGGAATATTTGTTTGTAAAGAGAATAAGGCCCTCAATGATTTAAAAAGAACATTAAAATAAAACTGAAAAGAAACATGAAAGATTTTTATCAGTTGACAAGATGAACTTGAATAAGAATAATAACTTTATTGACTACCGTGAATAACTATTGTTTGGTTTTTTTATTTAAAGACAGTAATAAATAAAGCATGAAATATAGATGATTAAAGTGAAAGACAACTGATATTACTAGGTAATGTTTGTTAAAAGAAATGGAAATGGGCGTTGGTTCTTCCCTGACACACCCGTTCTTGGTGAACTGCGAGGAGCATCCAGAGTGGGAGGTGCTTCAGACTCCGCTCTCACAGGCTGAGCTTGAATTGAGAAACGCTCCTCCTCCTCCACGTGACTCCACGTAGCGTTCCTCAGGGTGATGAGAAAGGGAGCCAATGTTGTTGCAAGAGGTAACAGTTGTTAGGGCTGCAACCTGTTGCCTCAAGGTGTTAGGAGAAAGCCCTTTATTCAGTCCCTCTTGGAGAAAATCCAAAATCTGAGCGATTGAGGGCGAGAGTGGGTTGACTTGGGATTTATGACACCACTTGCAGAAACTATTCCAAGTGGCATCATAGATTCGGATGGTTGAGGGTCGCCTGGCAGCTAAGATGGTGTCTATAACCGGGTTAGAGAACTTCTCGTTCCTTAGGCAGTTCCGCTCAACCTCCAGACAGCTAACTGGAGCCACTGGGCATCTGAATGCAGGAGGGGTCCCTGAGAGAGAGAGATCTTGTCAGGGGGGATCCTCCGGGGGGGCTGCTGACAAGTTGCGGAGGTCCACAAACCACATGCGCCTGGGCCAGTAGGGGGCCACCAGAAGCAGTTCGCCTTCTCGTGGATCAATTTTTGGATGACTCTGGGAACTAGGGCTAGTGGGGGGAATGTGCATAGGAGCCCTGGGTGCCAGGGACAACATAGTGCGTTGTGACTCTCCACCCTGTGGGAGGGGTACCTCGAGAAGAATCTTGGAAGTTGTGCATTGAGCAGGGATGCGAAAAGGTCCACTACCGTTTGGCCGAAGATTCTGGATGCCTCCCTGAACAGTGACGAGTGGAGGCACCATTCTGACTGGTCCAACGTGGCCCTGCTCAACCAGTCTGCCTGGATGTTGGAAACTCCTGAAATATGCTCTGCTTTGAGAGAGAGGAGATTGGACTCCGCCCAACGACAGAGGCGCTCGGCCTCTTTCATCAACCGAATGGACTGTGTGCCCCCTTGTCTGCTGATGTGTGCCTTGGCTGTGACATTGTCCATGAGAATGAGGACATGACGTCCGCGTACCTGAGGGAGGAATCTGAGCAAGGCCAGGTGTACAGCGTGAAGTTCCAACCAGTTTATACTGCATACTTGTTCTGTCTCCGACCATCTGCCCTGTGCCGTGAGCGAGTGGATGTGAGCGCCCCATCCGGATAGGCTGGCGTCTGTGGTGAGGGTGAGCCTCTGGGGCTCCTTGAAGTAATGACCTTTGTTGATGGCAGGGTTGGTCCATCAGAGGAGGGACGTGAGGACCTTTGGAGGTACCTTGACCTTGGATTTTGAATTGCTTCTGCTGGATCTTTGAAATGGAAGCAGGAACCACTGTAGGGATCTGGTGTGTAAATGGGCCCAGGGAACAATGGAAATGCATGAGACCATCTTACCTAATAACTTAGACAAATCTAATAGAGTTACCTTTTTTGATCGCCTGATCTGTTTTACAGATTTCTGGATACTAATGAATCTTTCCGAGGATAGAAAGACCTTTCCTTTGACTGAATCGATTACGGACCCTAAATGGGTAATTCGGGTAGATGGTGACAGTTGGCTCTTTTGCCAGTTTATAAGGAACCCGTGGTCTTGGAGGACAGAGAGAGTAACTCTGGTGTCCCTCTCTGCTTGACGTCTGGAGGGGGACAGGATGAGGATATCATCCAGGTAACAGTGGAGGCATATGGGAAGGTTCCTAAGGTGAGCCGCTAGCACCGCGAGGACCTTGGTAAAAGTCCTAGGGGCCGATGCCAACCCAAAGGGGAGAGTCAGATATTGGAAGTGGTGATTGTTGTAACAAACCCTGGGGAATTTGTAATGGGAGGGCCGGATTGGGATGTGTAAGTACGCTTCTGAAAGGAGAACCAGTCCCCCTTGCCTGGTACCCAAGAGAATAGACTGTAAGATGTGCATCTTAAACTTGCGATGGATCAGGTAACGGTTAAGTCGTTTTAGGTTTAAGATTGCCCTCCATCCACCTAAATGTTTGGGAACCACAAAGAGGTTGGAGTAAAAACCCTGTCCTTGTTGGGAGGGTGGGACGGGTTGGATAGCCTGTATGTCGAGGAGATGCTGAATAGCGGAATCCATCAAATTGCGTTTGGTGGGGTCCTTCGAAGGGGGGGGAATGCCATGAAAAAGTTGGAGGGGTCGGACAGGAATTCAAGGGCGAGACCAAACCTGATGGTGTCTCTAACCCAGGCATCGGAGGTAGAGGAATCCCATTGGTCGGCGAAATGTCTGAGATGTCCGCCAATGGGGGGGAGGTACGGGATCTATCTTGGGTGCCGGAAGAGTCTCCCACCAGATCCCCTATAAGGTCTTTTGTAACTGCCGCCCCTTCTACTCCTGTCGCCCAACTCGTCTAGATCCTGGGGTTGGGATGGCCGAAAGGAGGGGGTCTCGGGTACCTGGGCGGGAAGGGAGACTGGTAGAAGGGTTGAAAGGACCCTCTGCGAAAGGGCTGAGAAGCTCTTGGCTCTGGTCTCCGAAAAAGAGAGAGGAGAAATTTTTCTTGCTTCGGCTCTCAACTAACAGGGGTTCCAGAGCTGGGCCGAATAATTTGTCTCCCTTAATGGGAACAGTGGCCAATTTGACTTTGTTTTTGACATCCGCCTGCCAGTGTTTGAGCCAGAGCAGGCGGCGGGCTGTGACGTGTGAAGTTATAGCTCCAGTGGAAAACTTAACCGAATGGTAGGTGGCGTCGGCCAAGAATTCTGCTGCAGCCACAAGCTTAGCAATGTCCTGATGCGCCCTTACATTAGAGATGGGGACATGCTGTTTTAATTGGCGGAGCCACCGGATCAAAGACCTGGTGAAAAAGGAAGCGGCTGTGTCCGATCTAATGGCCCAAGCGTCAGATTGGTGAGCCCGGCGTAAGGCCAGTTCAGCCCGCTTATCTTCGGGTTTCAGAGCCTCCAGAGGGTCACTTGGGGAGGAGGAGGATGCTAAGCCAACAATGGGCTAATCAACCTCGGGGGTAGTTAGTAGGCTAGAGAAATCCGCATCAAGGTTGAAAAATCTCTTATCCTGGCTGGATAGGGTGGGAGGGGCCCCTGTGAAAGCCAGCTGTTTTGATACTAGATCAAAAAAAATGGGCGGAGCCGGAATGACTTCAGCCTCCACAACGGGCTGCTTAAAAATGGAAACCTCTGGACCTTCCGCTGAGAAAGGGGGGTCAGAGGGAGATTGCATGTACAGGCCAGAGATGTTTTTGGCCTTAAAGAGTAGGGATTTATACAGGTGTGGCTTAAACAGACCCACAAAGGTGGGTTGGTCGGGGGTGAGGCCCTCATCCTCGGACATCTCCCCTTCCATTGGCTCCGTCTCCGATAGGGGTTCACTGTAATGTGTCGATCCCAATTCGAATTCTTCCTCCTCCCTGAATTGATCCAGGCCCCCTTCCTCCTCCTCCTGCTCCCTTTCTGGAAGAGGGCTGTCCCTCTGTGAGAGTACCTGACCGTGAGGAGGATCCGATCTGGGCAGGGGTCTGACGGATAGAGACTCATGTTCGGGGGCCATCGGGAAGAAGCTGGGTCTGGACATTTGTTGGAGACCTTCCGCAATCCCCTGGTGGATAGCCAGCTCCATCCATGATCTCATTTGCTCTGGAACCTCGACTATGGAAGGTTCCTCTTGGCACAGACCAGTGGCCGTAGGAGTAAACATAGCTTCGGGTGTCTGTCTGGTCATTGTTCCAGGAGCCTGATGACCCTGGGGTGAGCTGCGCCTGGATAGGGAAGAATAGTCTGGAGGAAGGGGGGGTTGACTAGAGGTGGAACGAGTGGAAAGTGGGAGGGCTGGAGGCACCAAGCGTGACTCCCTGGTTCGCCTGTCAACTTCCTTCTCCAACGCCTTATGGCACCTTAAAGCGTCCCTCTGGGAGGCCTTGGAAGTTTCCTTAGCCTGCCTGCGCAAATTGTGAGATTTAGATTTGGCCTTCAAAGAAGGGCCTTTAGAAGAATTGTCATCTGCCATTTTAAAAGTAATAAGCGTATACAAGAATACTAAAGGCGGTTGGCTCACCTAGGGTTCGACCTGCAGCAAAGACCGGGTGTCCTTTCAACTGGTCCGCGCCCCGTTTTGGAATTTTGATATGTACTATGATATAAATATATGTATATGAATATATTATTATTATTATTATTATTATTATTGTTGTTTGTTGTTTTGTTGTTGTTGTTATTATTATTATTATTATTATTATTATTATTATTATTATTATTATTATTATTATTATTATTATTATTATTATTATTTTAATGTAAAAATATATAAATTTGAACCGGTATAATTTTGGCTTCAGACATTAGCAAAGGAAGACAAGTTGATTAATGATCCAATTAGCCGAATGAATGCCTGAGCCAAGGGAAAAGAGAGAAATAAGGCCTCTAGCAGCTGTCCTCCCAGGCGAAAACTGGGGGGGGGGTTTGCTGCTATTGCTTCGCCCTGAGTGTGGCTGCGGGATAGGCCAACAATATAAACAGAAAAAAACCCAAGGTAGTTACAGGAATCCGATTATGAGGAACAATGCTCTAAACAGGCTGATAAGGCCTGTTTCGGTGAGCTAAGTGGCCCGCAGCAGGAATAAACGAGAAACAGAAAAAAACAAAATGGCGCCTGACCACAAGGTAGCACCCAAAATGGGCGTTGGTCCTTACCTGACACGCCATTTCTCTGGAGCCGGGAGGATCATCCAGAGAGTGGGAGGTGCTTCAGTCTGCGTTGTTGAAGGCTGAGCTTAATTACTGAGGAATGCTCCTCCCTCCATCATGTGGCTCCCTTGCATTCCCCAGTTTACGCGAAGACGAGAGTGAAGAGAAGATCGTGCTCTCATCTTACTATGCTAAGCGGTTCCTTGGCCGAAACAAGACCCCACCAGACGGTGAACTTAAAAGGGTGGGGCTGGATGATCCTCCCGGCTCAGAGAAATGGCGTGTCAGGTAAGGACCAACGCCCATTCTCCTGAGAGCCGGTCAGATCATCCAGAGAGTGGGACATACCAAAGCTTGAGGACTCGGCTGGAGAATTCGTCTACCAAACGAAGCCTCCGCCGAGGCAAATATGTCAATCTTATAATGCCTAATGAAGGGAGATGGGGAGGCCCAGGTGGCCACCCGACAAATATCAGCAATTGGAGCCTGGGTGGCCCAAGCTGCCGAAGTGGCTGCACTCCTGGTGGAGTGTGCCGTTATTCCGCTGGGCACCGGCAGAGCCTAGGACAAGTAAGCTTTGGAAATAGTAGCTCTAATCCAGCGGCCAATGGTTGCCGGGGACACTTTGTGTCCTAAGGATTTAGGTTGAAAGGAAAGGAATAAGGATTCAGACTTCCTAAAGGGCTGGGTACGTTTAATGTAAATGCGGAGGGCCCGTCTTATGTCCAGGGTGTGCCAAAGCTTCTCCCTTTCCCGTGAGGGATTTGGGCAGAAGTTCGGAAGTGTGAGTTCCTGTGACCTTAGACAAGAAGGTAGGGTCCGGCCGAAGAACCACCCAGTCGGCATGGAAGATGCAAAGGTCTTTCCTCACCGACAGGGCGGCTATTTCCGATATTCGGCGAGCCGAAGTAATGGCCACCAGGAATACGATTTTGAAAGTTAGGAACTGGAGTGAGGATTCCCTGAGAGGCTCAAAGGGATGCTTAGTAAGGGACGTCAGGACCTTGTTGAGGTCCCAGGTAGGGTATCTGTGAACAGTTGGGGGACACAACGCCCTAATGCGAGGGTGGAGGGAGAGGGTACCCAGATTGTCGCAAATAATCACAGTTGAAAGGGCTGCAACCTGACGCCTCAGGGTGTTCGGAGAAAGTCCCTTCCTCAGACCCTCTTGGAGGAATTCCAAAACTTGAGCAATGGAGGGTGAAAGAGGGTTGATCTGGAAATTATGGCACCACTTGCAGAAGCTGTTCCAAGTGGCATTGTATATTCGGGTTGTTGAGGGCCGCCTTGCGGCTAAAATGGTATCAATAACCTGTTCATAGAACTGCTCCTTCCTTAGACGTTCCCGCTCAACCTCCAAACGGATAACTGGAGCCACTGAGGGTCCGGGTGTTGGAGGGGCCCCTGGGAAAGGGATATCCTGTGCGGGGGAATTTTCCAAGGTGGGGCCACCGACAGATAGCGGAGGTCCGCAAACCATGGGCGCCTGGGCCAGTAGGGTGACACTAAAATCAGCTCTGCTTTCTCGGAGATGCGCTTCTGGATGACCCTGGGGATCAGGGCCAATGGAGGGAATGCATATAGAAGCCCTGTGGGCCAGGGGCAGCGGAGGGCGTTGTGATTCTCGGCCCCGTGGGAAGGATACCTCGAGAAAAACCTGGGGAGTTGGGTGTTGAGCGAGGATGCGAAGAGGTCTACTGACGGGAGGCCGAACATCACGGTCGCTTCCCTGAACAGTGACGGGTGAATGCGCCACTCGGACTGGTCCACCGTGGTCCTGCTCAGCCAATCTGCTTGGGTGTTTGAGACCCCTGAGATGTACTCAGCTTTGAGAGAGAGGAGATTGCGCTCCGCCCAATGGCAGAGGCGCTCGGCCTCTCTCACCAAACTTATGGACTGGGTGCCCCCTTGGCGGTTGACGTGAGCCTTGGCGGTGATGTTGTCCGTGAGTATCAGGACATGCCGTCCGCGTACGTGGGGAAGGAAGTTGCGCAGGGCCAGGTGGATGGCACGAAGTTCTAACCAGTTTATATTGTGTGTGCTTTCTACCTGTGACCATTTGCCCTGTGTCCAGAGCGAGTGGATGTGAACGCCCCATCTGGACAGGCTGGCGTCTGTGGTGAGGATGAGGCGTTGGGGTTCCTTGAAGCAATGTCCCCTGTTGATGGAGGGACTGGTCCACCAGAGGAAAAACGTGAGCACCCGTGAAGGCACCTTGACCGCGGCCTTTGAATTACTTCTGCCGGTCCTTTGGAACGGGAGCAGGAACCATTGTAGGGATCTAGTGTGTAAACGGCCCAGGGAACAATGGAAATACATGAGACCATTTTACCAAGTAATTTAGACAATTCTAAAAGAGTTACCTTTCTTGATCGTCTGATATGTTTGACAGTCTCCTGGATGCTACGGAATCCTTCAGAGGAAAGGAAGACCTTTCCATGAACCGAGTCAATGACGGACCCCAAGTGGGTGATCCGTGTAGATGGTAACAGATGGCTCTTTTGCCAGTTTACTAGGAACCCATGATCTTGGAGGGCAGAAAGAGTAGCTCTGATATCCTTTTCTGGCGGTTAAGGCGTTTCAGGTCTAGAATAGCCCTCCATCCCCCTGAAGATTTGGGTACCACGAAGAGGTGAGAGTAAAACCCCTATCTCCGCTGGGATGGTGGTACAGGTTATATGGCCTGTATGGAGAGGAGATGGCGGATAGCTGAATCCATTAGGTTGCGTTTGGTGAGATCCTTGGAGGGGGGAGATGCCATAAAAAATTCAGGGGGGGGGGCTGAAATTCAAGCGCGAGGCCCAGTCTGATGGTCTCCCTGACCCAGGCATCGGAGGTGGAAGAGTCCCACTGGTCGGCGAAATGCTTGAGGCACCCACCGATGGGGAGGGGTGGACGGGGTCTATCTGTTGCACCGGAAGGGCTTCCCTCCTGAACCCCTGAAGGGGCGCCTGTAGCTGCCGCCCCTCCTGCTCCTGTCACCCGGATCGGCTCAATCCTGGGGCTGGAAAGGCCGGAAGGAGGGGGGTCTCGGGTACCTGGGCGGGAAAGGGAACTGGTAGAAAGGTCATGAGGAACCTCTCCGAAAGGGCTGTGCTCTTGAGTCTGACCTACGGAATATGGGGGGAAGAAATTTTTTCTTGCTTCTGGTTTCTGATAGAAATGGCTCTAGGACGGTGCCGAATAATTTGTCCCCTTTTATGGGGGCGGTGGCCAGCTTAACCTTGTTTTTTACGTCCGCCTGCCAGTGCTTGAGCCAGAGAAGGCGGCGAGCTGTAACATGAGAGGATATTGCTCAGGCAGAGAACTTAACCGCGTGGAATGTGGCGTCGGCTGAGAATTCTGCCGCAGCCGTCAATTTTGCTATGTCCTGGTGTGCCCTTGTGTTAGAGGGGGGGACATGCTGTCTCAGTTGACGGAGCCACCGGATCGAAGACCTGGTGAAGAAGCAAGCGGCAGTGGCCGATCTAATGGCCCAGGTGTCCGCTTGGTGAGCCCTACGTAAAGCAAGTTCGGACCTCTTGTCCTCGGGCTTCAGGACCTCCAGGGGATCACTGGGGGAGGACGAGGATGCCAAACCAACGATGGGTTCATCTACCTCGGGAGTGTTGAGCAGGTTGCAGAAGCTCGACTCAAGGTTAAAGAACCTCCTGTCCTGGCTGGATGGGGCAGGTGGGGCCCTTGTGGAGTCTAACTGGTTTGAGACTAAGTCATGAAAAATGGGCGGGGCCAGGATCACCTCTGCCTCCACCACAGGCTGCCTAAAGATGGCATCCTCCTGTCCCTCTGCTGGGGAAGGGAGAGCCGAGGAGGACTGTACAGACAGGCCAGAAATGTTCCTGGCCTTAAATAGGAGTGATTTGAACATGTGCGGCTTGAACAGGCCCACAAAGGTGGGTTGATCCGGGGTGAGGCCCTCGTCTTCGGACATGTCCCCCTCCATAGGGTCTATCTCCGATAGGGGCTCCCCCTGGTGCGTAGACCCCCATTCCAATTCCTTCTCCTCCCCGAACCGATCTAGGTCTTCCATGGCCTCCTCCAGATCCCGTTCTGGGAGAGGACTGCCCTCCTTCGTGTAAAGGTACCTGACCAAAAGTTGGGTCCGATCTAGGCGAGGACCTGACTGATGGCGAGTCATGTTCGGGCGCCATCGAGGGAGGACCAGACCTGGACATCTGTTGCAGGCCCTCTGCAATCCCCTGGTGAATAGCCCGTTCCATCCATGCCTGCATGTGCGCAGGGATCTCAACTGTGGCGACCTCCTCATGGCGCAGACCAGCGGCCATGGGCATAAATGTTGCTTCCGGTGTCCGTCTGGTCGTTGGTCCGGGAACCTGGTGTCCCTGGGATGGGCTGCGCCTGGAGAGGGAAGAGCAATCTGGAGGAGGGGGGGGTGTCTGGAGGTAGAGGGAGCAGAGGGTGGGGGGGCTGGAAATACCGGCTGTGTCTCTCTAGATCATCTGTCAAATTCTTTCTCCAGTGCCCTATGACGTCTTAGAGCGTCCCTCTGAGAAGCTTTGGAAGTTTCTTTAGGGGCTTCCTTAGCCTGTTTGCGCAGGTGGTAGGATTTAGATTTGGCCTTCAAAGAAGGGCCTTTAGCGGAATTGTCATCTGCCATTGTAGATCCGACCGGCTCTCAGGAGAATGGCAGACGCCTACTGAGCTGGATGTTGGGGCCTCTCAGGGGCGGAATTATGCTCCTCCGGCAAGCTCAGAATGCCGAGAGGGGCAGCAAAGGAGAGAGTCGCCTCTTCCTGAGACGATCGGCGTTCGTGGGTGGGGGGAACCAGCAGTGCTTTAAGGGGCAAGAGAATCAAGCCGCTAATGAGGGCGGCGTGGAAAGCGGCAGGGAGATTAGATCAAGGATGTGGGGGTTAGCGCGAGAGCGCTGCTAAAACCGCCCACTTGTTCCCCCTTAAGGGGCGAAGAAAAACACTCCCCTGGTATTGATGCAGACAACCAATTGCGCAGAGGCTAAAGGAAAGAGGAATCAAACCAGAGAATAAAAGGAGACCCTGAATCGGCCAAGGAACTTGCTCTGAAAACAGCTTGTCTCTCACGAGACTGAGCAAAAACTGGGGAGGAGTCACGTGGAGGAGGAGGAGCGTTCCTCAATTCAAGCTCAGCCTGTGAGAGTGGAGTCTGAAGCACCTCCCACTCTGGATGCTCCGAGCAGATCTATGGAGAATGTAAAAGATTGTTATTAATATTAATGGCAGAGCTGTACCTGAATAGAATAATTATTCCATTTACTATTGTTATACATATATACACAGATATATATACATATATACTTTTTTCTTTTAAGAATTTAATGTGTATTTTTAAGGGAATGTACCAAGCAGAATTCAATTGAAAATAGGTATGTGTTATAGAAGAGATGTTAGAAAATGAATGTTATAACTGTAAAGGTATAACTTAATTTTTTAAATAAGATTTGAAAAAAGATACAAAGATGTTACACTCCAGTCTAGTAATTACAGGGGAAAATTTCTTTTATGAGAAAAGATAATATGAAATTGTAAACAGGACAGATGAGAGTATAAAAACATTGATTAGAAAGATTTTATAAATTAGAAAAAGATATGTAATTGAATTAAGAAAGGAATGAGATAATTTAAAATAAGGCTATAGGAAGTAAAGAAAGGGAAAAGCTATCAAAAAAATTGCAAAAATAGCTATAAGATATGGATTAGAATGTATAAGTTAAATATGTATTGAGTTTATGTCTGTATGAAGTGATAACCTAGGGCCACACTGTGATATTTTATTTGTATTTGTATGTTTTGTGAAAACTTAAATAAAACTTTTATTTAAAAAAAAGGGGGAGCAAACAAGCAGCCATACTTTTCCCCTTCCTTAAAGTGGCTTTGAGGAATTATAGATAGATGTTATCATGTTCCTGTGCCAAAGAATTCTTTGGAACCAAATTCAAAATATCACATAGGCCAAATATATATAACAAATTGTACATAACAATCCACAGAACTTTCTTCAATCCACATAGCTATGATTCAGTGAGCATTTCTTTCAGCTAAATCAAATATTGCTCACTGCTGTATAGAAGACACATGCATATCTGGCAGCAAAACCTAACACTGTTACATCTGTGTACATATATATTTCACCAAAAAAAGCAGTATAACACCATATACAAATACAAGTGCTTATCTTTTCATGAATGCCTATTCTCCCTCGAGCCGCTCGGAGCATCCAGAGAGTGGGATGTGCTTCCAAGCCTTCTTCTTGCAGGCTGAGCTTTAGCTGAGGAAACGCTCCGCCCCCTCACGTGACTCCACGTAGCGTTCCCCCAGTCTTTTGCTCAGCCTCGAAGAGTCAGGCTGTTGTTGGAAAGAGCTCCTTGGCTGATTCATACTACATATATTATTCTGGCTATTTTCCTCATTTTCAGGTCTGATATTTCCTTTCCTTCCTCCTGCGCAAAAGGTTGGGACTTAGGGGAAGTCTCCCCTCGCCCCTAGGGGCCAAGTGGGCGGGTTCGAAGTGCTTCGCGCGACCCCCCCATGATTAGATTGCATCGCTGCCTCCGCGCTGCCTTGTGGCATGCAACTTTCGCTGGATTCCCCCCCACCCTAAATGCCAACGGGGAAGGGCTAGTCGCTCCTTAAGAGCACCAGGTGTGCTGAGCAAACCAGACAAGCCCTCCTTTCCGTCCCGAAGGCGCCCGACATAGCTCAGCTCGCGGCCGCCATCTTGGTGCCGCATCGTGGTCGGGTGCCATTTTTATTTCTGATTCTTGCTGCTGCGGTGGAAGTAAAGTCCAAGACCCCTTGGGTCAAGAGTTAGTTGCTTTTAGCGTTCCTCCGGGCTCGCTTTCATTGTTTCTGTTGGCCTCCTGCAGCCTCTATCGGGGCGAAGTTGCAGCACCCCCCCCCCTCTGGCTTGTTGTCTGGAGGCCTGCTGCCAGAGGCCTCTCTCCTTCTAGGCCTCAGGCGTTTATTTGGTAAATCCGGCCTGTACTGTAGTACCGCTTTGGTTCCTTTCCTGCTATTGTTTATATAAAAAAAGAAAAGAAAAGAAAGAGAGAAAAATTTACAGACAAAATTATACGTTTTTATACGTATATACATAGATAACCTTTACATGCAGATAGCATAAAAAATAAAAAAATAAAAATAAAAATAAAAATCAGAGGTTTATATATCTGTACATATTTATATATATATATATACCTTACTACCTGTTACCACTGTACATATTAAATTCCAAAAGGGGGAGCGGGCCAGCTCAAACCTCACTCGGCCCCACTCAGGCCAATTCCAGGCGAGCCAACCGCCCTTTGCTATTATTACTATTATTTTTACTGTTATTATAATTATCAAAATGGCAGACGGCAATCTCTCTAAACGACCTTCCTTGAAGGCTAAGGCAAAGTCCCACTACTTGTGCAGGAAGGACAAGGAACCTTCCAAGGCCTCCCAACAAGACGCCTTAAGGCGCCATAAGGCGTTGGAAAAGGAGTTTGATAGTTGATCAAGGGAGTCCCGCTCTGGGCCTCCAGCCCTTCCTTCTCCCACCCCCTCTACCTCTACTCAACCTCTTCCCCCTCCACCCCCTCTACCTCTACTCAACCTCTTCCCCCTCCAGACCCGTCCTCCCTACCTAGGTGCAGCCACTTCAGGGTCACTTGACCCCAGGACCACCGACCATACTGACCCCTGAAGCTACCTTTACACCTACGGCCGCTGGTCTGCGTCAGCAAGAACTCTCTACATCTGAGGTTCCAGCCCACATCAAGGCTTGGATGGAATCGGCTATCCACCAGGGCATTGCAGAAGGCCTGCAGCACATGTCCAGATCAGGCTTCTCTCCACGGGCTCCCGACCACGAATCTTTATCCATCAGATCCCTTCCACAGCCGGATCCCCCAGTTGGTCAGGTACTCTCTCAGAGGGACAGCCCTCCTCCCGTAGGGGCCCAGGAGGAGGAGGAGGAAGGGGACTTTGGTGACTTCAGGGAAGAGGAAGAGGACTCCCGGATGGGATCCTCCCATTACAGTGAGCCCCTCTTAGAGGCGGACCTCATGGAGGGGAAGATGTCGGCGAACGAGGGGGCTTCTCCCAACCAACCCGTATTCGGGGGGCTGTTCAAACCACACTTGTTTAAATCCCTCCTCTTTAAAGCCAAGAATGTCTCTGGTCTTCTTCCCCAGTCTCCCTCTGACTTCCCCCCTGCCTGAGAGAGACCAGAGGACTCCATTTTCAAAAAACCAGTAGTGGAAGCCGAGGTCATCCCAACCCCGCCCATCTTCGTAGATCTAGTGACAAAACAACTCGCTTCCACGGGAGCCCCCCCCCCTACACCCTCTAACCAAGACAAGAGATTCTTTAATCTCGATTCGGCAATGTCTAGTCTTCCAAACATCCTGGAGGTCGACGATCCCATTGTGGGCCTTGCTTCCTCCTCTACCCCCAGTGAGGCCTTAGAGGCCTTGAAACCTGAGGACAAGCGGATGGAACTGGCATTGCGCCGGGCCCATCTATCCGACGCTTGGGCCATTAAATCAGCTACGGCCGCTTCATTCTTTACAAGGTCCTCTATCCGCTGGCTCCGGCAGCTGAGAGAACACATCCCCGCGTCCAATGTGAGGGCGCACCAAGACATAGCGAAACTGGTGGCCGCAGCCGAGTTTTCAGCTGACGCCACTTACCAATCGGTAAAGTTCTCTTCCAGAGCAATAACATCCCATGTCACAGCTCGCTGCCTACTGTGGCTCAAGCACTGGCAGGCGGATGTTACAAATAAGGTCAAGCTGGCCACTGCTCCCGTCAAGGGAGACAAACTGTTCGGCCTGGCCTTGGAACCCCTGCTGGTCGAGGGCCGCAGCAAGAGGAAGTACCTGCCCTCCCTTTTTCAGAGGCCAGAGACAAGAGGCCCTCAGCCCTTTCGGAGGGGCTTCCCCCGCCCTTCCTACCAACTCCCCTTCCCGCCCAGATACCCGAGACCCCCTTCCTTCCAGTCTCAGGACCGCTCAGACTCAGGCAACAGAAACAGATGGGGCAGCAGCTATAAGAGGCCCTTTAGGGGATCAGGGGGGAGGCCCTACCGCCGACCCAGATAGATTTTCTTCCTCCCTCCCCATCGGCGGCCGCCTTAGACACTTCGCCGCTCAATGGGACCAATCCACATCCGATGCATGGGTTAGGGACACTGTCAGGTTTGGTCTCGCCCTTGAGTTCCGGTCCGCCCCCGCTGATTTCTTTATGACATCCCCCACCTCAAGAGATCCCGCCAAACTTGCACTTATGGATGCAGCCATCCAACACCTGCTTGACATTCAGGCCATTCAACCCGTTCCACTGGCCCAGAGGGGACGAGGATTCTACTCCCACCTCTTTGTGGTGCCCAAGCATTCTGGGGGATGCAGAGCTATATTAGATTTAAAACGGCTAAACCGCCACCTTATCCAGCGCAAATTCAAAATGCACACCTTGCAATCAATTCTCTTGGGTACCAGGCGGGGTGACTGGTTATCCTCCATAGATCTCTCGGAGGCATACCTACACATTCCAATCCGGCCCTCTCACCACAAATTCCTTAGGTTCTGTTATAATAACCTTCACTATCAATACGTGGCCCTCCCCTTTGGTCTGGCCTCGGCCCCCAGGACCTTCACCAAGGTCCTCGCGGCCCTGGCGGCTCACCTCAGGAGCGTTCCCGTCCGCCTTCACTATTTGGACGATATCCTTATTCTCTCCCCGTCCAAGACCCAGGCAGTCAGGGACACCAGAGCCACCCTCTCCGCTCTCCTGGCACACGGGTTCCTCATCAATTGGCAAAAGAGTCAACTGACCCCATCCACCCGAATCACCCACTTGGGAGCCATAATTGATTCGGTTACAGAAAGGGTCTTCCTCTCTTCGGAGAGGTTCCTCAGCATTCAAGCTCTGGTCAAACAGATTAGGCGAACAAGGAGGGTGGCGTTACTTGACCTTTCTAAATTACTGGGTAAGATGGTTTCATGCATCTCAATTATTCCCTGGGCCCGTTTACACAGCAGATCCCTCCAGTGGTTCCTGCTCCCATTCCAAAGATCTGGAAGAAGCAACTCAAAGTCCAGAGTCAAGGTGCCTCCAAGGGTCCTCACGTCTCTCCTCTGGTGGACCAACCCCACCATCAACAGGGGCCACCTCTTCTCAGAACCTCAGCAGCTAACCCTCACCACGGACGCCAGCCTATCCGGTTGGGGCGCTCACGTCAACTCGCTCTCGGCACAAGGCAAGTGGTCGCCAATTGAGCAAAGATGCAGCATCAACTAGCTGGAGCTTCACGCCGTCCACCTGGCCCTGTGCAGATTCCTCCCCTTGGTACGTGGGCGTCACATCCTTATTCTCACAGACGTCATGGCCAAAGCCCATATCAACAGGCAAGGAGGCACCCAGTCTATTCAGTTGATGAGGGAGGCCGAGAGCCTCTGCCGTTGGGCAGAATCCAACCTCCTCTCACTAAAAGCCGAGCACATCTCCGGAATCTCCAACATCCAGGCGGATTGGCTGAGCAGGGCCACGGTGGACCAAGCAGAATGGCGCCTCCATCCATCCCTATTCAAGGAGGCATCCAGAATATTCGGCCTCCCGAGGGTGGATCTCTTTGCTTCCCCGTCCAACGCACAGCTTCCACGGTTTTTCTCCAGGTACCTGTCTCACGGGTCGGAGAACCACAACGCGCTACGCTGCCCATGGCTCCCAGGGCTCTTATATGCCTTCCCTCCACTGCCGCTAGTTCCCAGAGTCATAAAGAAACTCATTCACGAGAAGGCAGACCTGCTCCTGGTGGCTCCTTATTGGCCCAGGAGACCGTGGTTCGCGGACCTCCGCAATCTTTTGGTAGCGGCCCCATGGAGGATCCCCCCGGACAGGATCTCCCTCTCTCAGGGGCCCCTTCTGCATCCGGAGCCCCAATGGCTCCAGTTTGCCGTCTGGAGGTTGAACGGATCCGTTTGACAAGAGAAAAATTCTCCAGTCAAGTAATCGACACTATTTTGGCCGCTAGGCTACCCTCCACCACACAAATTTATGATGCCACCTGGAAGGGCTTTTGCAAGTGGTGTAGCGGGTTCCAAGTTGACCCCCTCTCTCCCTCTATTGCGCAGGTCTTGGAATTCCTTCAAGAAGGCCTAGGTAAAGGGCTTGCCCCCAACACCCTGAGACGGCAGGTCGCTGCCCTCTCAACCGTTGTTTCTTGTGATAACTTCAGTTCTCTCTCTCATCACCCCCGGGTTAGAGCTTTCCTCAGGGGCGCCACCAACTTGTGCCCTCTGACTGCTCACAGGTTCCCCACATGGGACCTCAACAAGGTCCTTGTTTCGCTTACAAGGCACCCATTTGAACCTCTGAGGGAGTCCTCCCTTCAATTTCTAACATTTAAGGTAGTTAACATTCTAAGCCAGGGGTCTCAAACACAATTTACCTGGGGGCCATTATTCTGCTCGTAGAGTCTCGGAAATAGCAGCATTGTCAATCAGAAACGATTGATGCGTGTTCCACGCTGATCGGGTGGTCCTTCGCCCCGACCCCACCTTCTTACCCAAGGTTAACTCACCTTTCCACAGGTCTCAGGAACTGGTCCTCCCAAACTTTTGCCCCAGACCCTCGAGGGACAGGGAAACCCTCTGGCACACCCTGGATGTTAGAAGGGCCTTGCGCATATACATTAAGCGCACACAACCCCTGAGAAGATCAGAATCCCTCTTCCTCTTCTTTCAGCCCAGGACATTGGGGCTCAAAGTCTCTCCCTCAACCATCAGTCGCTGGATCAGGGCGACTATCGCCAGGTGCTACCTATCACAATCTCTGCCCGCTCCTGGGGGAATAACCGCTCATTCCACCAGGAGTGCAGTTACTTCGGCGGCTTGGGCCACGCAAGCCCCAATCGCTGACATTTGTCTGGCAGCCACTTGGGCCTCTCCGTCCCCATTCATCAGACATTACAAAATAGACTTATATGCCTCAGCAGAGGCCTCTTTTGGCCGACGAGTCCTACAGAGGGTCATCAGTGACCCGGAGGGGCTTCCGGCCCAGACGGAGTCCCACCCGTAGGACAGCCAAGCTTTGGTATGTCCCACTCTCTGGATGCTCCGAGCGGCTCGAGGGAGAATGGGCGTTGGTTCTTACCTGATACGCCCCTTCTCGGCGAGCCACAAGGAGCATCCAGCCCCACCCTAACTCCTCCGTCTGGTGGGTACTCTGGTTTCAGCCAAGGAGCCAATAGTTGATTAGAAGGATTTCATAACCTTTCTTCTCGTTATCGCAAAAAACTGGGGGAACGCTACATGGAGTCACGTGAGGGGGCGGAGCGTTTCCTCAGCTAAAGCTCAGCCTGCAAAAAGAGGACTCGGAAGCACATCCCACTCTCTGGATGCTCCTCACGGCTCGCCGAGAAGGGGTGTATCAGATAAGAACCAACGCCCATTCCCTCTGGAAATAAAAGTTGAGATACTATCTAATTAAGCCCTCCTATAAATTGAATTTTTTTCATCAGAAAAAAGGAGATGGGGTATCTAATTAAGTTGTCCGTTCCCTTCCCCCCCCCCCCCCAAAGGCATCAAAGCTTCTAAGTTCTACTCTGGAGAATTGCAGAGCCCTCTAGAATCAATCTGAGATCATGGCATTCAGCCCTCTCAATTCCTGGAAAATAGATGGGAAAGAAATGGAGGTAGTGACAGATTTTATTTTCCTGGGCTCCAAGATCACCGCAGATGGGGACTACAGCCAACAAATTAAAAGACGCTTGCTCATGGGGAGAAAAGCTATGGCAAATCTAGACAGCATATTAAAAAGCAGAGACATCACCCTGCCAACAACAGTGAGTATAGTCAAGGCTGTGGTTTTCCCAGTTGCAATGTATGGCTGTGAAAGTTGGACCATAAGAAAGGCTGAACGTCAAAGAATTGAGGTCTTTGTACTATGATGCTGGAGAAGACTCCTGCGAGTCTCTTGGACTGCAAGGCGATCAAACCGGTCAGTCCTAGAAGAAATCTGGTCTTTAGAAGGCCAGATCCTGAAGTTGAAACTTGAATACTTTGGCTACCTAATGAGAAGGAAGGACTCACTGGAGAAGAGCCTAAGGCTGGGAATGATTGAGGGCTAAAGAAGAGGGAGACGACAGAGAATGAGGTGGCTGGATGGAGTCACTGAAGCAGTCAGCGTGAGCTTAAATGGACTCCGGGGGATGGAAGAGGACAGGAAGGCCTGGAGGAACGTTGTCCATGGGAATCATGATAGGTCGGACATGACTTCACAACTAACAACAACTAGAATCAATCTGAGAAAAAATACAGAACACTGCAAAGAAGAAATGAGATGAAAATAAGCAAAAGTCTACCCACACTACATAGTGTTTCACCCTACATAAGATGAAGAGGAAAGAAATCTGCTCTTTAAATCTGAAATATCTCCTAGCATATCAAAACTGCTTATCTAACTATAGTCCCAAATGACAATGAAGACTTCACAGACCTTATAATAATTACTAATAATATGCAGCCCATGTAATGAATCAATTAAGCCAAGAATCTTCCACTTAAAGGCTAGAATGATAAACACATACTTTAGTCAATTTCTGTTGCTCTTTGATATATGTTGTTATTTTATTTCAAAGCAGATGAGATTACTTATAGAAGATTCTGGAATTGTGAAGCACCCTCTGCCTAATTACTTTTATTCAGATTTACTTCTCCGCAAGAGTTTGATGATCAAAACTCTGTGTAACAGATACTGTCCAGAAAGAAATAAGTATTTTATCTTGGAAGATTTCTTATACAGTATTGCTAAAAGGTTGTATGTCCCTTTTATCCATCTTTCAGAACGTTGAACTTTCCCTAGTTCAAGATTCTGAAAAAAGTTTTAGCACATTCCAAAAATTTCTCTTTTAACTACAGTAAATAGTGTACAGTAATTGTTATTCAATTTCTTCATGCAGCACCCAGATAGTCTAATTAGAGAAATATAGCCCTTTCCCCATGTAGAATAATATTTTTAATGTGGCAAAAATACAACTCTTCTAAAAATATGTTACCTATTGCTTAACAAGAGTACAATTACAATCTCCTGCAGTTGAGAATTCTTATCCCTGTGTAAGGTATCAGATGTGTTTGAAATAATTCATAGCATGCGATATAGCTTTCTCTTATTTGGAGACTTTTTTTAGTTTTACATTTTTAAATATTTACAAATGATATAATAGCCTTTTTTAAAAGCTGGCAAATATTTCTACAAACAGCTCTGCAAAAAAATTACTGAAAGCAGTTTAATATTTTTAAAGTTATCAACTCTGAAAAAACAATAATTCAACATTTTGGTATTTTATCCTAGTTGATGTATAAAAAATGCAATCCTTTGCTCTATCTAACTATCTATCTATCTATCTATCTATCTATCTATCTATCTATCTAACTTCAGCCTTTTACTCCATGTGAAGTAGATATCAGACTATTGCTTTTAAATGTGGCACTGCAAAACAGTTGCATAAAGGGTAAAATATGGTTGCAGACAACATGAATTAAATTTACCATCTGGAGAAGTTCTTATTAAAGCAAGCATTGCTAAGCAACAAAATTCTAATTAACTCATATTGGTGGGTATGAAAGTACTGATAGAACTGGATTTTCCAAAATTATATAATAAAAGACAAATTCTTAAATATTGAATTACTGCACAATTGTGATGCAGTCTTGGGGATTAACTGATGCTGTAAGTGGAAGATACAAGGATTAAAATTATAAATACCATTATAAATACCATTTCATGTATGAATCGGGCCATTCAGCCATCTAAATTCTGCATTATAAATGCTGACTAGCAGTAGCTTTTCAGCATTTCAAGACTTTTCTTTGAATTCTACCTTGGAAATACCAAGGATATTCTGTATCCTAGTCATATATGCTACCAATAACTCATGACATTTGTGACCATAACAATAACTTGAATCAAACAATTTAGTATTATATATTATACATTGAACACTGATGAACAAGATTTCTAGTTCAATAAAGCAAACATCCAACAAGGAAATATGAAACTAATAAAATAATTATAAACCAAGAGAATGATCTCTGCAGTAGTATAGTAGAAAGCATATATGCATAATACAAGGAAATGGAAGTTAATGGAAGAGGTTATAGTGAAAAAAAGATCTTTCAAATGGTATGTTGATTTGAAGAATAACAATATCAAATAATGTTAGCATACTGCAAATAGAAAAATATTACATTGGTCAAGAAACCAAGGTATTCCTTAGCAAATTATAAAGCAACTAAAAATTTCAAAATATAGCATAAAACTAACTTCCAGAATTGTATTTCTAGAGCAGTTAGAAATACTTACAGTACATGACTGAAACTGCCAATATTGGTTTTTCAAATTTTATTTTTTTAAAAAAATCCTGGTTCCAACAAAGCACAATGAACTAATAGGTTTAAAAAGACCTTTGTGGGGGGAAAGTTGAAGTTTTGGATAAAAGGGAAGCTCAGATAGAATGTTGATGCAATATTACACAACAAACTTCAAGCAATAACAGTTTTCTTTCCTCTCCTCATTTATGTGTCCTTGAAAACTGCTTCAGAGTATCCCCAGATCCCCTGGAGCAGATTGGAAGGAAAATTCAACTGCTGGCACTGTTCAGTTTGCTGGCTGAATGATATCACTGGATACAATTCAAGGTTCTCCCTAAGTCTATATTTGCACTGAAACAAAAACAAATGTTTATTACCAGTATCAATCTATAGAGAAGTTTAAACAATTAGGGATCAGAAAGATTCAGTTGAATATCATTTTTATTTACTTCAACCAGAAAGTTCTTTTCTCCAGAAACAAATGTCTTGACCCACTTAAACAATTAAGCATAAATCACTGACTATCGTTTTGAAAGGTGTATTATTTTGGGAAGGAAAAAATTTGAATTCTATACATTTGATATATCACAGGTAGTTTCAGAAGTATTTTGCCTGGGACTCCACACCTCTATCCATTTTACAGTCACATGAGGCCCTCGCTTACACTCTGTATATTCCTGGAATTATGAAAGAAAACAGGACTTTTTAGTAACGTCAATAGTTGACTTGGGGGGGGGGGGGGAAATGGATGTGACAGAAAAGAAGTGAGAATTACCATAAGAATGTAGAACAACTGCAAGAAAAGAAAGGATGACTCCCATATGAAAACTATAAAACAGATTAATTGCAAACAAAAATGAAAATAATGTGATAGGTAGTCCTCATTGAATTACCATTCATTCAACTGTGAATGAGAGGAACATATAACAGATTCTCCTAGTTGTGGCCATCTCAGTGTCTGTGCTTGGCAATCAGCTCACAATTATGACATTGCAGCATTCCACCGTCACATCTTCACCATTTGTGACCTTCACTGCAATAAGTAAAATCAAAGGGGAAGCCTGGAGAAGGTTCAACAATCACAAGACTGTGAGACTGTGTCACATGATTCCTGCAATCACACAGGAGTCACCTAACAACAATTAAGACTGCTGCAACTGCCCTGATCAATTAATAGAGAAGTCATGTGATATGGCACTTCATGATTGCACTGCTTAGTGACAGAGTTGCCATCCCCATTTACCATTGTTAAGTAAGTTCCTTGTATAGGAAGATGTGAAGTCTACTTAGAACAGAGTAAGAATTTTATTCAGAATAACACAATGTATGAAGTTACACTAACGGAAAGCATGAAAAATGATCCTTAGCAGAATTATAAAGTCAAGAGGCTGCATACAAGAGGAGAAATAGCTGGTAGTCACCTTTAAAGTCCTTCATGGTTTGGGACCAGATTAGTTACCTGGCTTCTTCCCCATCTATTTCTACAAATCTTATCCAATCCCGCAAGATAGGAGTGCTATGGATATTGCTCGTTAGCAAAAGGAGAGCACTTTTTCTGCCATGAGGCCTGTCCTGTGGAATATCACACTTTGGAAGATCAGTCTGAATCTGTCCCTGTTGACCTTCCTTAAGGAACTGAACCCTTGGTTTATGCCCCAGCCAAGGCCCCTGGGAATGCAATAAAGCCCATCTCCTGGTTATGTTAATAGTTGTTTTATGAGTCTTGGCTGCCATGTGTTATTTTCTTTACTGCATGTGTTTTATCTATTTTTATTGTAAACTGCCCACAATCATGAGCAGATGGGCAGCTTTTGAAATCAAACAGGCAAATGATAGGTAGGTAGGTAGGTAGGTAGATGCAAAAATGAGAATGAGAGAAAAATATACACTGATTTTATAATATGCATAAATCAATATTTGATGAAATGGTGAAGTGAAAGTAATTATGGTTGAGAAAAATAATGCACCCAATATTATATATTATATATTATAGTATAATATAGTTTAAATATTGAGAATAAGTCAAATAGCCACACAATATTCACCTGTATTTCCAGGTAAAGACATTTCATTAATATAAAGATATAAAATTTTATGCAATATACAACACATGTATTTATTCCTGTCTATTTCGTTCATATTTTGGAATTTTCTACTAAGATATATGTAACCTTTTTTTTAATGTGGTATTACTTACACTTAAACAAGTTTTAATTTCTATTTCTCTCATGAAATCATCTGTAAGTACAGAGTGAAAATTGTGGAAAATAATCTATATATTACACAGAGAGAGAACAGAAAGGGAACTGTCACCACATGTATCTGCTCTTCTATCACATAAACATATGACGCTACTAGATCTAAACATAAATTCTCAGAGATTTCACGCATGTAACTATGCGGAGAATGATATATGGTAGTTACACCAAGATACCTGGAATTCATATCTACTTTTTCATGCAAACTCTAACATACTTTATACTATCTCTGACCCAATTAACAATCTGCACTATTCCATTATATTATGAAAACTAACTACATACCAGCCTGGTAACAGGTCTGGAGCTGTCTTTACAAGATTATTGGATTTTGCTCACAAAAAAGAATTATTGATACAAACTAATGCAAGTCTACTTTATATATATTAAACAAACAGGTTTATATAAATATAACTATTTATGAATCAAAGCATTTTTCATTACTGGATCTGAAAATAAGCACATAATTTGGAGATAATCTACCCAGTTCTTAGATCAATGATGTTGAAGATAACATATAACATCACATTTGAATTTCATTAGGAATTTTCTTTAAAAATTCTTACATAACAGTACACTAATTAAAAAGCATCCTAAGAAAAATAAAGTCTGTAATCTAAGAGAATAAGAACAAGAACTTAAAATGGAATTACTATGCACGATGACATATCTCAGTGATTTTTGTCTGATTTAAGTACGGAGAATCCATGTCATTACTTGGGAGCAGCAATGAGTAAAACAATCAAAGGAAGCCATGACACAAAATGGTCCAATGAACTTGAAGTAGAGAACTGCCAGTCAATGTGCAAAAACATCTACCACATCCAATGGTCGGTTAGAACAAGATTTTCAATTAATAAAACCTCAAAAGAAAAGAAAGTCACAAACTTCACCAACAATTTCTAATTCTCTATAATTCCTGATAACCTCTATTAGAAACAGAGAGATGGAAAAGTTTGTAAAACATGAGGCAAACAATAAGAAACTATTATTACTAATAACAATGATTTGAATAAAAATTTAATCCCCATGAAACTAGTTCCAATACTGTTTAGTAGGTTCTTTTCAACAGCAGCCCCTCTTAAGCATGATTAGGTGCTCTTGAAACTGAACAGAAGTTTAACACTTCCAAAACTTGATGTGTTTTACCTAAACTGGACTAAAATTTACAATTTTTTATCCAATCAAATAGTTTTAAGTCCTTATCCTCCTCAGAGTCCACAGTTTGGGAGCTGCACTATACCACAACCCTAGTAGATGAATAAATTGCTGAAATATTTCATGGTAATTGTGTCACCCAAGCATGTTTATCAAAAAAAAAAAAGTCTGTGGTTACATGCCCTACAATCTGATTTGAATCTCTGCGTTGTTTGTTACTACTTTAAAAACACAATACTGCATAGGAATGGTTTTCAAAAATAATAAACACAGAGGAATCTTTTTCCCTTTTGATAAAACAAATCACAAAAACAAATTCAGGTAACAATTACAATCTTCTTTTTCAGCCTTTTTCTCTGCAAAATAAAACAGGTAAGGAACAGAACTAGAAGGAGAGATCGCAGAGCACTCCTTACACCGTCGGTAACTTTACAAACACAATCTCCAACGCCTACTGAAAAGTAACGTCATGTTATACATAAAGAGAGAGAGAGAGAGAGAAAGGGGGGGCAACAATCTATGTGATTTAAAAATATTAAAAGCCTTCCGGAGCATTCCCAAAACCAAGCACGTACTCCACGGCCACACAAATAAGGATTTGCATCTTGAAAAAAAGTGCAGCTGTTCTGTAGACAGGGGTTAACTTCTGCTAAGGTAACAGAAGCAAAACGGGAAATGGAAGAATATGGCCCCTATGCGCTACATGGAAAAGACTCCTTCCATGCTTAAAAAGGGAGTATCTGATAGCAGACAGCCGATCATCCTTACAAGCCGGCGCAAAGCTTCATGCAAACCCCGTTATTCAGTAGACAATGACAGCATATTCCGAGACGAGGAAGTGCTCGGGCAACAATAACTGCATCTAGCGGCTTGGAGCCAAACGACCATTACCAACCACTGAGCTATCCATCACTGAAGACTTGCTTCCCGCCTCCCGCTCCCTGATTGACCCACCAGGCTCTGCAGGCGCGTTTCTTACCTCGCTCCGCTTGGACCCGCTGGCAAAGGACTAAAAGCACGCCAAGGAGCATGACAGCCTTAAAAAGGGATCCTCTGGCGGTCGGGCCGGACTCGGTGCTCTTCCGATCAGGGCATGGCGGGAGTGGCGGCAGCGGCGAGAACATCGGTAGACTACAACCAGCGCTGGCCGCCCAAGCCCTCGAGATGCTCGCTGCAAGGACTCCCTGCAGGCATTCAGGAGGCTCGCACTTCGCGGCGGCGCCTACCGCCGCCGCCACCGCCTCGTCCCCGAGAGTCATTGGTGGGCCGGCTCGGCTTGCACATTCCCGTCGAGGGTCCGGCGCCTGCCTGGGTCTCCAGTCACGGTGCGCGGGTTCCCATAGCCGCGCGCCTCCGCCAGGGCAAAGCAGGAGCAAGAGGCGAGCCGTCTTTTGCCTTCAACAGCAGCAGGTGTGGGGAGGCTGCCGTGAGAGCTTCCCGGTGCAGCAAGCCGCCCGCCGCCAGGCCCTTCCCGCCCTAACTCTGGTCGCGGGGAGAGGGGGTGGAGGGGACGCCTCGGTCTGGTAACGGATGCCGAACGGACGGGAGTAGAGATAAGCGGCGCTTCATCGACAAAAGAATCACGTAGCAAACCCTCCGCCCCTCCTTTGCTCTGGAGTCGCAGGAGATGGCGGCGCTCCCAAGCCGAGAGGGACCTCTTCTGGGCTCTCGAGGCCTCACCGGGGGAGAAGTTTCGGGCGCAGGTACCTCGGCGTGATCCCAGAGGCCTCTTCGATCCCGGCGGAGGCTCAGGCGCCCCTCATTCTTCTCTCTCTCTCTTTCGAGGCGCGAATTAGTAAAAGCAAGCTGGCCGTGCCAAAAGCCCTTTTTTCTAAAAGCCGCCTCCTCCCATTGGTTCGGCTTGTCATTCGTCGCTCTAACTTTTAAAAAATGAGTGTGGCCTAAGGAAGGTCATATAGGTCTCAGGAAAGGAATCCTTCACAGAAGCCATATTTATATACGGACCGATTCGTGCTGTTGCTTTTCAGAGGAAGCAATGTCACGCAAAGGAGGAACGCAGAGTGACTCAAAGAAATGAAAACGCCAAGCTAGGAGGAACCATCTCCGTTGACTTTTACTGGTCCCTCGTTACTGTATTAAAACCACATCGATTCAGGGTTAATTAATCAGCATTTCCACATCTTAGCATTTCTCCATCTTTTTTCCCCATTTTTGAAAACATTCTACCAAGGTACATAAATTCACTAGTGCTGAAGTGTATATAACTTGCAAGCGCTCGCTCCATATGCAAGTCCTTGCATTGCAAAATCTAATATTTGCTGCAGATGATTTGAATTCTTATGCAACATCTTAGATCTTAGCAACCACTGTATGCAAAATTATATATATGCATCTACATCCCCAACCAACAGGCAAGTAATAGTAATATCCACACAAGCATTCCAGATATTTTTATCTACAAATGCATTAACCTGCTAAGTAGGTGTCACAAAGCTTATTGAAGTGTTTGCTAACCATTTTGGTTATTTTAATGCTTAAATTCTATCATCCATTTAAAATATTCCCATATTCAAATTCTATCATATTCAGTACTTTTTTTCACAGCAACCAACCTTCATATTTGCACAAGACAAATTTTATCTTACACTTTTTCTAATTCAACAAATGCATAATACATTTTATTTTGAACATTCATACTTATTTTCTAATTGTCATATGCAATATAAATAAATTACATATAAATAAATTCTTCACATATAAATAAATTACATAATTACTTCACAAGCAAGCCATGTCTTAATATATGTCCAATTGAATCAACCATGCAGTCTTCATTTTTAAAAATTTATGTAGTGTTTATGATTTCCTTTTCATTATTAATTTAAGTTTTATTCTTCAAACTTATTTCATTCACAACTTAACCATGAATGAGAGGACTGGTCTGACATGCAGCACTGAAACTTGGTGGACATGGAGTGTTCCCCACCTGAAAATGTGTTTTCTGTACCTGGGTTTCAGGTACAGCACTAGCCACAATTCCATGTGAGGGGTGAGAAATGACCATTTATATCTCAGAATATCTGGTGGGCTTAGAAGATCAGGTGTTTGTGGCCATTGTGGTAATAACCATGGACATAGTCCAACTTGTTAAAGATCCAGAACACAGATCACACACATTAGATCTAGTTCTTGTCTTGGGGCTGTGGTGTGATGATCTGGGATTGAGTGATATTAATATTAATCCCTTAACATGGACAGATCATGAACCAGATTGTGCATCTATGAAATTCTGAGGTCATGAATCCTGTAGAGCTTCTTAGTTCATCTAGCAGCTTCAAGAGATGAAGCAAGAGATGCCTAAAGCACTACTGGTGATATGTGAAGGATGAAGTCATTGGGCATCAGTGTATCTTTATTAGGGTTTACTCTGTGTTAAGAGCAGCAAAGCAAGCTTACATTTCCACTCTTACTGCATCTGCAGATGGCTGGCCAGCAGCTCTGTTTCAATTAACTAGGTCTCTTCTGGGTAGGGAAGTCACTTCAAAGAACTGTCGTGAGACATATTCTTGGCAACTGGGCAAGTTTTTGAAAGTGCTTGAGATCTGAATTATCTGGAAAGTTTAAATTAGTTAATCCTGAGGATCACTGCTGTGAGTTTAGAATCTCTGTTCTGGATTAGACACCTGGGAGTTAACATTTGTTTGGCTCCAAATGATGATTGATGCCTCGTTGTGAAAGAGGGTAGTGCTATTTGCCTTAAAGGATATACCTATATATTCCTTCTCAATACACTATCCTTGGATCAGACAGTGTTGGGTAACTTTTTTTTACAGTTTTCAATCTGTTTCTAGAGAAATTATTGAAAAGCTTAACTTCAAAAGGCCCCTGCAAGAAGTAGATTCTCTGGACTCTTTCCAGCCAGGGTTCAGACCATGTTCCAGTACTGAGAAAGTGTGGTCACATGTGGATAATTAGCTCGGGATTGCTCGGGATGGAGATGTTGCAACCCATCTGGAGGTTGAGAATGTGGAACACTGTTTTGCAGTGATTCTACTCCTTCCTCCTTCCAAGAGTGTCAAACTCACATCACGGTGGCATCACGTGACGTATCAGGACTTTTCCCCCCTTTGCTAAACTTGGCATGGGCATGGGCATGGCCAGTGTGTGATGCATCCAGCCCATGGGCTGGGAGTTTGACAGCCCTGCTCTATACCTCAACAGTATTGAGAGGGGGAAGTCTATTGCTTCTAGCCACTCCTCTTTAATTTACACAAGAAATCACTAGGTGATGTCATTTAATGGCACAAGGTGCATTATTACCTGTAATCTTGATGATACCTGTCATGTATTTCTACCCCTGGCTGGGCAGACAGTGCTATTCAGCCAGCTCTGAATCAACCCGAGCAAGACAGAGTAGCTTTGGAGTTTTGCCAAAGATCTGATGATGTGTTGTATTTTATCTTCGAAATATTTCCCTGGACAGAGCTAGCAAACAGCTTGGAACTCCTCCTAGACTTGGGGCTCCTGCCTTTTGGAACTACCTTCCATGCTTTAGAGGTAGATTTTTTAAAAAAAGAAACATATGTATTAGGAAAAGAAGAAAAACCTGGAAAATGATTGAATTCTCCTTTGTAACTTTTGCAACAAGGTAAAATCATAAATCCAATTTAGTGGTAAAGAACACTGCAAGCAGTATCACCCAGATGAAAGAGATTGCTTTTTGATGGATAAAAATATCCTTAAACACGGGAAAGTAGTAATGTTGTAAAAAGGAATTTTGCAACAACACTGATAGACACTTGAAAGCAATACATATTTATGTAGCTTTCACATAAATATTTTAAACAGATTATGGTAGCAGTTAAATTATTCAGGACCTTCTTATTAAAGTTAAGTCATTTTAAAGGTAATGCTTTTAATTTTTCTCAGTTAAACAATACCATTGGGAGTTAGCTGTCAACCTCACAGTAAATGAGGGATATTATTTAGCACCTTGCCACCTTGGCCAATTCTTGGTTCTAACTGTAGTCAGAATTTGGTTTATTTTCAGCAATGAAGGAATATTTGAGTCTTTTTCAATAGAATGTTTAAACTTGATTTTTCCTTTAAAGAAAAATATGAACATGGGCCAATTCTTATTTTAAGATTGGTGATAATACTTTGTGGGGTGGAGATATCTGCTCATAAAGGAATCATTATGCTTAATCAAGTAATGATACAGTTAAAATATTTCAGTTTTTTTTTTCAAAAAACAATTTCTTAAAAAGACTAGATGAAAATACAATCAAAGCACTGGGCATCTACATTACTTTATGTAGCAGTGCTCTTGCTGCCTCTGAAACTCTGAAAAGCCTGGAGAAGGCCTTAAGTAAACTGACAATATACTATTATAAAAATTAAAAAATTAAAAAAATAAATTTGAATATACGACAAATTTGGAATACAGAATTTGGTACATCCTATATTTAGCAATATTTCCAGTTTTTTAAAAATGTAATGTTATCTCCCAAAGAAGGTGACAAAACCTAGCAGACTGTACCCAGCTTGTTGCTGCCACTGAAATATGTCAAAATGATGATGAATATTTATCTTAAATCCCAATAGAGCTGAGTATGAGGTAAGACGTATCAGTTGTGAAACAGATGATTATGAGGACTGTTGCCTAGTCTTACTTGCACTGTGGGTAAGAGCTAATATGAAAAGTCATACAGGACTTTTCTGAAGGCAATAAAATGTGATGCTTTGAGACTAAAACACATTCAAACATTTTAGGGTGTTTCCAGAAAAGCAAGAGAAAGAAGGGAAGGAGGAAGAAAAGAGAATTCTGAGCTTGGGGAACACTTATCTAAGAACAAGTTATATGGAATACATTTGGAAATAATAAAACTGGAGAGGCAGAAACTATATTTGAATTGTGTATGTTTTCTGTGTAGTATCTGACAGAGAAAAGAGGTGTTGTGGCCTGTCGGCCGCCAGCCCCTTCAGCAGCCAAATCAGATAAGGCAGCATGGGAGCCATCAAAGCAATCTGAGACCTTCGAGGGAGAAGAGGGAATGGAGCTGTCAGAGGTAGAGGCAGAGCCTGGGATGTCCATCAGCCGTCAGATGGGGATTCAGCAGCTCCCAGGTCTGGAAGTGGCTGATGAGGAAGAGGAACAGCTGGGTGCACGAATGCACAGCAGGCAGAGGAGAGCAGTAGAAATCTATGGGACGGTCCTTGAGATGGAAGAGTCACTGCTGCTAGCGAAGCCCCACTCTAGCTCTTGGGATCAAAGGCAGCGGGGTGGAGATGTTAAGTATGGCAGACATGTATTCATCTCCCTGCTGGTCTGCCACTGATAGCCTGCACTTCTGAATCCTGTCTGGAAATTATCAGAATTCTTCTTGGAATCTGCAGTGCCTTCTGAGTGTATTGTGTGTGTCTCTGCTGCTGGAAGAAAGCGAGTGCACCTTCCAGGACTTCCTTTGCAAGTGTGGGAAGATAGAGACTCCTGGCGTGTTGGGCCAGTTCAGGGGGAAAGGGAGTGTGCGTTACTTTCCATCGGACTTAGAGACTTGGTAGCCTGTTGTGAGGGAGCGGCTGCTGGTGCTTCTAATAGAGGGTATGTGTCAGCCTCAAGATACCTTCCCCCTCCTACCTTTCTGCTATTCTTTCATTATTTCTCTCGGCTGTCATGGCAACAGTGGGAGGGGGGATTTTAGATGGGAAGAAAGCTGGAGGTGTTTGCATTCCTTGCTGGGCTAGCAAGGGGAGGGGGGATTCTTGTCTTTAACTTTCCGTTTCTTGGCTATCTTCTGTCCTCTTTTGCGCAACTGCGAACTTTTATCAAAATATGTCAAGGTCATTTGACAAGACGCCTCATCACCATCTGGAGATGACCACATGAGCTGATTCAAAAGTTTTAATTGGAAGAATCATTTGAACTTTGGGGGGTGGGAGCAAACCTATTTCTTTGTATGTGCATTCTACCCGCCAATTTCTCAGTTTCGGAATTGCTTTGTAGCTACCACTTTATTTCCCAGTAAAAGGATAACTTTGCTCTACACCATGGAGTCTGAGTATTTCTTTCTTGGAATTTAGAAGGAGCGCAGCCCGACAGTATGTTTCATTAACTACAAAGGGCTTGTCATGTTTGGGAGGTCAGAACAAGAGGACTTGACCTGGTTTGGCTTGTTTTGATACCTAGGCTGTTTAGCTTTTGCTCACCTTTGGGCACAGGAATAGTATAAAACCTGTAGGCTCCATCCCCCCCATTGGACCATATTTATTTCATTTCATTTAATAACTTTTGCATACTTTAGAAAACTTCATCCTTACCGCCATCTGAAATATGGCTTGAGACACCAAATATGATGACTGCTGATTTAACCAAGACATCTGGGATTTAATCTGTTATTTGATACTGGATCTCTTGAAAAGATGCCTGCTCTTTTTCTCATATATTTCTGGAAGATTGATTGGCACAACAAATTATGTTATTGTCCTCCAGGAAAAAGCTGCATCACAGTAATAAACATCTTTCTTTTTCAAGCATCCTTTTTGTTATTTCATCTTCCAGAGCACTTCAAAATGAGGGAGTCCCGAGAAACCGCATGTGGGGAGAGGCCACACAGGTGCAATCCAATTTAAAAGGCATTGCCACTTTTTCATTCCAAATGGTGGCAAAGGCCATTGTTTGGGAGCCTAGGGAATTTACCAAGCTCACTCTGAAATCCAGTTGTATCAGGCTTGGGGAACGACCAATTAAAGAGGTTCTACTGTACTGCAGTGCAGACCAGCACTGGAAAGCTCAAAAGGAATTAAAGAGTAACCAGACCATAACAAGAGACAGATGTTGATATCTCAAATACACATATCATTTTACCCTCTGAGACAAACATCAGATCTCATATGTGATCACTATTTGCACAAAATGATTATTTGGGTCAGACTGATAGTTGTCATGGTGGCCATAGATTCCCAAGCTGCTTCAGGCTCCATGTCCAGAGAAAGTGGGCTAGAATCTTGCAGTCATACAAGGATAGGACATTCTACTGCTACCCTGCAACATAAAACAGCTCAAGTAGGGAGATTGGTATAGCAGCAGAAGTCCCATTTGTTTCTATAGTTGTTTCAAATGTAGGGTCTTACATCCAATTATCTACAAAGCAGCGTCTCTAGATTGGGCAACTCATCATGGCCAACTCACCGTGGGACACCTTGCCGTAGGACAATTCAACAAATCCAAAAGTTAAATTAATTTCAATGGAACCATGACCAATAATAATAAAATTAAAGCCAATCCAGAAATATAATTTCAACGAAAATGTAGTCACTGATAATAAAAGTAATTGAATGAAATGGTTAATACAGCTTTGAATTGTCCTGTAATGAATTGCCCCATGGCGAGTTGGCCATGGGAGTTATCCCACGAGTTGGCCATTCTGAATTGGCCATGGTGAGTTGTCATAGACCCATCTCTAGAAGCCATAAATCTCCTAAATGATAA